>CM066163.1:56422685-56932685 GCA_033629205.1 Lithocarpus polystachyus
AGACAAGGCATGACCGAGATTCTGTTTAACACTTAGTGAAATGGGCTAGAGTATTAATTTACCCAAGGTATGTGGTCTGAGAGACTAGGCATGACCGAGGTTCTGTTTAACACTTAGTAGACAAGCAATATAATGGACCTTAGTATGAGAATTGAAACTTTTATTAATAATAATACCTTTTTAGGTTATTTACATTCCAGGAATGTAGTACAGCTCTTTCATCTAAATCCTCCAAGTAAAACGCCTCTATTCCAGCTACAGATAGGACACGATAAGGACCTTCCTAATTGGGTCTCAATTTTCCTCAGGCTGGGTTCTTTGCAATACCCACGACTTTTTGCAAAACCAAATCTCCCGGTGCAGGTGGTCTTAGCTTGACATTAGCATCATACCTCTGCTTGAGCTTATGTTGATAGTAGGCTAGCTGAACTGTAGCATTTTCCCTTCGTTCTGCAACTAGATCCAAATTACTCTCTAGCAGTCTGTCATTGTTAGTCGGGTTAAAAGACCTCGTTCTAAGGGTAGGGAACCTTGTTTCTATGGGAATAACCGCTTCGGCCCTATAAGTCATTGCGAATGGGGTCTCCCCTGTAGATCTCTGAAGAGTCGTTCTGTAGGTCTAAAGAACGTGTGGTAATTCTTCCACCCACCTTCCTTCAGCATCATCTAGCCTCTTCTTTAAACCGCTCACTATGACTTTGTTAATGGCCTCGGCCTGGCCATTCTCCTATGGATATGCAGGGGTGGAATATCTGTTCGTGATGCCTAACCCGCAGCAATATCTCCTAAATGCCTTACTATCAAATTGAAGACCATTGTCCGAGATGAGCGTGTGTGGTACTCTGAACCGAGTGACAATATTCTTCCATACAAACTTCTGGGCGTCTACATCTCTGATGTTTGCCAAAGGCTCGGCTTCAACCCATTTGGTGAAGTAATCTGTACCAACGATCAAGTATTTTTTACTCCCGGCTGCCTTAAGGAAAGGTCCTATGATGTCCAAGCCCCACTAAGCGAAAGACCATGGGCTAGATAGAGGATCAAGAACTCCCCCTAGTTGATGAACATTCGGTGCAAACCTCTAGCATTGTTCACACTTCCTTACGTACTCCTGTGACTCCCTCTACATGTTCGGCCACCAGTATCCCTGAGTTAGGGCTCTGTGAGCTAGGGATCGACCTCCCGTGTGGCTCCCACAAATTCCTTCGTGCAGTTCTTCAAGGAGTAACTCGGTGGCTTCAGGGTGTACGCACAACAAGTAGGGTCCAGAGAAAGAGCGTTTATACAGCTTATCATCTTCTGTTAACCAGAACCAAGGAGCCTTCCTCCTCACTTTGTCTGCTTCAGCCTTGTCTTATGGTAGGATGTTATCCTTAATGTATGACATCATAGGGTCCATCCAGCTTAGCCGTACCCTAACTTGATAGATGCTGGGCCCTTCTCCCTCCTCAGCGGGCTTCTGTACATCTTTAACCAAGATGAGCCAAGGCAGTCCTTGAGCCGAGGAGGTTGCAAGAGTGGTTAGGGAGTCCACATGTGTATTCCCACTCCGAGGGACATGTAAACTGAATGACCTGAATTGTGACTGCAGCTGCTTGACATGTCTAAGATACTTTTGCATCCTTTCGTCTCGCGCCTCCAGCTCTCTTCTGACCTGACCGATGACCAGAGCTGAATCCGAGAACACTTCCACGGCGTTTCCACCCATCCTTCTGACCATGGCCATTCCGACCAGCAACGCTTCGTACTCAGCCTCGTTATTAGTAGTTGAGAAGTTTAGTCTAAGGGATTTCTCAATAATAATATTCTCTGAAGATACCAAAACTAATCCCACTCCTAAGCCTCTCTAATTGGCCGCACCATCCACATACAACTTCCAGGATGAGGGTCCTTGTACCGAGACACAGCCAACTGAATTTTCATCCATGTACATCATCTTGGCATTTTCTTCTAACAAAGGCTTGGTAAATTCGGCTACCAGATCAGCCAGGATCTGCCCCTTATCAGAGGTGCGAGGCATATACTTTATATCGAAAGCTCCTAGGATTGTACCCCATTTTGCAATTTTTCACGTATAGTTTGCACTCCGAAGTAATGACCTAAGTGGGAGCTGAGTAAGGACTACAACCATATGCGAATAAAAATAGTGAGGAAGTTTGCGCGTGGCATGGACCACTGCAAAGATGGCCTTCTCCAATGGCAAGTAACGGACCTCGGCCTCATGAAAGGATCTACTCACATAGTAAACAGGCTTCTAAACGCCATTATCAACCCGTACAAGCACCAGACTCACGGCATGGGTGGCTACAGCGATATAGGCGAACAGAACCTCATCCGTTGTGGGACTAGGCATGATGAGGGGCCAAGACAAATATTCTTTTAGCTGTTGGAAAGCCAGAACACATTCTTCAGTCCACTCAAATCCTTTTCACTTGTTCAGCAACTGGAAAAAAGGCTGACATCTTTCTGCCGACTTGGAGATGAATTGGTTGAGAGCAGCAGTCATCCCAGTCAACTTCTGAACCTCTTTAGGATTTTGAGGAGGCTGCAGGTTGTTGCTCGCCTTTATCTGGCCAGGGTTTACCTCAATTCCTCGATGTGTGACCATGTAGCCCAAAATTTTCCAAATCCGACACCGAAAGAGCATTTCAAAACATTGAGTCGTAGCCTGTATTTTCTTAAGATATCAATGATATTTTCGAGGTCTCCTGCATGCTCGAATTCCAGTTTACTCTTGACCACCATGTCATCTATGTAAATCTCAATGCATTTCCCCAACTGCGGCTCGAACATCTTTGTCATCATCCTCTGATAGGTGGAGCTTGCATTCTTCAGGCCAAACGGCATCACCTTATAGTGATAGTTCCCAACAGGGGTAACGAAGGCTGTCTTCTTTTGATCATCTAAAGTTAAGGGAATCTGGTGGTACCCTTGAAAGCCTTCCAAGAAACTCATTCGCGGATACCCCAAAGTTGCGTCCACTAGCTGATCAATTCGAGGCATGAAAAAGGGATCCTTCGGACAGGCTTTGTTCAAGTCTATGAAATCCACACATACACACCATTTCCCGTTGTTCTTCTTTACCACCACTGTATTGGCTAGCCATTTCGGATAGAAAAATTCCTTAATAGCCCCGGTATACTTCAGTTTGTTCACTTCCTCCCGAACAGCGTCAGAATGCTCCTTGGATAAACATCGAGGTGGCTGCTTCCTGGGGAAGGCGTCTAGACTTACGTTCAGGTGATGGCAGATGAACTCCGGATCCACACCTGGGGCTTCATAAGAGTTTCAGGCAAACACGTCAATGTTTCTCCTAAGGAGCGCCAACAGCTCTTCCTTATCCCGAGGGGGCAATTGGGCCCCGATCTGAAAAAACCTTTCTGGGTCTCTGTCAATGACAACTTTCTCCAGCTTCTCACACTTCTCCTCATCCAACTCCATAACAGTTTGTGGAATCGAAATTTTTGATTGCTATGGACTTTTACCAACAGAGGTCATAGGCTCGGCAGTAGACTAATGCATGATGGCCGATATAAAGCACTGCCTCGCCATAGATTGGCTTCCTATAATTTCCTCGACCTGTCCTCCGGATGGAAACTTCACCTTCAAATGTAAAGTTGACGAAACGGCCCCCAAGGCATGAAGCCAGGGTTTGGCAACAATGGCCATGTAAAGAGAATATGCATCCACCACGATGAAGTCCACTTCGACCACCTCAGACCCTTCTTGTACTGGTAGTCTGATCTATCCCTTAGGGATGACGGTTTTCCCATCAAAGCTAACCAGAGGTGAAGTATATGCTGTTAGATCCTCAGGCTTTAAACCCAGCCTCCTGTATAGGTCTGGATACATGATTTCAGCCCTACTCCCTTGATCAACCATCACTCTATTCACATCGTACCCCCCCTATTCTAAGGGTAATGATTAAGACGTCGTCATGGGGTTAGATAGTCCCCTACTTGTCTTCGTCCGAGAAGCTCAAGAAGGGTCGGACCTCTACCCTGGCCCGTTTTGCCCCTTGAGTCACGTCCTTAGCAACCACCCTAGAGACAGACATCACTCTAGAAGGGCAAGATCTGGTCCTCCCGGGTGCTACAAAGATAACATTAATCGTACCCAGCGGGGGCCTTGACGAGGCAGTCCCCGAAGCCCTTGGCCTACTGTGGTCTCACTGACCGTTAGGACGATGTACAAATTGTTGTAGCTTTCCTTCCCTCACAAGTTGTTCTAGATGGCTCTTCAAAGTCCTGCAGTCCTCTGTAGTGTGCCCCCATTCCTGATGGTATTGACAGTGAAGGCTTTTATCGCACTTCATGGGGTCTCCCCCCATCTTGTTTGGCCATCCGAAATATGGCTCGTTCTGAACTTTCTCCAGAATCTGGTGGATTGGTTCTCGGAACACGGCATGGACTGCCTACAACGCTACAGATTCGAACTGCATGCTATAGTCCCTCCGCGGCTTGCTGGTGCTATATCAGTCCGACCTGAAATCCCTCCTCTCATGAGGGATAACCTTGGTTTTTCCTTTCCCAAGCAACTGGTCCTCCTCAACTCGCTTATACTCGTCAATACGGTCCATTAGCCGACGCACACTTCTCACTAGCTTCTTAGTCAATGATTTCCTTAGATCATGCTCGGCTGGTAAGCCGACCTTGAAAGTTCTCACAGCCACATCGTCGAAACTCCCTTCAATCTCATTAAACATCTCCCAGTACTAATTTGAGTACGTTTTCAGCGTCTCCCCCTCTCGCATAGTCATAGACAATAAAGAATCTAATGGCCGAGGTACCCTAGTATCCATAACAAACCGAGAGCAGAATGCCTTAGTGAGTGCCCGAAAGGATCCAATAGAATTGGCCACAAGGCCATCAAACCATCTCATGGCCACATTCCCCAAACTAGAGGGGAATACCTTGCACATAAGAGTCTCATTCCTGGTATGGACAGCCATCCTTTGATTAAAATGACTCACGTGCTCTACCGGGTCGGTTCATCCATTGTATACGGTGAAAGTAGGCTGAGTAAAACACCGAGAAAGTCTTCCTCCTTCGATTCTGCGTATGAAGGGCGACTTGAAAATTTGGTTGAGTGCCCTATTCATTGCATCGTTCCCAACACCTCTAGAGGATGCGCTTCTGCCTCTACGGTTATGACGATGTTCTTCCTCATGGGAGAAAGATTCGTTGGGGGGTGTTCGTGGCCGGTGTCTATAATCACCATCCTCATCGTCATCAGAAGAGTTGTCAGTGATGGACGGACTGCTAGATGGACTACGCCTTCTTCGTGCAAGGTGCAGCTTCTCCTTTAGAGGATCAATCTTACGTTGCATGCTCCTCGTATTGTCTTTATGAGACTCATCTCCCTCATTTCGACGTCGACTTCTCCCAGTGTGCATGGTATGCACGCTTCCCTCACGGTCCGTTTCTCGCTCAAGGTGTACAAAATGATCGAGTTGTTGAGAGCCATCAGATTCCGCTCGATTCGAACCTGATCCAACCATGGTTCAGACTTGAACTCACTGGTGCATCAGTTATTCCCACAGACGGCGCCAATTGTAAGGACATAAAATAGCAGGATGGGCCTATGGATGATATGAACTTAAGCCCAGAACAAGAACAACATCCTTGTAATGAATTTGTAGAGGGTGGGTTAAATAAGCTAGGCTCGAAGTCGGTTTATTGATGGCCCAAATATGGTTGAGTAGATCAACAAAAGCAAAGCGTGGGAGTTGTATAAAATTGTCCTCGGCTTAGTCCGAGGAGAAGTGCTTTTAGAGTTATCTGAGTTTTTATTTCCCCCTTCTCCTCCTTCCTCTCTCCCTCTATTTATAGGCCAGTTTCTCTCACGTGCCAGTTAGGTGGTTTTTCCTTGATACTTGTCCTATCAACCTCTCCTTAAAGTCCTTACATGGCAGCTATAAAGGTGGTGAGTCACTGTTCAGACATTCCTTTCCCATTAATGCGGCTAGAGGGTTAGCTACAAGATAATAAATGCGGTGGCAGTAGCTTTTTACATAATATCTCCTTACTTCCATCTGTCCTATTTGCTTGCACATAATAGGAGAATTCCCTGGGATATCAGAGTAAACATTGGAGCATCCATCTTGGTCGTTCTTTTAATCATCCGAAGAGGTAATTCTCCTTGGACCACTCCTTTCTTCTTTATACAAGTTACACCTCAGTGAAGAGTTGAATTACGTGCCCTCCTCATGATTTGCCGTCCTCGGACTGACATGTCTCCTCGAACAGGCCCACGGCCCATCATCTAGAATTAAGCTCTTGACCCCTACAATTTTCATTCATCATATTTTTCGATTGTTTCATTCTTCAATCACAAAAATACTTAGAGGTGTGATGAGATTTAGATAAAAAAAAATTATTTCACCCACAAATGCATAATTTCATCACATCTCTAGATGTTTTGTGATTGAAGAATGGAACAATTGCGAATTAAGATGAATTATAATTATTAACCGAAAAAAAAAAATTTTTTTAATGCGCATGTTTAGAGGCTTTTTTTTTTTTTTAAGTTAATACTTTTTATTTAATTATCTTAATTTGGAATTGCTGTATTTTTTCATTCATTGAAAAACATAAAGGTGCAATGAGATGTAGTGTTTTAGGATGCAAAATGCATATGTTTTACATTTCCAAACAGGGAGGGGAATGCTTTAACTCAAAAATCAATGTCCTTTATTTCGATCCACCATTGTTCAAAGCAACTTTTAGGATGTTGTTTGGTTGCTTACAACCACAATTTTTTTTTAATGATACATACCAAAAATATAATCACAATCAGTATTAACTAAGGGTGGAAATATTTATTTTGACGTCAAGACATTATCACAAGCATACCCTAAAAATATGTGAAAGGGATTCTAGTCCTATAAAGTATTAGTAAATCTGTAAATGTACTATTCTAACTCTTGTTTTAGAACTTTTATTAAATTAAATCAATTGTTTATGAGAACTGCTACGTCCACAACATTTTTCATAACATTTTCACAACAAATCCTAGTTGGCAAGTTAATATTTGCTGTTACTAGTGGGTAAGAACTTGCCCACTAGTAACAGCAAATAACAACTTGCCAACTAAGATTTGTTGTGAAAATGTTATGACAAATGTTGTGGACATAGTATTTCTCATTGTTTATACGGACCTAGAATTTTCACTTAAAACAATCCATTCTTAATACCATAGCAGATTTTTCACCTAGAATATTGCATAAGAATATTTGCACATCAGCAAATTACCAATCCATTAAGCTATAAACTTTGGAAACCCAAATACACATAAATTTCAATTAACTGAAAACTTACCTCTTTCGCTCGTTTGACTGTTTATTATTAGACTTGGGTTGCTTCAAAGGTTGACTTTCCACCTACAAAAGAAAAGAAAAAGAAAAACCCATTTTTACACAGGCATAGGATTCTTTAGGACTGAGGGATTTAGAAGAGAGACAAATGTAATTGCTACATAAAATAATTGATCTCTAATTCTTTGAGAAAGTTTAATCCCTGAATTATTTCTCTCACTAATTGATGGTTGTAAAATTAATTTAGAATTACATATTATTTTATACTTGAAAAAATTCAGGTGGAGAGCAATTAAGAAATTTGGTCTCAGTTGCAAACATATCTTCTACATTTCTACGAATGGTTATGGATGGCCGGCAATGTGTTGATAACTTGACTTTGGCTATGGTTTGCAAGTACTGACAATTAGCATATAAAAGTTATCCAGATAAAGAGTGCCTGATTGGTAATAGATTTTCGTGGCTAATGGAGAAAAAGATAAAGATAAAGAAATAATGCCCACAAATTCAGGAGCATATACACATGAGAAAAAGATAAAGAAAAAGAAATTAAAAAACATGTGAGATTAGTAAAAAATTACGGAAACAAAATACACAAACTAATAAATTATTTCAATAATGTCAAAGAAAACAAACCTTTCTCAAATTGGAGATTGTGATGAAGTGAGCAAGAAATTGAGGCAATATAAAAGCCTATGCATACTGCAAAGAAACCGAAAAAGAGATGTGTGAGATATTTTTAAATAGAGATAGTGCGTGCTAATTTTTAGGAAAAGATGCGTCAAAAGTGTGTGAAATATATATGTGCTAATTTTTAGAGAAAAAAAGGATGTGTTTTTGAAAAAAAATATTTTTCAAGTAGTCTACTAATGGTGCGTTATTAAGACGGTGAAAAAAAAAAAAAAAAAAAAAAAAAAAAAAAAAAAAAAAAAAAAAAACATCGACGTTGCTAAAAAGAAAAAACTTACGTGATATGTATTAGAGAGTTTTTTTTTATTATTATGTTTGTTTAGAAGAATATATATTAGAGAGTTGGAACTAAAATTTAGAAACAAATAGTTGGTAAATTGCTTAACAGTAAGATATAGGAGTATTATAGAGTTGGAACTAAAATTTAGGACTAAGTAGTTTGTAAACTGCTTTTTTAAATTTAGCTAAAATTTAGAACTTTTTAAATTAACAATTTTACATATATATAACCTTATTATTTAAGCTTTGTAAACTGGTGAATTTGATGAGATCCTCAATTTTGATACTTTTTATCTTTAAATTCATCCGTATCTAAGGCTTAATTCATAAGGTTGACATGTAAAATTAGTGACTTAAAAACTCCTAATTTTTAGCTAAATTTAAAATAAATAAATAAAATGCTTTTTTTTTCCCCACAAACGTACCATTTTTTATCACTAAACTGTTTTTTTTTTTCCACCTCCACATTTCTCTCTCACATTAGTAGTCAAGTACTAATACAATTTCTTCTTAAAATAAAAAATAATATAAAATTGACATGAGTAAAACGTGTAAATCCAAAAATAAAAAAATAAAAACCTCATCGCACGTGCAAAGGGCGTGTGATGAAGCTAGTATAATATATATACTAGTGTTATGCCAATGCGATGCACAATTTAATTAAGAATCATATGTAACTTAAACAAAAGATAACAACAACTAAATTTTTGTATTTATCTAAAAAATTGATAGAGATTTGTAGAAAAAATCGATAAGAATAGTTATAATTTTGTGTCTATCCATGAGGTGTTTTAAAAAATAAAAAGTAAAACTAAAGGTTGATATTAGTAGTTGTATACGTGTACTATGATTGTTTTTTTATTATATAAAATTAATGTTGATATGAACAATTAGTGTGAAACCAAAATGCTAATCCACTAGAATGCTGGAATTCATAACTCATAAATGAAGTAGATTTCCAATTGCTAGTTCAATCAATCACTTAGAAATTATAAATGAATTAATAATAAAAGGATTAGATGAAGAATTTGGATGGTTATCAAATTAAAATTTTTATCAACTTAGAAATTATAAGAGAAGAAGATAAGAACAAAAAAAATTATATATATATATATGTTTTTTTTTAAGCTAAATAAAATTTCTGTTGTAGGTATGTAGGCCTAATAGTATATATTGGGCCAGAGGCCTGGTCCGAGGACGACTAGTTGTCCAAGGACGGGTAAACGTTGTTATGGAGGTCGGCATTAATGATTAAAGAAAAGAGTCTGGTCATGATGGTCCGAGAAGGTGGTCCGAGGAGGGATGCTTCCTCGGCTTAGCGAAGCAGAGGTCAGAAGGTACGGTTTGCCATCCAGAAGCAACGTTCCAGGAAATTCTATTGATAGGGATATATATCATGAAAGCACAGGACAAAGGAAAACTATGAAATATCTAAGTGAAAGCTGCTACCACCACATTAAATGCTCTGTAGCTTTTGGCTGCATTAATGAGCAAGTGATACCTGAACAGTAATTTTCAGCCTTACAGCTACTCTCAAAGACTTTAGGAAGATACTGATGAGACAAAGATCAACACCAGCAATCTAATCTACACGTGGAGGGTGGAGATGAAAAAAAGAAGATAGTATAAAATAGAAAGAGGTCCCTGAAAGAAAGGGATCAGATATTGAAGAGAAAAACATTATAGCAACAAGACTAAACTTGTAATAAAATTCAAAGAAAGATATACTAGAATTAATCTCCTCTAACTATGTCGAGAACGATTTTCTTTGGATAAAACCATTTTATCTTTATTTCTTTGTCATCTGGATCCACTTTAATTGTTGTTTTAACTCATTAGGGCCTAGTTTTCCAACTCACTCTCTACAAATTCATTGTGATGGGCTTTTTGGGCCTAAATCCATCCATCCTTTGGGCTTAGGAACCAAATTGCGTCCTTACAATTAGCGCCGTCTGTGGGAAATTTTGGTGTTGTAATAAGTTTAACATTCAATTATGGTAGGTTCAAGTCTAAACCAAGCAGAATCTATGAGGTCCCAACGTTAAGATCATTTCTTCCATCTTGAATGGAGAAGGGACCGGGAGGGAAGTGTGCATACCACCCATACCAGCAAGAGCTAGTTCGAAGTGGGGGCCACGTCTCTCATGAGGAAAATGCTAGAAACATGCAGTTGGAGGTTGATCATTTGCGGAGGAAGTTAAGCCGCGAACGATGGTGGAAAACTCCCTCAGTTTCTACTTCTTCTTTTTGGTGGGGAAGGAGGTGGCAGTTACAGGCCCAGGTCGAGGACTCCCCCCAGTGAGTCTTTCTCGTGCAATGTGGACTACCATCGTAGGCGCAAGGGTAAAAATCCATCCTGCAAAGTTTTGGGAAACGACGCTATGAGTAGGGCGTTGAACCAAATTTTCAGATCTCCTTTCACACGTAGGATTGAAGGAGGAAAACTTCTTTGGCGCTTCACTCAGCCAATGTTTACCATGTACAATGGTCGTACAGACCCTGTGGAACATGTAAGCCACTTCAACTAGAGGATGGTAACGCATTTCAAGAATGAGGCCTTGATATGCAAGGTATTCCCATCTAGTTTAGGGCCCGTGGCAATAAGGTGGTTTGATGACCTAGAAGCAGGTTCTATTGATTCCTTTAAGGAGCTCACTTGGGCGTTCAGATCTCGCTTTATTATGTGCAGTAGGGTTCCTCGGCCCTTAGATATCCTGTTGTCTATGACCATGCAAGAAGGAGAGACCTGAAAACATACTCAAACAGATACTGGGAGACGTTCAATGAGATCGATGGGGACTTTGATGACGTGGCCATATGGACTTTCAAGGTCGGCCTACCTGCCGATCATGATTTGAGAAAGTCCTTGACCAAGAAGCCTGTAAGGAGTGTGCGTCGGCTCATGGACCGTATTGACGAATATAAACGAGTTGAGGAAGACTAGCAGCAAGGGAAAGGAAAGGCTAAGGTTATCCCTCAGGATAGGAGGACTTTCAAGTCAGACAGATACAATTATAACAAACCCCGAAGGGATTTTGCTGGGCAAACTGGGTCTACTGCTACTCAGGTGGTCAACACAGTGTTCCGAGAGCCCGTGCATCAGGTTTTAAAAAATATTAAGAATGAGTCATACTTCAAATGGCCAAAAAAGATGGGAGGAGACCTCATAAGGCACAACCAAAGTCTCCATTGCCAATACCACCAGGAACGAGGACATACCACTAAGGGCTGTAGAACTTTGTGGAATCATCTTGAACAGCTGGTTAGGGATGGAAGGTTAAAATAGTTTTTGTATCAACCCAATGGGCAAGGGGACCAAGCAAGGTCGGGAGCTCAAAGAGATACTTCTTTAAGGCCACCTTTGGGCACAATTAATGTCATCTTCGCTGCTCTTAGGAGAACTAGTTCTCACCCCTCCAATGTGATGTCTGTAGCTCAGCCACCTGCCGAGGACTCTAACCCTGAGCCGAAGAGGGCTAAAGTTAAGATCCGACCGGCGTTGAGTTTTTCAAATGAGGACAAGGTTGGAACCATACAGCCACAGGATGTTTCTTTAGTGGTCACCCTCAAGATAGGAGAGTATGATGTGAAGAGGGTGTTGGTAGACAGGGGCGACGCTACGTGCAGCTCAGGGTGTTCCCAGGAACACCCTAAACTGAAAAAAAAAATTATATAATAATTAAAATTTTTTATATTTGCTCTGTATTAGGAACACCCTCAATCACAAAATTAGGAACACCCTCAAATTAAAAAAAAAAATTTTATTTGCTCAATTGCTCTACTTCCAAGCAAAAAAAAAGCCCAAAAAAAATTGAACTAAAATCTAAAAAAAAAAAATGTAACAGAGCTAAGCCCACGGCAAGCCCAATAGATTACAGAAGTAGCAAACCTTACCCACGTATTCTAAAAAAAAAAAAAAAAAAAACCAAACCCCAATATAGGTAACAGAGCAAATCACTTCTAAATGACTAAATTAGAAAGCTTTATCAAAGAAAAAGAAATCACTAAACTTCTAAAGGCCTAAAGCAAACCTAAGGAGTAAAGACAGCAATGCCGTTACGCCTCAATCTCGTCAGAGCAAGAGCAACGCCGCCGAAGATCGGATCCAGTCTAGATCGTCGTCGGAGATTGGTAGTCCAGATCGTCGTCGCTCGCCTTCATCATCGTCGGAGATCCCTCCCTCAAGGTATTTCATTTTTCTCTCTTTTTCTCTTTGACTCTCTCTCTCTCTCTCTCAGTCTCTCTCTCTCTCTCTCTCTCTCTCTCTATTGAATGAAATGAAAATTATAAAATGAATGAAACTCTCTCTCTCTCTCTCTCTCTCTCTCTCTCTCTCTCTCTCTCTCTCTCTCTCTCTCTCTCTCTCTCTCTCTTTATTCTTTAATAAGACTAACTCTCTCTTTTAGTCATTTGAAATTTGAACTGTGCCTCTCTTTGGCCGAATCGAACTTCACCTTTATTAATTTTTTGTCTGTTTTTGACTTTTATCTTTTTGAATGTGTTGCTTTTCATGTGCAGTGTGTTTGTCATAGTGAATGAACTCATGAAGAAGCTAGATGATGCAAAGAGAAAATGGGTGGAAGAGTTGCCACACTTCCTTTGGACATATCGGACTACACCTCGTAGGTCTACTGGGAAAACCTCCTTTTCAATGACTTATGGGGCCGAGGCTATAATTCCTCTCGAGACCGGATTCCCAACACTAAGGATGAGCTCTTTCACTCTGAACAACAATGATGGGTTGTTAGAGAAGAGCTTAGATTTGATTGAAGAGCGAAGAGAAAATGCTATGGTTCAACTAGCGTACTATCAACACAAGCTCAAGCAAGGGTATGACTCGAATGTAAGGTTAAGGCTGGTAGCACCTACTTGGTTTTTTAAGAAAGGTTTTGAGTAGTGTGAAGAACCCAGCATGGGGAAAGTTAGAGCCCAACTGGGAAGGGTCATATCGTATCACCTTGGTGGCTGAGATGCATATTACTTGGAAGATCTAGATGAAATCGTTGTACCACACCCTTAGAATGTAAATAACTTACGAATGTATTATTATTAATGAAAGTCTTTTCTGCCATATTTTTGTTAATGACATTATGAGTTGCATATTATTTGTCTAAGTATTAAACAGAACCTTAGTCATGCCTGACTCTTCAGACCACATACTTTGGGTATATTAATACTTCATATCATTTGTCTAAGTATTAAATAGAACCTTAGTCATGCCTGGCTCTTCGGACCACATACTTTGGGTAAATTAATACTTCTTATCATTTTTCTAAGTATTAAACAGAACCTTAGTCATGTTTGGCTCTTCAAACCACATACTTTAGGTAAATTAATACTTCTTATTATTCGTCTAAATATTAAACAAAATCTTAGTCATGCTTGGCTCCTCGGACCACATACTTTGGGTAAATTAATACTTCATATCATTTTTCTAAGTGTTAAATAGAACTTTAGTTATGCATGGCTCCTCGAACCATATACTTTGGGTAAATTAATACTTCATGTCATTTTTTTTAAGTATCAAACAAAACCTTGGTCATGCCTAGCTCCTCGGACCACATACCTTGGATAAATTGATATTTTAAATTATTTGTCTAAGTGTTAAACAGAACTTTAGTTATGTCTGGTTCCTTAGACCACCTATTTTGGGTAAATTAATACTTTATATTATTTTTCTAAGTATCAAACAGAACCTTGGTCATGTCTGGCTCCTCGGACCACATATCTTGGGTAAATTGATATTTTAAATTACTCATCTAAGTGTTAAACAGAACCTTTGTTATACCTGGTTACTCGAACCACCTACTTTGGGTAAATTAATACTTTATATCATTTTTCTAAGTATCAAACAGAATCTTGGTCATGCCTAGCTCCTCGGACCACATACCTTGAGTAAATTGATATTGTAAATTATTTCTCTAAGTGCTAAATAAAACATTGGTCATGTCTGGTTCCTCGGACCTCATGCCTTGAGCAAATTAATACTTTTTGTTATTTATTTAAGTGTCAAATAGTATTAGTCATACTGAATGGCAGAGATCTTCATTATAGTGATATGATCAAATGGACACTCATGAACACCACTTAAAGCATTTGAAAGTATATCTATGATCAGTTTAAGAACTGATTATCATCCCCAGTTCCTTAGACTTACTAATAAGTGGAGAATTGGGTGGAGCCTGTTATGAATGGATGCTCTACCATTGCGTATGTTTTTGAGGTTAAGGTTACTCTTTGTTGAGATTGTGGACTTAGTAGGTCTAACCTGTTCTGTTGCTAATCATGTGGGGTATGGTAACTGTATTACCACTTATGTAAATAACCAAATGGAGCTATATCTCATTTTCATGTTAGTTAAGCATTAAAAAAAAAAAAGAAACTATGTTAGGACCAATATAAACATCACAAATTTGAAGGAAAAACTTATAATTATCATTGATCTGAGCCTTAGAAAAAGGCAAGTTGCTTACAAAAGATCGAATTGAATTACAAGTTCTGGAAATAAAAACAACAGTTTTTTTTTTTTTTTTAAACTACTACTCTAAACTACTTCTTTTTTATTACAATCTTATCCTTTTGTGGGGCCTTAGTAGACTGGGAGAGTGCTGCCTCTGAGGATTCTAAGCCTTTACTCTTGAGATCACCCTTGGCAGGCATTGGAAGAGTTCCTAGAACAATCTCCATCCTAGGAGGCACCACTTTCTCTTTGAGTAGATCCTGAGGAACAGTTGGGGGCTTGGTGGTATCAGGGGCCACTCTCTTGGTTGTGTCTGCCTCTTTTTCAACGACCCTGGGTTGCTCGACCCCCTTGGAAGGGCTGTTAGAAGAGAGAGTGACCTTAGCCAAGCTGTCCTTCCCGAGCTCTGCCACCTCAAAGGAGGTGTCAACCTTGGAGCTGGCAGAGCCTAGTGCGCAGATAGCAGGAGGGTAGTATACACTCTCTACTCTCCTAAGTATAGAAGAGGCCTCAACTCCATCTTGGTTAAGGGTCTCGTTCCACACCAGGAGGTAGTAGTTTCTACATACCTCCGAAACCTCAACCCTGAAGGCTTCCCGATCTTTGTCACACCCACATCATAGCCGTCCTGCTCAGCTTGGTCCCTGGCCTTCTCGGCCTCCTCCAGTTTCTTCTTTAGGGTGGTGATTTGTTCTTTGGAGGCAGCCAGTTGGTCCTCAGTTTGGTGAAGTTGCCTTCGTTGACCTTCAACTTGTCTTTCAACACCTTCCAAGGCAACTTCAGCACTCTTCTATCCCTTTCTACCTCAGTCAGTTTATTTTTTAGCTCTGTTATCCTTTTGTCGGCCACATTGAAGGCCTTTATAGCCGTAATGTGCCTCCCTTCTTCTTTTTTCATCTGCTAGTGGGAGAAGTTTACCATCTCCTTGGCCCTGAATGTGGCTTGAACAGCCCACCGAGGAAAGAAACATAATAATAATAAATAAATAAAAAGGGTAATAGTAAAAGGAAGAAAAGGGAGGAAGGTTGCAACGTTGGGAAAAAAAAAATGGAGCTAGTTGAAGAACTTACCATCGCGGGGTCTCTCTTCAGACTGAGGAAAACCTTGTGCCTCCTCATAAACCTTAGATCGGCTATATCCCCAGAAAGCAGCAGCGCCTACTCCACTGCGTCGGCCACGTAACCAGCCTTCCCTTGCTGGAAGTCCCTAATAGAGGCGTCGACGGGCAGGGGAGCTCTGTCCAGGATCAGAGCAGGGGTCCAAGCCGGAGGTTTGACCTGAGAATCACTTCTCTTGTCAGCCACTGTCTGCCCCACTCTGGCTTGTTTGGCCCCTCTCTAAGGCTCAATCTCTTAGGAGGGGTGGCTCTTTCCTACTTCCACCACCTTTTTGCCCTTCGACTCCCTCTTCCTCTTATGGTCGGGAGGGTCAGATCGGAGAGATTAGGTGGGTGGAGGGGTAGGACATTTAGTTTGGGCTGCCTTCCTCAGCGCGTTTCCCCCAGCTTAGGACTCCAACAGCTCTTGGAGACTTGATCTTGCCCTACACTATATCCCCATGGTGTCTGGAATATCGGTGGCTTCCTGGTTATGGTTGACTTGGGCTGGAAGGAGATGTCCGAGATCACCAGATAGGATTTTCAGGGACTGGGGCTGGTTGAAGACCTCATAGTCATCCTCTGAGTCCGAAACGTCTACTATTTCTTCTTTCTCCTCTTCTTTAATTGTTGGTTGAGAGGGATTTGCTTTTACGTCAGCTGTAAACTGGAAGGCTTTACTTGCAGTACACCCTCTAGAGTGGAACAAAAAACGAGGAAGCCCGGCACAATAACGTTGATAAAATGTAGGTGCGGGTCCTTTGCTTTGATCACGCACTTCGGTGCTTGGAAACTTGATGAGAGGGGGTTGTAGTCGAGGATTATATATTCTGCTCGTAGCTGACCATTACTATAGACAAATACCTTGGCTTTAAGTATCTTGTCTAGGCTCAGTTGGTTGACGAGACTGAAGTTTGGAATAGCGGCGTGCTTATCTGTGAAACCATTAAGAAAGCAAACAAAAAACACCATCAGAAAAGGAAATGGCACAAATTAAAGGAAAATCAATTACTAACATAAATGGAGAAAAATAGGTACAAAGTATGTCAAAGGGAGTGATTTTAAAATAATCAACCTAGACCTAAAACCCCATTTGGTGTCCCTTCTCTCGTCGAGCAGGGGAGGCCATCGTGCCACTCCCCTAAAACGGTTAGGAAGTCTTTGTTCATGATTTTGTTGGAGTTAGGGAGGCATGAGATGAGCCTAGCCTTGGGGTACCTAGTTTTTAGGTAATATTCCTACCCTTTTAAGTGGTGAAGGTTATAGACCCAGTTGACATCGTGGTGGGTAAGGTTTAAACCCATTTTCTCATTAAGGGCGTCTACACTACCTAAGATACTAAGCATGTTTGGGGCGCATTGGGTGTGAGCTAACCTATGAACCCTAAGGTAATCCCTGGTGACTATACCCATGGGGATTCTCATCCCTTCCCCTATGAAGGAAATCATCGAGATTACCACTTCTCCCTTCTACCTATCGGTGTGTCAAGCCCCTTCCTTACAGTACCTAATGGAGACTCCTGGCTGTATTGAGCTCTAAAGCTCTCAATACTCTCCGCAGAGTCTACCAAGTAAGCAAATCTACCAATTTTGTTAGAGATAAGTGAAGGTGAGAAGGAGGTGACGGGAGATTAGGAGGTGAAGGGAGATTAAGAGGGCCGAGGAGAAAAGGATTCTGTGTAAAGAAAAGTAGAGGAAAAAATAAATAGAAAGGGTTAAAAAGACTTACATAAAGAAAGATACTCTCCTCAGACCAGCTCTTGATATTTATGAGTGCAAAGGTTCTGTGAATGAGTGCAAAAGTGAAATGAAGGAAGCGTTCAAGCAATATTTGTATCAAAGAGGTGGACAAGCGGGAAACTTCCCACCTGAGTTCCAATAAAATCCCCAGCCGTTGGATCCGCATCGCACCATAGAACGTAGGGAACATGGAGCCGCAGAAATTTAATAAAGGCGCGTCTCAAATGCCGAAGCATCAGGAGCGTGCGTTGGGCAGTTAAAAAGATACCTACGCAAACAGAAATTGATGAGGAGAAGTATAACTCGTCCTTGTGCTCCCGTCCACAAGAAATAAACTCGTCCTAGAGTTTTACTTCATAGGATGAGATACACGGCAACCACCCATAGGGTCTTCCGTCGCCTTAACTCATCCATAGAGGTGCCTGGAAAGCTCGTCCAAGGACCTTAAGCAATCGTCCAAGGGTGAAGAACCTTTGATGCTCATCCAAACATGGACGAGCCTTAATGGGAAGTTCCCCATAAATATGGAGATCGAACCACGTGTAAAGTTCCTAAACGTCGCTGTAAGTTCGCGACAAAAAACTCAACTCCCTATAACGGTTACCCTCCGACCTCCACAAATGATGGGGAAGTTACTAAAAGGTAACTGCCCTCCTAACCCTATATAAACACTTTTCCCCGACAGAAAAAGTAGGTCTGAATTGCTTTAAACACTTTAGTAGAATAAGAAGTTTTCTTGACTAAGAGGAAAACTGACTTCATCATCGGAGGGTCTTAGACCGGCCAACTCCGGTCTCCTTTGATTCTTCATTTTTCTTTACAGGCCCTCAAGATCATCAAAGTCCAAACGTTCAGCCTACTGATTCGAAAAAGAGTATCATCAGTTGGCGCCGTCTGTGGGAATTTGTTAAGTTTTGGCATTTGTACTTTCTCTTCACGCTTTCTCCGACAAAAAGGCTGTATGGTTCGGACAAGATCAAGGGCCACTAGCCCGGGCCACCAAGAGAGTAGGGATGCTTCTAGCAATCCCCACCGAGATCGCCAGTCAACGTCTGTCATGCAACCATCTTCAGTTCAACATATACAATCCATGGCGGCCGCCATGGCAGAGTTAACCCACCAAAACCAAGAGTTGACAAGGGAGATTAATTTAAGGAGACAATATCATGAAGGACAAGCCCAGAGTCAAGAGGATAGAGGGGATCCTGGTCTAGAAAGGCAATCGCGCGGCGCCACTTCACGGAAGGTGCCACATTTAGAGAAGGAGATGGATCAGATGAAGAAAGTCATGGATGAGATGCGAGAGAGTATGAGAAGAACCAATCCTGTAGAGGACTTAGTCCATCGAACGGACTCCCCTTTCACAGCTGCAATCAATGGCCATCCATTACCTCCAAAGTTCAAGATGCCTTCCCTAGACTCGTATGATGGAACGAGGGATCCATTCGACCATATTGCCACTTTCAAGACTACAATGCATCTCCAAGGGGTCCCAGACGAGATCATGTGTAGAGCCTTCCCTACCACCCTTAAAGGGCCAGCATGGGTGTGGTTCAGTAAGATACCGCCGAATACAGTAAGTTCTTTCGAGGAGTTGAGCAAGTTGTTTGTTAACAATTTTATTGGAGGACAAAGGCATAAACGCTCCTTGTCCAGCTTGTTGACCATCGAACAAGGAGAGAATGAAAGTTTGCGATCCTTCATTACCCGTTTCAACAGAGAAGCCCTGACGGTAGACGAGGTAGATGACAAATTGCTGTTGGCAGCCTTCCACAACAGAGTAAACTTTGATTTGTTCATTCACAAGCTTTACGAAAAGGAGCCTCAAACCATGGCCGAGCTTGTTCACTCGGCCCAAAACTTTATGAATGCAGAAGATGCAATCATAGCCAAGAAAAGGAAGAGGGCTGAGAGAATGGAGACGAACCCCATGCGTCACTCCGAACAAGGTACTCGTCCAAAGAAGGGACGGATGGAAGATAAGAAAGACTGGGACATTAAGAAGGTAGACCCCTCGGCAAGAACCCAGCAATACACGCCGTTGAATGTGCCTGGAACAGGTACTCATGCAAATCAAGGATGACCCCTCCTTGAAGTGGCCTGAAAAGATGAAGGGAGATCCCACCAAGCGCAATAGAAAAAAATATTGTCGCTTCCACAGGGACCATGGGCATGACACCGACGAGTGTTTTGACTTGAAACAGCACATAGAAAACCTTATCAGGCAAGGGAAGTTAAGAAATTCCTTGGACGAGATCACAAGGGCAAAAAACTGAAAGCAAAGGCAGAGGAGTCGTCACGTACCCCGCTCGGAGAGATAAGAGTAATCATAGGAGGAAATTCAATGGCGCAGTCATCCAAGGCAAAGAAGTTATACTTGAAGGTAGTGCAGAACGTCCAGCTCTCTGGACGGTCGTCCAGAGGTAAGACGACTGACGAGCAAGCCATCACATTCACGGACAAGGATGCTGGAAGGGTTCATCACCCCCATGACAATGCCATCGTCATCACTCTACTCATCGCAGATTACACAACGAGAAGGGTGTTGGTGGATAATGGAAGTTCAGCAGACATTTTGTATTATCCCGCTTTTCAGCAAATGAGGCTTGGACGAAACCAACTTCGCCCAGTGAACTCGCCTTTGGTGGGATTCGGTGGAATGAAGGTGCAGCTAGTGGGCACTATCACCTTGCCCGTGGTAGTAGGCACACACCCACAACAAGTGACCAACAACGTGAATTTCTTGGTAGTCGACTGCTCATCCTCTTACAATTCCATCATTGGAAGACCAACTTTAAACAGTTGGAAGGCAGTCATGTCTACTTATCACCTGTCGGTCAAGTTTCCTACAGAACACGGAGTAGGACAGGTACAAGGAGACCAATTAGCAGCAAGTGAATGCTACCTGGCTATGCTAGCCATGGACGAGCGCGCACAAGTGATGAACATTGAGGAGAGACAAGTTGTAGCAGAGCCAACTGAAGCACCAGAGGACGTTCCCGTAGATGAGGATAAACCCGAGAGGCATACAAGGGTTGGAGTGGAAATGGAAGACAAGGTAAAAGAGGACCTCGTCCTATTCTTGAGGAAAAATGTTGATGTATTTGCGTGAACGCATGAAGATATGCCGAGTATAGACCCTAGTGTCATCACCCACCGTCTTAATGTACATCCCTCCTCAAAGCCTGTACGACAGAAGAAAAGAGTGCTTACCCCTGACAGAGATAATGCCATCAAAGAAGAGGTCCAAAAGTTAACTACAGCAAAGTTCATTCGAGAGGTTTACTATCCGGATTGGTTGGCCAACGTAGTGATGGTTAAGAAGGCTAATGGCAAATGGAGAATGTGTTTAGATTTCACTGATTTAAACAAAGCCTATCCCAAAGATAGCTACCCGTTACCGCGTATTGATCAACTGGTGGATTCGACTACGGATCATAAATTGCTAAGCTTTATGGACACCTTTTCCGGATATAACCAGATAAGAATGGATGAAAGAGATCAAGAGAAAACATCATTCGTCACTAGTCAAGGCCTGTTTTGCTACAAGGTGATGCCGTTTGGTTTGAAGAACGCGGGGGCAACGTACCAAAGGTTGGTAAACCACATGTTTCGACCCTAGATTGGTCGAAACGTAGAAGTCTATGTGGATGATATGCTAGTAAAAAGCCCGAACGAGACAAAGCACTTGGACGACCTGCAGGAAACCTTTGACACGCTCAGGCGATACAACATGAAGCTAAACCCCAGCAAGTGTGCCTTCGGAGTATCATCAGGAAAATTTCTTGGGTTCATGGTGTCACAGAGAGGGATTGAAGCGAACCCTGACAAGATTCAAGCAATATTGGATATGAAACCTCCGCAAAACACCAAGGTCGTCCAGTCTCTTGCCGGACGAGTCGCTGCCCTTAACAGGTTTATTTCTAGAGCCACTGACAAGTGTTTACCATTTTTCAGGATTCTTAGAAAAGCATTTGAATGGATGGACGAATGTCAGAAAGCTTTCGAAGACCTGAAGGCATATCTTACCACAGCTCCTTTGTTGAGCCCATCAATCCCTGGTGAAGAATTGTACTTGTACTTGGCAGTGTCCTCTCATGCAGTGAGCTCGGCTCTGATCAGAAAAGAAGCAAAGGTTCAGAAACTGGTTTATTACATTAGCCGAGCACTCAAAAGGGCGGAAGGACGGTATCCTATAATGGAAAAGTTAGCTTTTGCGTTGGTTACAGCCTCTAGGAAGCTAAGGCATTACTTCCAAGCCCATGTCATCAACGTCCAGACGGACCATCCATTAAAGAAGGTGATGAATAAGGTGGAAGCAGCAGGACGGCTTGTCCAATGGGCTGTCGAGCTAAGTGAGTTTGATGTCAGGTACCAACTAAGGAAAGTGGTCAAAGCACAGGTGCTTGCGGACTTTATTGCGGAGTTTACCCCTGGACAAGGAGAGCTGGACGAGCTGAGCGAAGTTCAAAAGTGGGACATCAATGTGGACGGGTCGTCCACGTTGCATACTGGAGGAGTTGGGGTTGTACTTAGATCACCCAATGGGGATAAGTTGGAGTACGCCGTCCTTCTACAATACCAAACCACTAACAATGAGGCTGAATATGAAGCACTCCTTAAAGGATTAGAATTAGCTAAGTCTCTGAGGGCGGAGTTCATCGTCGTCTGAGGAGATTCCCAGTTGATTATTAACCAAGTAAATGGAGCATGTGAAGCCAAGGAAGAACGAATGATGAAATACCTAAGTAAGGTAAAGCAACTCATCAAGGGATTCGACGAAACCAAATTTGTCCAACTCCTGAGGGAGGAAAACACGGAAGCAGATGCCTTGGCGAAAGCAGCCTCGTCAGGAGAAGCCATGGATAAGATTGATAAAATCCAATACATGCCAAGCATAGACCTCCAACAAGACTTGGACTGGTGTCTGAGACGAGGGGAGGGTGGGCTTGATCACCGTTTGGGACGACCCATGCCTGGGTTTCTTCCCTCGACGGCTGGGCAAATTTCCCAAGTCGAGAGTTTTAGATACTGACTTCCTCTTGTCCCCTGTAGAAGGACGAGCTTGGGGTTGAACCTCAGGATGGCTCCCCTCACCCACGAGCTCCTTTCCCTTATTCTCTTTCATGGTCGTCATTCCTACAAAGTAGAAAAATAGAGGTTAAAAATAAAACCAAAGTAAAAGAAAAAGAGAACAAATAAGCAAAGAAACATGTTTCTTTGCCAAGTCAGAAACTTACGTCTACGGACTGTGACTTCGTGTGCAATAGCTTCGTCGGATGGTACAGGGCCAAGTCCCCACTTGGCTAGACGTCTAAGGGAAACCAAAGAGTGGAAATCCCTGTCAGCGTGTAGACGAGCCCTCTGGACGTGATCGCGAAGGAATTTGCTCAAAGAAGGACGTCCAACAGTTGTAAAGTAAGTAAACAAATGAAAGTTAGACATTGAAAACAAAAGTAAAAAAAAAAAAGAATAAATAATAGAGGGGGTAAGGGACATACCTTCTGGACGAAGGTTCCCTAAGTTTCCCTCGTAAGGGGCAAATGGGTCCCTACCAACGTCCACAGGGTTTCCAGCCCACGCACCAGAGATGAAAAAGAATTCCATCTTCCAGTTTCTGTCAGACGAGGCCAGGGACTTAATTAACCTACAGTTTGAGCCCCTAGCTATAAACTAATAGAAGCCTAGGGATTGGTTTATTTCAGAGGGTTTGTAACAATAGAGAAACTCGTCCACTGTGAGAGGACGGTCCCCTCCAAACACTTCCTTCTACAAAATTTGCATAGAGATGATCAATCTCCATGCATTGGGGTTAAATTGAAAAATTCCTAAACCTAATCTAACTAGTAACTCTCTAGCGAAGGAATTCAAAAGTAATCTCAAACCTCCCAAAAAATAAGCCTCATAAACACCTATACCATAATGAGGGCTACAGCACCACTCTCCACGGATGGGCAATCTAGGATTAAGCTCATCAGGGATTTGGTACCACGACCTAAGATTGTTGAGCCTTTGCTCATTTGTTTTAGATGTCACACCTATAGCGCAACTATAAACGGTCTCTTCCTCGTCCAAAGGACTAGACGGGGGGACATTGGACGTGGTACCAGCATGGAACCCAGAAGCCTTCCGTAGTTGTTCTTGTAGAACGTCTAAGGGGACCCCAGGGACACCAGAAATGTATCCCTCGTCCGTGCTACTCCCCCCACTACCACTACTACTGTGACTAGTACTATTGTCAGAACTGCTATAGCTAGTGACATCGTGATACTTGTCAATAGCTTTTTCTGTACTATTGCTGGACGACGAGATTACAGTTGACATTATCTTCGAAAACTTAAAAGAAAACCTAAAGACGAAGAGGGAGAAATACTTGGCTCTAGACGGAGGAAGACTATGGACGCAGGGAGAGTTCTAGACGAGGCTCTAGACGACAGATCAAGGAAGAAAATCTTTTGAAATGGGAGGGGCAGAGGAGGAATTCTACTATTTATAGGCAACATGATTCCACACTCGAAGTGACAAAACCAATCAGGATATGCCACGTGGCATTTCTCGAAAAACGAGGAGCCATGATCGAATTGCGTCTAAATAATAATAATAATAATAATAATGAATAATAAAATATACATGTATATAAATAAAAGCCCTCTAGGACAGACAACACAAGGGCAAAGGGGCAACTGATAAGGAGAAGTATAACTCGTCCTTGTGCTCCCGTCCACAAGAAATAAGCTCGACCTAGAGTTTTACTTCATAGGACGAGATACACGGCAGCCACCCATAGGGTCTTCTGTTGCCTTAACTCATCCATAGAGGTGCCTGGAAAGCTCTTCCAAGGACCTTAAGCAGTTGTCCAAGGGTGAAGAACCTTCGATGCTCATCCAAACATGGACGAGCCTTAATGGGAAGTTCCCCATAAATATGGAGATCGAACCACGTGTAAAGTTCCTAAACGTCGCTGTAAGTTCTCGACAAAACACTCAACTCCCTATAACGGTTACCCTCCGACCTCCACAAATGATGGGGAAGTTACTAAAAGGTAACTGCCCTCCTAACCCTATATAAACACTTTTCCCCGACAGAAAAAGTAGGTCTGAATTGCTTTAAACACTTTAGTAGAATAAGAAGTTTTCTTGACTAAGAGGAAAACTGACTTCATCATCGGAGGGTCTTAGACTGGCCAACCACGGTCTCCTTTGATTCTTTATTTTTCTTTACAAGCCCTCAAGATCATCAAAGTCCAAACGTTCAGCCTACTAATTCGAAAAAGAGCATCATCAGAAAAGATTTATGATAAGAGCAGGGTAATTGTGGTGATATCGAAATCCCCCTTTTTTTCTCAAGCAGTAAAAGAGAAGAATTTTGAGGGGCTATTGTAAATATGATAGGCCCAATTGTATATATTGGGCTGGAGGTCCGATCCAAGGACAATTAGTTGCCCGAGGACGGGTAAACGTTGTTATGGAGGTCGACATTATTGAATAAAGAAAGGAGTCTGGTCATGATGGTTCGAGAAGGTGGTCCAAGAAGGGATGCTTCCTCGGCTGAATGAAGCAAAGGTTAGAAGGTACGGTCTGCCATCTAGAAGCAATGTTCTAGGAAATTCTATTGATAGGGATATACATCATGAAAGCACAAGACAAAGGAAAACTATGAAATATCTAAGAGAAAGCTGCGACCACCGCATTGAATGCTCTGTAACTAATTCTCTGGCCACTTTAATGAGGAAGTAATACGTGAATAGTAATTTTCAGCCTTACAGCTACTCCCAAAGACTTTAGGAAGGTACTGATGTGACAAGAATCTATATCAACAATCTAATCTACACGTGGAGGGTGGAGATGAAAGAAAGAAGATAGTATAAAATAGAAAGAGGTCCCTGAGAGAAAGGGATCGGAGATTGAAGAGAAAAACACTATAGCAACAGGAACTGAACTTGTAATAAAATTCAAAAAAAAAAATACTAGAATTAATCTCCTCAGACTGTGTCGAGGACGATTTTCTTTGGGTAAAACCATTTTATCTTTATTTCGTTGTCATCTAGATCCACTTTAATTGTTGTTTTAACTCATTAGGGCCTAGTTTTCCAACTCACTCTCCACAAATTCATTATGTTGGGCTTTTGGGGCTTAAATCCATCCATCCTTTAGGCTTGGGAACCAAATTGCGTCTTTACATTTGCAATTTAGTAAAATCATTTGGCACAACCATAACTTCTAAGTCTATCTTTTATCATATAATATATGAGATATATATATATATATATATATATATATATATATAATTTGGCAAATCCCACTTCCCACTTGGTGGTGGCCACCGGCCCACCGCTTAAAATGTGGATTTTTTTGACCTAGGCTCAATTTGGATTGCTGGAGAGGAAGATTATGAGTTGATTTGGTTGGATTGTGTTAGGTGGTTGTGGATTTTGGGATGGGTTGTGCTTGTGGATTTTATTTTAGAATAAAATATGTGAATAGAAAGGATATAATATTTAATAATTGAAATAGTGATTTAGTATTGAGGTTAATGTATGTATATGAAAAAAAAAATAGATAGCTAAACTTAAAAAAAAAAAAAAAAAGGGTTAGTTTGGCTAGAAATTGGATTAGTTTGGCTACAAATGAGTAGAGAGTAGTTTGAATGCTCTAAATTTGCTAAAATAACAAAAGTAAGTTTTAGACTAAATTTGATTAAATCTATATTAAGCCTTGTGTAGATGCTCTTAGCCACAAAAGCTGCCTAGAAAAACCTTGCTTATTAAGAAGTTTCTTTCCAAACCTGTTAAATTTCTTTTTAGGAAAATGTTGACAAGCATCTTAAGATGGTTTATTATGGGGTCTATCTAATAAAAATTAGTATAAATTAATGAGGTGTCTGAAAATATTACTAAAGTGACAAGTGAAGCTCAAAGTTTTAGTTATTACTTAACCACCTTTCAAATCACTCATAGTTTCAAATATCTTCCACAATCCAATGTTTTACATGACTCAAGACTCGTATTAATCTTCCTAGTCGATAAATAAATCATACATAACGGATATTTCATGTGCAAACAAGTTGGCCACAATACCCTCAATTATTAAATAATCCACACTGTGTCACACTAATCAATCAAACCACTCTATCTTTTTCAAGTTCATCAATTAAAATTAATATAAAGATATAAAAACCCATGTTACCATGTGCCATCAAATAATGTTAAAGTTAGTATTTATATTGATTATCTTAGTGGTTGGCCCACGATGTCCATAAGGTTTTGGATTAAAAACTTCCGACCAATATTTCTGAGTCACTTCAAAAGAATTATTTCATGTAATTCTTTTATGTAATTAATAGTATCTGTAAGGCGCGGGACTTCACACATCTAAAACTAATCAATTATAAAAATTAAAGAGTGTTAGACATCTAGTAATTACTAATTACCAAAGGTTGAATATGCTTTCATGGGATCCACTGTTTTGTTAATAATCACCATTCATAATTTAGTATTGTTATTTTCTTGCTAACCTTTCAATTTCAAAAGGCAAATAATTCTAGCCAAAAACTGTCTTATATAACAGACTGTTATTAGTTATTTGTTACTATCGTATAAACTTATTATTTTTCCTTCACTATTTACCCTATACAATCATGGCAAAGTGTGTAGTGACAGACTAATAGCATTATTGTTTCAAAAGCTCCTTCATTTCGTTCTTTTTATGCAACTGGAGAAATGAGAAAACAGTCCAGGTCAACCAAAGTCCGCTATTGTTACCATAAAGGACAAAATACTGCATTCGGTCTTTTTGTGCAACATTTTTTTTTTTGGCTGAATGGGCTTTTTGTGCAACTGAGAAATAAGAAAACAGTCCAAGTCAACCAAAGCCGGCCGTTGTTATCATAAAGGACAAAATATATATAATGCAAGCATTTATTTTAATTATTGAATTTGATTAAAACTAGAGGCACAATATTTTACATAAAAGTTTCTTAATAAATGTTAGCGACAAGTTTTTGTAAAAATAAAAAAAGGGTATTTATAATGTTAATAATGATCTCGAAACTAATAATGCTGGTGACTTAAATATTATTGCAAAATTCTTGTAAAAATATTGTATGAATCAGAATAATAGCACAACTTTAATTTAATATTTATTTCTATACATTGTCTTACATGACAGCTGAGCTGACGACACATTTCTTTTTTTTCCTTTCCCTTGTTTTTTTCCTTCAGTTTTTCTCATCCACTCATTTCTTCACTAGTCCCGTCAAACTCTTCTCCTTCTCCTTTTCTTATTTTCTTCCAGGAATTTCCGTTAACGCCTTGTCTTCTTCTTCTTCACCCTGTCTCTTTCTTTCTCCATGTAACCCCAAAGCGGCTCTAGATCCAGTTACTGATGTCTATGGCTATTTGATACGTACACCTCTCTCTCTTACCCAAAACCAAATCCAATCTCTCTCTCGGTAACCCAAAAACCAATTTTAATTCCTAAACCCTTCCATGAGCCAGATCCAGAGGATTTTTTTGTAAGTATTTTGTGGTTAGATCATTGTAAGTATTTTGTAGTGAGTATTTTTGGTTTAAAAAACTATTCCATATCCCCTACAATATCAATATGATGAGCTCGGAATTTTTCTGGGCATCTTTGGAAAATTGAATAAAATTATTAAAAGCTTCCTCCCTCTTTATTTTTCACTTGCTTATGCCGCCGCTTTGCTTTTTTCTTTGTTAGAGCTGTTCCATGGCCTTTTTATTGGTATATAATCTGAGTTACAGAAAAGCACGTCTTAACAAACATGATCATGTTGATTGAATATATATGTTCGCCCAAAATACCAGTTCATGATCATTTTGACTGACATGTCTACATCTTTTGACTGTTGTAGGGAAAATGGGAATGAAAAACCTCCAATTAGGTAATATTTTGTGGACAAACTTTTACTCCAACCCATTGCATGATGTGATTCAAAAAAACCATCCACATGTTAAATCTCGTTACTTATTATTCATCAAATCATTTAAGTCAGTCACATAAGTACTAAATAGGTGAATAAAAGTACATATTGGTGGTGTTCTTTAAAATTCATAAGACTATCTATAAGTATTAAATTGCATGACTTTTTGTTCATTAAATTATTTAAATAACTTCATAATTATTAAAGGGTATACTAATGTATGTCCTTATAACATATATTAGTAAAGTGTTTTAAGAAATTTTTTATAAAAAAAATGTCAAAAAATTCATATGATTAATGTGCACTAAATAAGAGTTTCTATGGAAATATATTTTATGGTGTTAGGACTATATTGCATGTGTCCGATGAGTGATCAGTAATATACTGTTTCCATCTTCAGGCCTTTTCATAACAGGTGCAGCTATTGCTGGCATTCTTCTAGGTATCTGGCTTTATTCCATCAATCAACGGAGGAAGAAACGTGCCGAAGAATCTAAAAGCAATGTACTTCCTACAACTCTTTCAAGCAAAAGTGTACCTGCTTCTTCAACTAATATCGCTCGAGGCAACCCATCTCATGTCTACTCAAATTCGGATCTTCAAAAAGGAAGCACCTACTTTGGAGCGCACATCTTCAGCTATGAGGAGCTGGAAGAAGCCACTAACAATTTTGACCCTTCTAAAGAAATTGGAAAAGGGGGCTTCGGCAAAGTTTACTATGGTAGGATATAACTTCCGTTGTATTGTTTCACACACCAATGCAACTTTACCTACATTTTTTTTAATCTCTTCTCCTGAACTGTTCTCCTAATCATTTACAGGCAAGCTCCATGATGGGCGTGTAGTTGCAGTGAAGCGCCTACATGAAAATAATATGAAACGTGTTGAGCAGTTCATGAATGAAGTAGAGATCCTAACTAAGATAAGGCACCAAAACCTTGTGGCACTGTATGGGTGCACCTCACAACGTAGCCAAGAACTTATCCTTGTTTACGAATATGTTTCCAATGGAACTGTTGCTGATCATCTCCATGGAAATCAATCGAAGTCTGGTTTGCTGACTTGGCCAGTTCGGTTGAGCATAGCTATAGAGTCAGCCGAGGCACTGGCATATCTCCATGTATCAGATGTTATACACCGTGATGTCAAGACCAACAACATTCTTCTTGATGAGAATTTCCAAGTGAAAGTGGCTGATTTCGGTTTGTCACGGTTGTTCCCAACAGATGTCACACATGTGTCAACTGCTCCACAAGGGACACCTGGGTACGTCGATCCTGAGTATTTCCAGTGCTACCAGCTCACTCAAAAAAGTGACGTTTATAGCTTTGGAGTGGTATTAATGGAACTTATATCATCATTACCAGCTGTGGATATGAATAGGCACCGGCAAGATATAAATTTGGTTAATATGGCTGTGAACAAGAATCAAAATCATGCGTTACATGAGTTGGTTGATCCGCTTCTTGGTTTTGAAAAGGATTACACTGTAAAGAAGATGACAACGTCAGTGGCAGAATTGGCTTTTCGGTGCTTGGAAAAGGAGAGGGATATGAGGCCTAGCATGGATGAAGTACTGGAGATTTTGAGAGGAATCCAGAATGGGAATGAAGAGAAGGGTAGTGCTCAGAAAGCTGAAGTGGTGGATATTAAGGCTGCAGATGATGTTAGGCTTTTGAAGAATATTCCTCCCCCTCTTTCTCCAGATTCAGTTGTGACTGATAAATGGGTTAACAGCCCTACAACACCTAATTCCTCCTAGCTATTGAGATTTCCTTTTCTCTCTTCTCTTTTTTTTCTTAAAACTCTGAAGTAGAAGGTAAAGTAATGTACACTCATGATTGAATGTCAATGAGTGGGTTAGCATTTCATTATCTTCTGTTTTGATTGTCTTTGTTTTGTGTTAATAGAATACAAATGAGAAAGAATTCATATATTCGGAGCCGTCAACAATTAAATTAATTCATATTGGGATGTATTTACACATGCTATAATGCTGTGATGCTATATTTGAATCTCAGATTTTGAATTAACTTAATTGGTATTTATGGCTAAAAAGATAATTAAAATTCACAGAATTGATGAATTAGAAATGGTTAAAATTTTGATGTCGACTCCAAAAAATTCATCATTTTCTTGTTTTTGCGTTTTCCTTCCTAACAGCAGTTGCAAGATTAAAGGAGAACTGCTTGACCCAAGTTGTGAAGGCAAGTATGGGCATTCATTCAGTGCTCTGGCAAGTGAGTTTATGTTTAGCTTGGTCCATTTCAATCAAGTGCAAAAGTCTACTACTTGCCTCCAGAAATTGCATCATAGAAAATCCTGGGCAATACCTATTGAACATGATTTACTATCATGCATGAATAATGGGAATGCAGACTCTATCTCCAATTATAGAATGCAGCAGCCACAGTATATCAGTTGGGAACCCAGAATAGTCTTGAACCTGTAATTCCTTTGGGAGTTAAGATACAGTTTCCTCGATTATGAGTTTCGACTTTCCTGCAACCTAAACCCCACCCATCCCACCCAAAAACTATTTAAAAAAAAAAAAAAGTATATACAAATTTATGTTATTTTATACAATTGAAATTGGATGTTGAGCTTTCAATTTCTGTTACAGATTAGAAAAAAATTAGTATATAGGATAGTTGTTTGTGACAGTAATGGTTTTCTTTTGGGGGTTAATTAATTGCATTTTTCCCTTTAAATTATAAAATGCAATATCCCTCCTGAATCCCTGATGATTGGTAACTTGCAAATTGATCCCCACTGTTACTAAATTCCATTATTTTCAGCTCTTTTTTATGGTTAAGTTATTTTGTTTGAAATTTATGCATTATTCATACTGAAATGTTAAACCCTTAATAAACACCGAAAATACCAATGTTATTATCCATATGATGAAATAAGGTCAAAATTTTTTTTTAAAGAGAATTCGTTGAGAATCATTTGGATCAAATGCACAAAATACAATATCGTTCTTGATATGAAAGGTGAATAATAAGAAAATATGATAACAATCATTCTCGGAAACTAAAGAATACAATGGTTCTCAATTCACAACCGGTCGATTATACCATGAAATCCAACTAATTTACAAATGTTGTTTATCAAATCCCCTAAAAAATAAATAAATTCAAATGCGTCCCAAACAGAACCATGTCCATCTTCAAAATCTCATAATTAATCAGGGTTTCATGATTTTATTTTATTTTATTTTTTTTTATTTTATTACAAATCCCACTCGATGGTGGCCAGTACTGCTTAAATATTCAACATCCTTGATAATAGCAGCATCAAATCCTCACCTCCCTCCCCTTCATCCCCTTTACTTGACATTTCCAGCATTGTCTACGATACGTACTCACACTCATAGTTCGAACTTCATGACTCCCTCCCCAAAACATGGATCCAAATTAGGACCTACCGTCATATCCCCGTTCAACTAACCATTGACTTCACCACCCTTAACTAACTGACACACAACTTGGCCAACCTCCAAGACTTCTTCCAAATCAAAAGCTCTACCCCTTCATCGACCACCCTCACCCCCATAATAGGGCCTTCGTCATTCTAATGCGCAATGTGAGCAAGAGGACCAGGTATTTTTCTCTTTTAATGTGAATTATTATTATTATTATTATTTTATAAAGGGTATGCATAAGAATTTCCTTAATTTTTTTCTTAGGTAATGTAAAAACATGGGAAAATTTGTACGTTATTAATAAATCAAAGGTGAATATTACTCAGTTTTAAAGTTTGTGAGGAAAAGGCTCAATTTTTTTTTTTTTTGGGAGAATTGGGGGAATGGGTGCAATTAACTATTATTTTTAATTCTTATAATTTACATTAAAATCTGATTTTTTTTTTCTTTTTACTAAAGATATTAAAGTTCTTGACTTTAACTTCACCAATGAGTTGAGCAAAGAGACTATATATGATAGGAAGGGTAAGACTGCCTACCATATACCTCTCCTAAACCCCATAAAAAGTAGGAGTTTTATGCATTAAGTATGCCCTCTTAATTAATAAAATCTCATATAGAAATTTTAAATTCTTTCCTTTTTAACCCTTTTATTTTGTATTACACAAAAAAAAAAAAAATCCTTTTTTTTTGGCCGGGGAGGGGGTGGGGCGTGGGGGGAGAACTAGAATTTTTTTAAGAGAATTTCAACCTATGACATCCGCTCTTAATGATAGCTATTTATCATCAGACCAAGACACCAATTAGTTTTTTTGTATAGGTGGGGATTAAACCCCAAATCTCTTATTTAACCATTCGAGACTTTACCAATTGAACTAACTGGAACTCACGAACTAAAATCTTATGTTAGGCACACACTTAGGTTTCAAGTTCCTTGAGAGAATTTTATAAAATTCCTGGTATTTAGCTGCTAGGATTTAGGGATTGAGATCTTAAAAATTCAAGTATGGCTTAGGAATGGGAGGCATAGTAGTTAGGGTGATCACATGACCATCCTAACTAGCACAAAAAATACATACACACACGCACGCACACACACATAATTATATTTAAAGTAACATGTTTTGTCTATCCTAAAAAAAATATTGATCACCCTAACTTGATAATCTTAAGAATTTAGGTTCAATAAAAATAAGAGTAATGCCAGGGACACGATAAAATGTCACAACAATTTCACATAACATTCCAAAAAGTATGTCAACTCACACATGGACTTTTTTAAATCTCTAATTTTTTTTTTTTTTTTGGTATGCTAATATTGGAATTTTTACGACATCTTATTGTGTTTCTAGCATTACTCACAAAAATAATCTTGGCCCCCAAACATAATCCTTAACTCCTTAAACAAAAACAAATAAAATAAAATAAAATTTCAAATAAAAATAAAAATAAGCTCAAATAACATTTGATGGGATAGCCAAAAATTACCATCTCTAGGTCATCCATGAACCAAAGGGGAAAGATTCAAGTATGTCGTCTATGAACAAAGGGGTCGTCCATAGGCAAAGCGCACGGATGACCATATGACACTTTGGAAATTTTGAATTGTGGATCCACTCACATGTCTTGAGAATTCGAACCACAGAATTCTGGAGAGAGAACCAAACCCATACACATCAGCACAAATTCCTCACAAATGTTTAACTTCCTTCAACGATTGTAACTTCTATAGCTATTGAGGAAGTTATGTTAGAACTCACTAATTTCCACAAATCTTGGGGAAGTTACTAAATGAATAACCGCTCCAAGGTTCTCTATATAAAGACCGGCCCGCATCAAATCAAGGTAAGTTTTTCCTGACATTACTCCCCAAAAGTTAGAACTTGATTTTCTAAGAAAGAAACTAACTTAGTCATCGGAGGGGACTTGGCCGGTCTATCCCGGTCGCCTTTTAATATGGTGTTCATTCTTGCAGGCCTTTGCAACAACCATTGGTCTATTGAAACCGGAACATTCAGCCTACTGATACTGTGCAGCATCAGTTTCTATTGAAGTCAAAACATTCAGCCTGCTAATACTGTGCAGCATCAACATTAAAAATAGCCCAAAAAACAATAAGATTAAGGTAATCAACAACAAATGAAAAAAATATTCAACAAAAGGTCATTCAAAAAAATAAAAATAAATAAACACTCCGAATCATTCAAATTTGTAACTCGCTCAACCATTCCTTAAAAATAATTAAATAATTCCTGATTTTATTTTATTGAAAAAAATATATCAAAAGAGAGATTGTGACCATGAGTTCTCAGTGACGCTCGGAGTTCTGCTCCTCAACAGCTTGGCTCTTAATCATAACATGTATCATCATCATTTCAGATTTAGACTCTTTCTCATTTTAATACTATTTCAGGATTCTCTCACTTATTTTCTCATCAATCCTTTTTTGCTTTTTAATTTTGTTTGTAAAAGACAATTGTAAAACTTCATGTATTTGCATTTATTTTTTTAAGATGTCTATATATTTAAGTTCTATTTTTATTGAATTTTGTATAATTTAAGTTTCTTAATAACTAGTGAAAAAATTTCCTAGAACCACCACCACTAATTTCAAATAGACTGTTGCTAACCATTTACAATTTGTTTTTTATGAAACTTAAGGATATATCATATCTCTTAATTTTTTCTTTACAGAAAAAATTATTTCCACAAGAAGACCGTTAACCTTACTAGTCTAATTTAGTAATTTCATTGCCCCTTTAATTAAACAGACAGTCAAAACCCAAAAAAAAAAAAAAAAATCAACATCACCTTACCAAACCAATAATAGAAATCGAATTCCCAAACCTTAATTTGACATAAATAAAAAGAGAAAGAGAAATGGTAGATTGGCAGTAGTAACGAATAAGGCTCCCAAAACCACTACAGTGAGCCACGTGTAAGAAATTGGTAGAAGATGAAACACTGAATTATAGGTAGCTTTAATAGATTGACGGTTCCAAAACCAAAACCCAAAGCCAAACAGGCAAATTAATTATTTATATATAAATAATAATAAATAGTAAATACAAAAATACGTACTAGAAACACATAACCGTCCCAATTAAAAAGCCGTCCATTTTAACACTTTCCACTTTCTAGTTTCCAAAGAATCCAAACCCCACCGGTACCCACCCCTCTCTAAACTTTCCACTTTCCTCTCTCTCTCTAATTCACAATCATATCTTTGAATTCCTGTGTCTCAAGTCTTCACTGTTTTTTCTTCCTAACAAGAAGAGTAAAGCGCAATGAAAATGGAATCCAAATCCAACGCCAATCATATTCCCTACTCAGATCTCGCTTTCTAGTTTCTCTCCTTCACAAGCAACTACTGCCACTCTACTACACCCACAATTTTTTCTGTCTATAAAAATGGCTACCCTGCAGAAATTCAAGCTCCTTGCAACTCAGTGCGCGGTAGTCGCCGGAAGCCCCACTCGGAGCCCCTCGGCGAGTCCTGTCATCCATCTCCGTCGCCGCAAGACTCTCCGGATGCTCCTTAACCGCACGGACCGCCGATTCTCTCGCCGACACGACTCGCCGGCGGAGATGGACGCCGATCCCAATCCCACATCGAGAAACAACAACAACAATAAGAACGGTAGCAAAGAGGTTAGGGTTCGGCATAAGTTAAAGGACTTGTTCGTGTCCTCTCCGCCAATTGAAGATAGGGTTTCCGATTCTAGATTTAACCGTCGAGAAGATGAGGTCGGGTTGTTACCGGCAACCGGAAGCGCCGGTGGTAGTGGAGGAGGAGGAGGAGGAGGAGGAGGAAACGGCTTTGCGGCGAGGCGTGGTGGCGGAATGGGCCCTTTCAGGCCGATAACGGCGTCGTTTCGGTATAGATTGCTGAGAAGACCTTGGCGACCTGTACTCGTCACCATTCCGGAGTAGAAACCTGCCAAAATAATTGTACGGATATATTCCGAAATTCCCTTTTTCTTTTTATTTTTTTTTATTTTTATTTTTTTGTATTTTTGGAAAGTTTTTTTCTGTGACATTTTGGAGGTATTTAAAATAGATGAGGCAAAAATGTGAATATTGTGGGTTTTTTTTGCTAAAATGCGCTTGGAAAATGGGCGCAAATTAGCTGCGCATTTTAGCAATTGAAATATCAATAAAAAAGAAAAAGAAAAAAAGAAATGTTGTATTATGTATATGATGGATGGTCTTAAAAAGCAAATTTGTGCTTTTATATATGGGGGTGATGGGTCCATGAGATGAGAGAGTGGGATTGATCATGAAGACAAGGTTAAGACAAGGATATGAACAAGGTCATTAATTTTTTAATAAAAGCTCTCTGTCTCTATTGCATCTTCCATGTGTTGTTGTTCAGAGATGTTCCATAAATAATTAGTTAGTTTTTTTCTTTTTTTCTTTTTTTCTTTTTGGCCATAAAAGAGAATGAAGATAATTATGTTAAGGATGTGGATGCATATACACATATATATTATGGGTGTACTTCTGGCTCTCTCTCTCTGTGTATATATATATATATATATATATATATATATATGCATGTAGTAGGACCCAAATGTATGTAACTTAAGGTGCTGAATAGTGAATACATACTTTGTTCTTTATTTATTGGGTCTTATATTTTTTGGATTTTAATCATTATACGAAGCACAATCTACATTGTAATCAAGCTTTTTAGATTTGTGGAGCTCGCTGTCTGCTTCAATTCAGATTTGGGCAGGCATGGCAAGTATAATTATTATGGGAAATTTGACTTTCGAATATAATAAGGTTTGATTTGTTGGAATTTTTGGTAATTACGTCAAAGCTAGATATACAGGAAAGCAAAATGACTCGTAATTCAGTAAAATCATACATGATACATGTGCAATTTGGTTTTCGTTTTATGAGATTTTGTTAAAAGTTGATGGGGGCAAGCAAATTGTCATTTCCCAATAGCCACTTGAATGCTTTGCTTATCGAGGGACCTGCTTGGACCACAACCTTTTACCAAGTCATATGGTGGGTGTACGACTTTTGGTGTATTCTTTACGCATGAACAAATTTCACATAGACGTGTCAATGTCACACCATTCCATTGGAAAATTGTGTTGTGTCATTTTGGCAGAGGAATCTTTACAGATTATTATTTCATAATTCTATTTGGCAACTTAGCAATAGTTATTCAATGTTTTAGATTGGGTCATGCAGTTTTATGGTACAAATTTCACTCAAAAGTTATGAGTAATTTTAATGGAAGATAGGGTAAGACACGTTATACTACACATTTTTTACTCTTTCAAGCAATATAATAAACCAATTGTTTGGTGGCAGTGTTTGCCAGAGGCTGTGATAATTTAGAAGTTCTGTTTTGGTGCATTTGCTCAGTTTGAGTACTGCTTTGTATTGAGTTTTTTTTTTTTTTTTTTTTTTTTTTTTTGAGAAGATTGTATTGAGTCATTTGACTCTGGATTTTATATTATATTTCTTCTATATTTTTTTAATCAATTATATTTCTGATTCATCATAAGAAAAAATAGTAGGATTGGTGCGATACCAAATTAGTATCTTGACCATTTTACGACTATTCATCTCGCACAAAATGATCAGTTCAAAATGTAAATTAATGTACCCCAAATTCCGACTAGAGGTTCAATAACAATTTATGAAAGTGATAACAAAAAATAACAAGAAATATTCACCCTTTATAGTCTTATTGACTCACTCCCACCTATTTAAAAAGCCCTATAAAAAAACCCAGTCTATTCAGTATTTCCAAGCTTCAAGAGGGCTTTTTATTTTGTTTTATTTGTTTGTTTAAATTCCGAAAGGGCTATATTTTTTAACCGGGGATGCAATGGATACATGCAACATGAATTGCAGCATCTCAGATACTGTTTGCGATTCTTTACACGTTGCAGGCCAGGTATATTGTACATTTGTATTGTATCATTGTATGGATTGGAGCCTAGAACTAAGCTGGCGACAATTTCTTTCTAAGAAAATAAGAGGAATCTATTTTGCCTTCTTCCTTAATGAACTGTAAAAGCAAAAGGACGCAAGAAATCTATATGCTTTTGAGCTGTAATGCACAAATATTTTTGACCAGACCAGGAAGTTTTCATCGGAATCAAATTTGAGCCTGAAAGAATAAAAAAAATTAAAGAAGTTCTAACAGTTAGAGGAAGGTATTTATGTTTGATTTATGATAATTGTTAGGGTATATATATAAATCTTAAACCCCATATTTTGAAATGGTTTTAAATTGAACTCTATGCTTTAAATATATTCCAACTCAAACCATAAACCCATTTTTGGCATGAACTCATTGATGGATACGGTTAAAACAAAGTCATATGACTTGAAGTGAAATATATATATATATATATAAGGAGATCAGGTTTGGGCCTTATCGCTTTGATTCAATGGTAAATGCCAGTGATCATATCTATGGATCGGTTTGTATTTGTAAATCAACTTATATATATTGAGAATAAGGTCGTTTACCAATCATTTCTTCTCAACCAATAGAAGTTAAGAGTTTTGTTCACTTGATATATCATTTTTGTAGTAGGAACATGGCTTAAAATAGCCACAAAACATCATTTTATTTAAGTATGCTGTTATTGTCCATAAATAAGTTTAAAGTTTGAACTGATATTTTTTTAAGTCAGGTTTAAATATTTAAAATTATAAAACACGCCCTTAAATTGGAGAAATTATTTAATCCTCATATAGGATCACATCAACAATGTCTGGTGGTTCTCTACACTAGTAATATAAAGTAATGTGTCCAATTTAAATGAATCATTATCCCAATCACACTGTTTCAAATAATATATAAATATATATATATATATATATATATTTATGTATATATGTGACATAAAACCAAAACATCTCAATTCCAACGTTGGCAGCACAAACGACAACCCTCTACCCCACTCCGGCACCAATAAGATAGCGAGCTCAATGGTGACGTTGAATCTGCTTGTTAATAAGATGGTGAGCACAAACATCTCGATTGTGAATTATTTTTCCATAGAAATACAGTCGGCACCAGAGATGGGAAAGTGACAAGGTTCTTGTTTTTATTTTGAAGAATGTGATTAGGATAATGACTCATTAAAATTGGAAACGTGGCATTACATTACTAGAGTGGTGGACTACTAGACATTAGTGAAGTGGTCCTAGATGAGGACGGAATAATTTCTCCTAAAATTGGGTTTCATAATATAATTTACCTGAATATTGTGGCCAAAATAGGCATTTGCCTCTTTTTCACAAACTTTCCTGCAAAATGTCTTATTTCTCAAATTAATTAGAGAAATTTCCTTATTTTGAAACTCAATTTTCTAAAAATCGAGTTTCAATTTTAAACTCGATTTTTGGACAATCAAGTTATAGCAAATTGAAATATTAAAAAAAAAAAAAATTGGAACTCGAGTTCCATAGGTACTCGAGTTCATGAAACTCGAGTACTATGTGAAATACTCGAACTCATGGAACTCGATTTACTTGAAAAAATTCAAGTGGAACTCAAGTATCATGTGAAGTACTCGAGTTCCAAAAAAAAAAAAAAATTCCCGAAGTTCACGTTCGTTATAACTTGATGTTCCAAAAATCAAATTTTACATTTGGAACTCGATTTTTAGAAAATCGAGTTTCAAAATATGAGCATTTACCTAATTAGGTTCAGACATTGAGCATTTTGCTAAAAAATTAATGAAAAATTGGTAAAAGCTCATTTTGGCCTGAATATTGTTATTCTTGTGTTCTTGTCTTCCGGATGCAATATTGAAGCATAAGATTGACGGGTACTTTGGCACTTCGCCATTGCACAGAGTTGCTTTGCCACTAATGGGAAAACATATTTAAGAAGGCCAAGAGCCGAGATTAAAATAAATATATTAATAAGTAGAAGAGAGATCGTGAAAAGGGGTGCAAACCAAATATCGCACATGGTGTGGATGCATGTTTGCACACTTGTTTATTCAAATATGCTATTCAGCAAAAAAAAAAAAAATATATATATATATATATATATGCTTTACTACCGATTTATATTATTAATAACATGATTCTTTGTTTGAGTTTTAGTATTTTACGTTCTAAAATATCCTTACATAAATTTTTAAACTCTTTAAAATACCTAATTTTTTAGTTTAATAATTTTAAATTAAAAAATACAAACTAAACCGGTTAAAATGGTAATTTACTGTTCCTAAATTTTAGGCTTTGTCCTTCTTCATTAAACTTGAAACTTAGGACACTATCTCTATCTCATTTTTAAATATTATTTCACTTTACTTTACATCTTTCTTTAATAAAAATACAAAATAGTTATTTATATATCACTCTTAAACATTATAAAACTAAACTGAAAAAACAAATAAATTAAAAGGAGCAATATTTCACGCGCAAAGCGCGTGTAATGAGTCTAGTATAAGTATGTGCAACTACATGTTTTAACAAAAGTGGTTTTTTTTTTTTTTTTTCAAATTAGTTTGAAGAAAAATCCTTTTTTGTAAATTTTGAAAATCTAACCATAGAATTGCATGTTCTTATTATATCCTGGCCTCCATAATTGCAAAATTCAAGAAGATCAAACATTAATAGTTATGTCATCAATAATATATTTAAATTTCGAGTTTTTTTGGTAAAAAATGATACATAAAAAATAATCTTATTGATCGGAGAGTAAATAACACTCGAGTTGAATGAAATTTGATATGCGTGCTAAAAATATAATAAACATACAATCTAACAGTTATATTTTCAAATTTACATTCAATAAAATAATATAAGAGGAATTTGATGGGTTTTTCTCTAAATTAATTTGAAAAAAAAATCTTGTACATAATTAAAATACAAAATTGTGGGAGGACGAGAATATGAGAATATGGACAGATAGGCCAAGGACAATGTTAGGAGTACGGACCATGGAAAGCACTGACAGTTAATCCTCGGGAAAATATGAGCAACCCTCTACAGGTACAGGGAGATTATAACACACGAGGACCCCAAGGATACCAACATGTTCTTGGGGGGCCAAGAACCAATGCTAAAGGTCGTTGGGCACAAACCGAGAATGAGAAGGAAGATTTTTCATCAAGCTAGGAAGGGCAAAAGACAAATAAAACATCTATCACCTCCGCATTCAATACTCTACATCTAATTAGCTGGCCGCATTAATGAGGAAATGACCCCTGAACAATGTCAGCACAGCTTATAGCCTAATGTAGAAGCTTTCTAGTAAGGTCCTAATGGGACAAGTATCAAGGAAATTGAACCCTGACCCTCCAAATAAGAAACCCCTAGAGGATGTGGATTCATTTTTGGCAACTTTAAATCAATTGTAATCACTACCTTGGACTAAACCCAAGGAGCTCAATACAAGCCCTTTAAGGCTATTTCTCATCCATACTCACATAATTACAGTTAAAGTTAATTCTATCAACTCCAGTTAATTCTTTCCATCTAATTATGGGGTATTAAATGCTGATTAAGCATCACATCTCTTCAAATTAATTGTGTGAGCAAAAGTAGCAAGTTTTGACACGTTTTTTACTTGTCTTATTTTTGCCTGCCACAATTGGCGCTGTTTGTGGGAATATCTCCTAAGTACCCTTAAAAGTCTTCTTAGTATGGCCAATCCCAGAAGAAGTGGTTCGCTGGAATCTGTGGGGTCCCAGCGCAAGAGACTAGTTTGTAAATCTTGAACGAAGGAGGGACCGTGATATGGCCCACACCCATAGCGAAAGAGCCCTATTTGTGCATTCTGAATGAACTGGTCAACATTAGGCCAGTCATAACTCACATGATGAGGAGGTATATAACCTCAAGAGGAAAGTGGACCGACTACACCAACGCCTCCATCGCAAGGCTCGGATAAGGGGAAGAAAGGACTCCCACCCTAAGCTAGAGTTCTAGCTTTGAGGATGACAAAAGTTACTGATGAAGAGGCAGAACTCCGCCCAGTGAGTCTTTCACATTGTCATCCTCAAAGCAAGAAGATCTTCTTACAAAATTTTCAGACGATCAAACATTAATAGTTATTTCATCAATGATATATTTAAATTTCAAGTGTTTTTGGTAAAAAATGACACATTAAAAATAAGTTTATTAATCAAATAGTAAATAACACCTGATTTGAATGAAATTTGATGTGCGTGTTAAAAATATAATAAACATACAATCTAATGGTTATATTTTCAAATTTTACATTCAATAAAATAATATAAGAGGAGTTTGAAGGGTTTCTCTCTAAACTAATTTGAAAATAAAAATCTTGTACATAATTAAAATACAAAATCATTTTTAAAAACAGTAAAAGAAAAAAAAATCAAAATTTTAAGGTTAAGATCAAGGTTGAACCATGATAATTTCATAATTAATTTAAGACTAAATATTGTTCTTGTCGTTAAAGTTTGCATACACTTCGGTTTCTCTCATCCCTATTTAAAAAAAAAAATTTGTCCCTAAATTATTAAAAGTATTACACTTTCTTTCTTTAAATTTTAAGAATATATTTTTCTTTTATCCCTAAATTATTAAAAAAAATATTTATTTTTTTAAACTATTGAAAAAAAAATTAATCTTTAAAATAAATTTTAAACAAACAAACTTTTTACAATTTAGAGTCAAAACAAAATTCATGTGAATTTTAGGATGGAAACAATATTATATTTTAGTATTAATTTAATAATTAATTGAAACAAAAATAAATGGTTTAATTTGTAAAAATGAAAAAAGAAATTAAACATAATATCTAAAGAAATTTAAACATCTTTTAAATGTATATTTTGCAAATTTTATAAGGCAAATAAAAAGTAAGCAAGTATAAATAGATTATGTGTTTATTAATCCTTCAACTACAAAGTATTTAAAATTTGAATAAAATCATTTTCCAAACAAATATATTAGTTCTTCATTAATTAATATGTTCGCATTTTCATGTGCTTTGCATGGTCAAGTGTGTAATAAAATGGAAATGAACAATAATAAAGGTGAGGTGTGAGCTAAGAGTATTGTAGCTCAATTAGTTGACATCTCTTAGTGTTTTTAGTCCAAATTTCCACCCTTGTCCTCTTTGCTATTGTAACTATCAAATTATAGAAGAATGTGAGGTGCCGAAGTCATTCCAGCATAGGTACTAGAGGTGGATACTGTAAATATACTCATAGCTTGTGCTTACTTAAGTTTTTGGGAGGTTAGAGAAATTGCGCTTGTGACATCATCACATCAAGACCTCAATTGCGCTTGTGCCACAACTCAACATATGGCGAGTTGTGATTGGTAAGAGTTTGTCCTCACATAGCCAACTAACACACTCTTACTAATCACAACCCACCATGTGATGAGTTGTGGCACAAAATTGTGTCCCTAGCATAATTCTAACACACTCTTACTTAGGGTTGTCCAGACCCGACCGAAGCCCGACAACCTGGCCAAACTGCCCGATTCTAGCCCGAACCGAAGGTCCAGTCAGTCGGCAGCGGCTTTCCGTTCTCAAGAACCGACACTTACTTAAATGATACATATTGATAGTTTTATGAGTCATAACGTTATGAATTTGAGAAGATTCTCCAAAACTGTTTTTGAAGAAAAATTTTGTCTATAAAAGAAATACCGGGGAATAGATAAATAGGAATTTCTCGTGGACCAACTCATTCTCCAATTTTGCCTCACATGGTCCAGGCCTTTTTGTGCTTACAAAAGCCTTATGTTTTGCAATGAACATGCTCCATGTCCTTTGGTGCATGCCGCCACCATGCGCTAAAAGCACATGGAAGCATTTTCCACCACAGATTTGAGAAAATTGTTGAGTCCAAATTTATGAATCTGGTCTCTTGGGAGCCTAAAATTAATTCCAAGACACGATCTCATAGAACTTAGGCCTTTTCAACTTTTTTTTTTTTTTTGCTGAATAAATACTTTATTTATAAGAAGAACCAAAAGATATACAATCCAGAGAGGGCCTGTGACCATCTCTATCTAAAGCCTTACCTAACATTGGCGACAAGTTAGAGATGGGAACTGGCCCACTCCAATTCAAAAGAGCAGTCCATTGGGCTAGAAGGTGGGTGGTAACATTGCCGTCTCTACATATAAAAGAAAATGACACATTATCAAAAGATTTTACTAGAAACAAAATATCCTCTAGAACTGCTTTAATTCTCCAGTGAGAGCCAATTGCTTTGTTCTTCAAGGGCACAATGACATTCAGTGCATCTCCTTCAAGAATAATTCTCTTGAATCCTTCATTAGTCGCCTTTTTGATAGCTAACCAAGCTGCTTTGGCTTCTCCTAACAAAGGCTCTGTCGAATCCAACTGCTCTGTCTATTGATGCGAACCACAATCGACACGCTTTGAGACCCAACAAACAATATTGGAATATTTGTCCAAGAAAGCTAAAATTTAGATTTTTATTGAACCCTGACCCAACGTTTATAAGAGAAACGCGAACCAAAGGTATAAGTATCAGACCTTGACCTAATGATTATAATTGAATCACGAACTAAAGGTATAAAGTTTGAACACCACAAGGAAGAATCTTTGATAAGTTTACAGTTCTTGAAGAACCAAAGAGAAGAGTAAAGCCTCACATTTTTTCTGATTTATATTCAATAATCTATCAAAAACGTTTACAGACTAAAGGTCCTATTTAAGGGCTCTATAAAACTTGACAAACAAGAAAATATATTCAAAAATAACTCCTAATTGATACCTAACCATTTCAAGAATAAAATTTGACCTAAAAAGCATTAAATGCACCTAAAAACAAAGAAATAAATCACCTAAACCCAAAATAACGTTTTTTTACATAAAAATACCAAAAATAAAAAATTACAGTAATTAAATAGTAAATTGTGTCCTACATAAAATCCCTCCTCTTGAAACAAACTCGTCCTCGAGTTGATCTTTGAAATCTGAAATCTTCCGCTCCAAATAAACAAATACTTCGAATGCTTTAATAACTTGATCTGGTACTGAAACTTGAATCCTTCATAAAGTGTAGCAGAAAATTTCTTCTCATTTACTTTCAATTTATTTGCAAGATCAATTAACAAAGGGTTGATAATAAAATTAAAATTTTCTACTCCAAAAAAATCAACATATTGTATTGTCATCTTAAACAAATTAACTGAGACTTGAGGATTGTGAGTTGTGGACTCATCCTCATATTTGACCTCAATTAAATCTTCCACAATGCTTTCAATCATTACCATTTCTTTTTTTTTTTTTCACTTTTTTTTTTCGAGCTTGGTGCTTGATTTTAAATTGATTTTAGAACCTGTGCTCTGATACCAAATGATGCGAACCTCAATCGACGCGCTTTGAGACCCAACAAACAATATTGGAATATTTGCCCAAGAAAGCTAAAATTCAGATTTTTATAGAACCCTGACCCAACGTTTATAAGAGAAACGCGAACCAAAGGTATAAGTAATAGACTGTGACCCAATGATTATAATTGAATCATAAACCAAAGGTATAAAGTTTGAACGCCACAAGGAAGAATCCTTAATAAGTTCATAGTTTTTGAAGAACCAAAGAGAAGAGCAAAGCCTCACATTCTTTCTAATTTTTATTCAATAATCTATCAAAAACGTTTACAGACTAAAGGGCCTATTTAAGGGCTCCATAAAACTTGACAGACAAGAAAATATATTCAAAAATAACTCATAATTGATACCTAATCATATCAGGAATCAAATTTGACCTAAAAAGCATTAAATGCACCTAAAAATAAGGAAATAAATCACCTAAACCCAAAATAACATTTTTTACATAAAAATACCAAAAATAAAAAAATTACAGTAAATAAATAGTAAATTGTGTCCTACATCAGACCCCTCCTCTTGAAACAAGCTCGTCCTAGAGTTGATCTTTGAAATCTGAAATCTTCCGCTTCAAATAAACAAATATTTTGAATGCTTTAATAACTTGATCCGGTTCTGAAACTTGAATCCTTCATAAAGTGTAGCAGAAAATTTCTTCTCATCTACTTTCAATTTATTTGCAACATCAATCAACAAAGGGTTGATAATAAAATTAAAATTTTCTACTCCAAGAAAATCAACATATTGTATTATCATCTTCAACAAATCAATCGAGACTTGAGGATTGTGAGTTGTGGACTTATCCTCATATTTGACCTCAATTGAATCTTCAACAATGTTCTCAATAATTACCATTTCTTTTTTTTTTTCACTTTTTTTTTTTTGAGCTTGGTGCTCGATTTTAACCTGATTTTAGAACCTGTGCTCTGATACCAAATGATGTGAACCTCAATCGACACGCTTTGAGACCCAACAAAACAATATTGGAATATTTGCCCAAGAAAGCTAAAATTCAGATTTTTATAGAACCCTAACCCAACGTTTATAAGAGAAACGCGAAGTAAAGGTATAAGTAACAGACCTTAACCCAATGATTATAATTGAATCACAAACCAAAGGGATAAAGTTTGAATGCCACAAAGAAGAATCCTTGATAAGTTCACAGTTCTTGAAGAACCAAAGAGAAGAGTAAAACCTCACATTTTTTCTGATTTTTATTCAATAATTTATCAAAAACGTTTACAGTCTAAAGGGCCTATTTAAGGGCTCCATAAAACTTGACAGACAAGAAAATATATTTAAAAATAACTCCTAATTGATGCCTAACCATATCAGGAATAAAATTTGACCTAAAAAGCATTAAATGCACCTAAAAACAAGGAAATAAATCACCTAAACCCAAAATAACGTTTTTTTACATAAAAATACCAAAAATAAAAAATTACAGTAATTAAATAGTAAATTGTGTCCTACGTAAAATCCCTCCTCTTGAAACAAACTCGTCCTCGAGTTGATCTTTGAAATCTGAAATCTTCCGCTCCAAATAAACAAATACTTCGAATGCTTTAATAACTTGATCTGGTACTGAAACTTGAATCCTTCATAAAGTGTAGCAGAAAATTTCTTCTCATTTACTTTCAATTTATTTGCAAGATCAATTAACAAAGGGTTGATAATAAAATTAAAATTTTCTACTCCAAAAAAATCAACATATTGTATTGTCATCTTAAACAAATTAACTGAGACTTGAGGATTGTGAGTTGTGGACTCATCCTCATATTTGACCTCAATTAAATCTTCCACAATGCTTTCAATCATTACCATTTCTTTTTTTTTTTTTCACTTTTTTTTTTCGAGCTTGGTGCTTGATTTTAAATTGATTTTAGAACCTGTGCTCTGATACCAAATGATGCGAACCTCAATCGACGCGCTTTGAGACCCAACAAACAATATTGGAATATTTGCCCAAGAAAGCTAAAATTCAGATTTTTATAGAACCCTGACCCAACGTTTATAAGAGAAACGCGAACCAAAGGTATAAGTAATAGACTGTGACCCAATGATTATAATTGAATCATAAACCAAAGGTATAAAGTTTGAACGCCACAAGGAAGAATCCTTAATAAGTTCATAGTTTTTGAAGAACCAAAGAGAAGAGCAAAGCCTCACATTCTTTCTAATTTTTATTCAATAATCTATCAAAAACGTTTACAGACTAAAGGGCCTATTTAAGGGCTCCATAAAACTTGACAGACAAGAAAATATATTCAAAAATAACTCATAATTGATACCTAATCATATCAGGAATCAAATTTGACCTAAAAAGCATTAAATGCACCTAAAAATAAGGAAATAAATCACCTAAACCCAAAATAACATTTTTTACATAAAAATACCAAAAATAAAAAAATTACAGTAAATAAATAGTAAATTGTGTCCTACATCAGACCCCTCCTCTTGAAACAAGCTCGTCCTAGAGTTGATCTTTGAAATCTGAAATCTTCCGCTTCAAATAAACAAATATTTTGAATGCTTTAATAACTTGATCCGGTTCTGAAACTTGAATCCTTCATAAAGTGTAGCAGAAAATTTCTTCTCATCTACTTTCAATTTATTTGCAACATCAATCAACAAAGGGTTGATAATAAAATTAAAATTTTCTACTCCAAGAAAATCAACATATTGTATTATCATCTTCAACAAATCAATCGAGACTTGAGGATTGTGAGTTGTGGACTTATCCTCATATTTGACCTCAATTGAATCTTCAACAATGTTCTCAATAATTACCATTTCTTTTTTTTTTTCACTTTTTTTTTTTTGAGCTTGGTGCTCGATTTTAACCTGATTTTAGAACCTGTGCTCTGATACCAAATGATGTGAACCTCAATCGACACGCTTTGAGACCCAACAAAACAATATTGGAATATTTGCCCAAGAAAGCTAAAATTCAGATTTTTATAGAACCCTAACCCAACGTTTATAAGAGAAACGCGAAGTAAAGGTATAAGTAACAGACCTTAACCCAATGATTATAATTGAATCACAAACCAAAGGGATAAAGTTTGAATGCCACAAAGAAGAATCCTTGATAAGTTCACAGTTCTTGAAGAACCAAAGAGAAGAGTAAAACCTCACATTTTTTCTGATTTTTATTCAATAATTTATCAAAAACGTTTACAGTCTAAAGGGCCTATTTAAGGGCTCCATAAAACTTGACAGACAAGAAAATATATTTAAAAATAACTCCTAATTGATGCCTAACCATATCAGGAATAAAATTTGACCTAAAAAGCATTAAATGCACCTAAAAACAAGGAAATAAATCACCTAAACCCAAAATAACGTTTTTTTACATAAAAATACCAAAAATAAAAAATTACAGTAATTAAATAGTAAATTGTGTCCTACATCAGACCCCTCCTCTTGAAACAAACTCGTCCTCGAGTTGATCTTTGAAATCTGAAATCTTCTGCTCCAAATAAACAAATACTTCGAATGCTTTAATAACTTGATTCGATTCTGAAAATTGAATCCTTCATAAAGTGTAGCAGAAAATTTCTTCTCATCTACTTTCAATTTATTTGCAACATCAATCAACAAAGGGTTGATAATAAAATTAAAATTTTCTACTCTAAGAAAATCAACATATTGTATTGTCATCTTCAACAAATCAACTGAGACTTGAGGATTGCGAGTTGTGGACTCATCCTCATATTTGACCTCAATTGAATCTTCCACAATGTTCTCAATAATTACCATCTCTCTTTTTTTTCACTTTTTTTTTTTCGAGCATGGTGCTCTATTTTAACCTGATTTTAGAACCTATGCTCTGATACCAAATGATGTGAACTTCAATCGACACGCTTTGAGACCCAACAAACAATATTGGAATATTTGCCCAAGAAAGCTAAAATTCAGATTTTTATAGAACCTTGACCTAACGTTTATAAGAGAAACATGAAGCAAAGGTATAAGTAACATACCTTGACCCAATGATTATAATTGAATCACAAACTGAAGGTATAAAGTTTGAACGCCAAAAAGAGGAATCCTTGATAAGTTCACAGTTCTTGAAGAACCAAAGAGAAGAGTAAAGCCTCACTTTTTTTCTGATTTTTATTCAATAATTTATCAAAAACGTTTACAGACTAAAGGGTCTATTTAAAGGCTCCATAAAACTTGACAGACAAGAAAATATAATTCAAAAATAACTCCTAATTGATACCTAACCATATCAGGAATCAAATTTGACCTAAAAAGCATTAAATGCACCTAAAAACAAGAAAATAAATCACCTAAACCCAAAATAACGTTTTTTACATAAAAATACCATAAATAAAAAATTACAGTAATTAAATAGTAAATTGTGTCCTACATCAGACCCCCCCTCTTGAAACAAACTCGTCCTCGAGTTGATATTTGAAATTTGAAATCTTCTGCTCCAAATAAACAAATATTTCGAATGCTTTAATAACTTTATTCGATTCTGAAAATTGAATCCTTCATAAAGTGTAGCAGAAAATTTCTTCTCATCTACTTTCAATTTATTTGCAACATCAATCAACAAAGGGTTGATAATAAAATTAAAATTTTCTACTCCCAGAAAATCAACATATTGTATTGTCATCTTCAACAAATCAACTGAGACTTGAGGATTGTGAGTTGTGGACTCATCCTCATATTTGACCCCAATTGAATCTTCCACAATGTTCTCAATAATTACCATCTCTTTTTTTTTCACTTTTTTTTTTAAGCTTGGTACTCGATTTTAACCTGATTTTAGAACCTGTGCTCTGATACCAAATGATGTGAACCTCAATCGATACGCTTTGAAACCCACAAATAATATTGGAATATTTGCCCAAGAAAGCTAAAATTCAGAATTTTATAGAACCATGACCCAACGTTTATAAGAGAAACGCGAAGCAAAGGTATAAGTAACAGACCTTGACCTAATGATTATAATTGAATCACAAACCAAAGGTATAAAGTTTGAACGCCACAAGGAAGAATCCTTGATAAGTTCACAGTTCTTAAAGAACCAAAGAGAAGAGTAAAACCTCACCTTTTTTCTGATTTTTATTCAATAATTTATCAAAAACGTTTACAGACTAATGAGCCTATTTAAGGGCTCCATAAAACTTAACAGACAAGAAATATATTAAAAAATAACTCCTAATTGATACCTAACCATATCAAGAATCAAATTTGACCTAAAAAGCATTAAATGCACCTAAAAACAAGAAAATAAATCACCTAAACCCAAAATAACGTTTTTTACATAAAAATACCAAAAATAAAAAATTACAGTAATTAAATAGTAAATTGTGTCCTACATCAGACCCCTCCTCTGGAAACAAACTCGTCCTCGAGTTGATCTTTGAAATCTAAAATCTTCTGCTCCAAATAAACAAATACTTTGAATGCTTTAATAACTTGATCTGATTCTGAAACTTGAATCCTTCATAAAGTGTAGCAGAAAATTTCTTCTCATCTACTTTCATTTTATTTGCAACATCAATTAACAAAGGGTTGATAATAAAATTAAAATTAAAATTTTCTACTCTAAGAAAATCAACATATTGTATTGTCATCTTCAACAAATCAACTAAGACTTGAGGATTGTGAGTTGTGGACTCATCCTCATATTGGACCTCAATTGAATCTTCCACACTGTTCTCAATAATTACCATCTCTTTTTTTTTTTCACTTTTTTTTTTCGAGGTTGGTACTCGATTTTAACCTGATTTTAGAACTTGTGCTTTGATACCAAATGATGCGAACCTCAATCGATACGCTTTGAGACCTAACAAACAATATTGGAATATTTGCCTAAGAAAGCTAAAATTCAGATTTTTATAAAACCCTGACCCAATGTTTATAAGAGAAATGCAAAGTAAAGGTATAAGTAACAGACCTTGACCCAATAATTATAATTGAATCACGAACCAAAGGTATAAAGTTTGAACTCTATAAGGAAGAATCCTTGATAAGTTCACAGTTCTTGAAGAATCAAAGAGAAGAGCAAAGCCTCAACTTTTTTCTGTTTTTTATTCATTAATCTATCAAAAACGTTTACAAACTAAGGGCCTATTTAAGGGCTTCATAAAACTTGACAGACACGAAAATATATTCAAAAATAACTCCTAATTGATACCTAACCATATTAGGAATCAAATTTGACCTAAAAAGCATTAAATGCACCTAAAAACAAGGAAATAAATCACCAAAATCCAAAATAACGTTTTTTACATAAAAATACCAAAAATGAAAAATTACAGTAATTAAATAGTAAATTGTGTCCTACATCATCCATGCTGCAAGTAAATTTCCTTTTTGGTCTCTTGTCACCTCTGCCACTAAAGATTTATCTTCCCTAATTGCTGCATCAAAATTCAATTTTATCCAATTTAACGGTGGGGGAGTCCAGGGTGAGTCATTTGGAGGTTTTGTTGATTGATTTCTCCACGCATTCTTGTGCTCTTCATATGATTTAATCACCTGCCTAGCCACCTTTTCCGGACTTGTTTTGATTCCTTCCAGTCTAGCTTTATTCCTTGTCATCCAAATTTGATCACATAAAATTGCTGCATATAATTGGAAGTCTTTAGCTTCTTCTCCCTCTAAACCCAAGCCATGCTTTAGATTGATTATCATCTTCACCCAATCTGCTATAGACACATTTCGCATCTGGCTCATATTTAATGGCCAAGGACTGGAACTTAGGCCTTTTCGACTTTTAGTTCTTCAATAATTTCTTCGCATGCTAACTTGGTTTGCTTTGACATCTCTTGGGTCTGTAAAAACGTTGCCAGTTCATCATTTATCAGGTTTCCTTCCATGGCTAAAATCCTGTAACATATGAGAAGTGGTACTTCTATATATCATTATTACTATACATCTGCAAGTATTAATATATTTCACAAAAGAAATTTATAATTTTTCGTAGTAAAATGGACATTGTTATATCAAGGAACTGAGTTGAAATTTACCATAGAAATAATGATTATGATGCCAAGAATCAACTCAGTGAGCTGCAAGGTCTTCACGTACTTCGAGTGAACCTGCACAAGTAGAAAAAACCTCGAAGGGAGGTACCGGCGTGGTACCGGCCAACGACCCTCCGATGGTTAAGTTAGTATCGCTCACAACTCTAGAGTGCCAGAGTCGGGGTAGAAGCATGCGTACCTCAAATTTGGAGGGCGTGGAAGTATTTATAGTAGTAGCAAGGGCCCTTGGCCAAGGCGTGCTGGAGAAGATATTACTCTTACCGGAATTGCGCCCGAGTAGCGTGGAGCATAAGATACTTTTTGGGCAAGCAAGTGTGTTGGGTAAGCCATCCCTCTGGGAGCGATTGTGTCGTGCACGACACCTGTCCAAATAGTAGCGTACGCGACAAGACTCGTTTCCTCAGGGAAGCATGCATGGCAAGATAGGCTTTGGGTGCCCCAAGCCTTCCCCGTCGACGGTCTCTCCCGTCACCCCATTCAAGGGTTGTGTCGTCAGGGTTTAGTCTCCGTCATCATCCCTTGCACCGTCATCCCCCGCAGGGTGCCGGCGTCTAGTGGGAGTTTTAACCCTATCAGGTGCCCCCTCAGCCCATCAGTCCGTGAACACGTAGGAGACGGACTAATGGGATGACGGTTCTCATTTAATGAGAGAGTTGAATGGATAGGCTGTCATTCAGTAATTAATTCTGGACATTTAATGCAGGGCACGTGTCGTCGACTTAATGTCCGTGTGCAAAGAACGAGGCGTCTCCTCGCCTTCCGTGCTACCCTTCATATATAAACTTCCTTTCTTTCCCTTCATTTTTCACTTTTTATCGAAATCAAGAGATCAGAGCGCATCCGTTCACCCAGCAAGAAAAGAATTTAATCCATCAACCTATTCATTCGTCACGTCCTCGCAACCATCCGTAACACCCTTCAGCAACGAAAACAACCGGTAAGTACTTATCATTGTCTCGGTCACTTTTACTACCGTCAGGTGTCTCTAGGACAGTTGAACTTAGGGTCTTCTGTCATATGTAGGTATTTAATGTCTAGTGCGTCCAGTAATCAATCGTTTGTCCGCGAGGGAGCGGGCTACGATGAAGTTAACCCGTTGGGTCCAAAGGATCCTACAACTTCAAGTGAAGAAAGCTCATCTACCTCCTCCTCTTCTTCGAGTAGTGGTAGGACAGAGAGTAATCTTAGTGACGGGCTAGGGGAAGATGAACAACAAATCCAATTCGTCATAGGCACAGATGGGATGAGGAAGTTCGTCATGCTCTCGCTATGGACAGTAAATGATTTTACGTCCACCATAAAGGAGTCACACTTCAAAACACTTAGGAGTAAGTAACAGATACCCGTCAACATACCTATCCGTCTACCCCGCCCAGGAGAGAAATGTTATTACCACGGAGTCAGGGGCGTCGGGGTCTATGAGCAAATGCTCAAGGCTGGGTTAAGGTTTCCCTTAACTCAGCTACACCGTCATCTCCTTCATTACTTAGGATTGTCCGTCAACCAGGTTTCTCCGAATGCCTGAAGGGTTTTCCTTGGGGTGGAGGTACTGTACGGGTCAATGTCTAAGTGGAAGAAGAGGTTAACAGTGGAGGAGTTCTTCCACTGCTACCGTCCGGTAGAGATTGTAAAATCATGAGGGATGTACAACTTTGTTGCTAGGAGCCCGTTGTTGAGGTTAGTGAGTGATACTCCAGATTTCAATAGGGACTGGAAGTCTAGGTACTTTTTTATGGACGGGGATGAGTGGATGTGTCATCCAGGGGAGACTGAATTTATGCCCATTGACACAACATGGGGTGTTCTACCCCCATCTGGTATGCGTCCTTCCATATTCTTTCTTTTTTGTCTGCACAAATTGCACTATTGATTTCTAACCATCTTCTTTCTTCAGCTTAAGACTGTCCACAGGTGTCACTCGAACATTGGAGCTTTTTGGAGAAGATCTTCCAGAAGAGTGAGTTGGCGGAAAGATCTTGGGCCACATTGGTAACCCTCAAAACAATCTGTTGGCACTGTGACGGACTTGAACCGTCCGAGGAGGCACTAAAATACGAGACACAAGTTCACGCACGTAAGTCCGTCCACTTGAACGCCATTTTTTCTTTTTCTCTCTCTCTCTTTTTTTTAACTCATGTGCCGTCTACCCTTGCAAAAATGGATGAGGCAAAGAGGATAGCCTTCATTAGGCAACAAGTAGCCGCGAAAAAGAAAAAAGCTTAGGCAGCTGGGACGGACACGCCCAAACCGTCCTTTGCAAAGAGAAAAACTGACCAGGAGGGGGACCGTCACCCCAAGAAGCCGAAGGCGACGACCTAGACAGTGGTTGGCCTAGAGGCGGAGGTGAAGAAAGTCCCTGTGAAGCATGGCAAGGGAAAGGGCCTCATGACGGGTGGCCCTGTTCCCACCGTCGAGAAGCCACCCGTCCTCCTTCGCGAGGATTCCAAGTATGCCATCGAGAGGCTGTCTTCAATATTGATGGCAGAGGACTACGAGGATCTTGAAAATCACTCCACGGAGGCGATGGGTGAGACGGGCCTTTTCAGCCTTGCCCAGGTAAGCAGCTTTCTGTCATCATCAATTTCTTGAAATACATATATATCTTCACCTGTCATGTTGACTTGATATTTTACTTTCTAGGCCGTCGTCATGATGAAGGGCCTAATGGACCGTTGTGTTCATGAAGAGACGGCTCTGAGCCGTCTGCGGGCTAAAGCGGCTGCGACGGAGGAGGAACTAACCCACTTCAAGACCTGGAGGGTGCGCATCGAGAAGAAGCTGGCCCTGTCTGAGCAGGAGAGAGGAGAGCTGGAAAAGCAAATGGAGGTGCTGCAGAATGTCCTTGGTGACAAGGAAAAAGAGATTCTCTCCGTCAGGGACCAGCTCCGTCAGTCAAGGGTGGATGCTATCAGGGAATATCGTGACTCCGACGCCTACTTGACGGAGCTGGGCAGCACCTTCGCCGACGGCTTCGACGATGCCATCCGTCAGGTGAGGGCCTCCTACCCCGAGCTTGACCTATCCAAGGTGAACATTGACGGGGCTCAAGCTCAGACCTCCGTCCTCACCGCAGCTTCCGGTAGCACTGATTATGAAGTCCAAGATATTAAAGGTGCCGGAAGCCGGGATGACGAGGCGGAAACAGCCGGTCAGGGTCATGCCGAGGACAAGGTGGAAGATGTACAAGCTGCTGATTCCCCCGTCGAATGAACTTGTAATTTTTTGTAGGAATATCAATTCTTTATCCGTCATGAACAGTTGCCTTTTATGGCGTTTTAATGTGTATTAAGTTTTTCACCGTCGTGAACAATGTTGCCGCTTAAATCATTTTTATTAATGCACTTTTTATTTCATACTTGTTCTTGTGTGTATAGCCTGCTTTTACTTTAAGCTTTGTGAACGGTTTCCTTTGTATGCCTTTTGAGCTTTTGCGAAACCGTCAGCTTTATAAGCCGGTGGGTTTCAAGCATATTAGCTTTTAGGACTGCCATCATTTTGGCTTAGTCTTCCTGGCATGTCCTTAGGACAATGTGGTGGGTTTTGGGCCCGTCGTCCTTAGAATGCCGTCGTCTTTTAGACTTATGCTTTTGGGTAATTGCCTTTTTAGGACAATGTGGTGGCTCTTTGGCCCGTCGTCTTTAGAATACCGTCGTCTTTTAGACTTAGGCTTTTGGGCAATTGCCTTTTTAGGACAATGTGTTGGCTCTTTGGCTCGTCCTCTTTAGAATGCCGTCGTCTTTTAGACTTAGGCTTTTGGGCAATTGCCTTTTTAGGACAATGTGTTGGCTCTTTGGCCCGTCGTCTTTAGAATACCGTCGTCTTTTAGACTTAGGCTTTTATGCCTTGTAGATTCTTTTTAGATGGTTGGCTTCTAAGCCGTCAGCTTTTGAGCTCGACGCTTTTATGCCTTGTAGATTCTTTTTAGATGGTTGGCTTCTAAGCCATCAACTTTTGAGCTCGACGCTTTTATGCCTCGTAGGATGGAGCCATCAGCTTTTACACCGTCAACTTTTATGTTCGACCGGATTTTTTGCTTAGCATTTTTATATCGTTGGTTTCGGGTCGTCGGTCCTTGTACCGTCGACCTTGTACCTTGCAAGTTCTGATGTTCAACACTTAACAAAATATAAAAGAGACTTTGAATAAACCTCTGTGTCTTGCACAATTTTTTAAGAAGGGGGAAACATGTCCTTTGAGTTCCAAAAATACATCAAAGCAGATTACAAGTAGGGGATTGCCATTCCTTCTTACTGGTAGTACTTTCGTAGGTGCTCGGCATTCCACGGATGGTGTAGCTTCTGCCCTTCCAGTGTTTCCAAATGGTAGGTGCCCTTCCTTTGACATGCTGTGATCCGGTAGGGTCCTTCCCAGTTAGGGCCGAGCTTTCCCTGGGTGGGGTCTCTGGTGGCGCCCATGGTCTTTCTTAGAACGAGGTTTCCGACCTGGAATTCCCTGTGTCTGACTCGGGAGTTGTAGTGTTTAGCCATGCGATCTTGATACCGGGCTAACCTTTGCTCTGCTACTGCTCTGTCTTCGTCGATCAGGTCGAGCTGTAGGCGCAAGGCCTCGTTGTTCCTGACTTCATCGTGGGTGCTCACCCTATAGCTTGTGAGTCCTACTTCGGCAGGGATGACTGCCTCGCTTCCATAGGTTAGCCTGAACGGTGTTTCTCCTGTAGGGGTCCTTGACGTTGTCCTGTATGCCCATAATACGCTTGGCAGTTCTTCGGGCCATATCCCCTTTGCCCCCTCGAGCCGAGTCTTGATAATCTTAAGCAAGGATCGGTTCGTTAGTTTGACCTGACCGTTGGCCTGTGGGTGGGCGGGGGAGGAGTAATGATTCTTTATTCCTAGCTGCGAGCAGAATTCTCGGAAGGGACCGTTGTCAAATTGTTTCCCGTTGTCGGAGACTAGTACTCTGGGTATTCCGAACCTGCATATGATGGACTTCCAGATGAAGCTTCGTATGTTCTTCTCTGTAATAGTGGCCAACGCTTCAGCTTCCACCCATTTCGTGAAGTAGTCTATGCCTACCACCAGGAACTTTAGCTGTCGCATAGCTGTTGGAAATGGGCCCATGATATCTAGTCCCCATTGAGCGAACGGCCATGGAGCCGTCATGGGGGTCAGCTCTTCGGGGGGCTGTTTGATGATGTTGCTGAACCTCTGGCACTTGTCGCAAGCTTTGACATAAGCCTGCGTGTCTTTTTGCATAGTCGGCCAGTAGTATCCTGCCCGAATCAGCTTATGCGCCAGTGACCGCAACCTCGAATGATTTCCGCATATTCCTTCGTGTACTTCCCTCATGACATAGTCTGCTTCTTCGAAGCCCAAGCACCTTAGGTATGGGCGACAGAAACCCCTTTTGTACAAGACGTCTTTTATCAATACGAATCTTGCCGCTCAGGCCTTCAGTCTTCTAGCGGGTTCTCTTTCGTCTGGCAGAATGCTATCTTTCAGGTAGGAAATTAAGGGCGTGGTCCAATCACTTTCGGAGCCTATTTCCTGCACATCGACAGAGTCAATTAGCGTAGAAACCTGCACAAAAGAGAGTACACCATTAGTGGCGGCCCCATGTTCTGACGAGGCGGCTTTGGCAAGGCAGTCGGCTTGCTCATTTTCTTCTCTGGGGATCTGGACTATCTCTGCCTTCAACTCGTCCACCCTTCTCTTTGCTTGATAGAGATATTTTTTCATTTTGTCGTCTCTGCACTCGTAGTCTCCATTTACTTGGTTGACAACGACCTGGGAGTCGCAGGAGACTATTACCAGGGCTGCCCCTGCTACCTTGGCGAGGTCCAACCCAGTTATCAAAACTTCATACTCTGCCTCATTGTTGGCGGTTGGGAAGTCCAGGCGGATCATACATTCGATTTGATCTCTCTCGGGGGAGTGAAGTACGACGCCTACTCCACCGGCCTGTCTAGTTGACGACCCATCTGTGTGTATACTCCACGGAGGGCAGTCGCTTGCCCCCTGGTCATCTCCGCTGGTGAACTCGGCTATGAAGTCTGCAACTGCCTGCCCTTTGATGGCGGTGCGTGGGCTGTAGCGAATGTCGAACTCGGACAACTCTATTGCCCATAAGTCCAGGCGACCAGCGGCTTCGGGATTGTGCATCGCCCGCCGTAGGGGCTTGTCGGTTAAAACGACAATCGTGTGGGCTTGGAAGTACGGCTTGAGCTTTCGTGCCGCAGTAATCAAGGCGAAGGCGAGTTTCTCCATAGGTGGATACCTTTCTTCTGCTCCCTGAAGCGCATGGCTGGCATAGTACACAAGCTTTTGGACCCCGTCTTCCTCTCTGACCAACGCCGCGCTGACGGCCGCTAGGGAGACAGCTAAGTAGAGGAAGAGTTCCTCTCCAGGCTGCGAAGGACTCAGCAATGGTGGTGATGAGAGGTAGGTCTTGAGTTCTTCGAACGCCTTTTGGCATTCATTCGTCCACTTGAAGGTTTTCTTCAGCGTGCGGAAGAACGGAAGGCACTTGTCCATTGCTCTTGACACGAATCTGTTCAGGGCGGCCACTTTCTCATTTAAGCTTTGTACCTCTTTTGTATTCTTCGGGGGGGCCATCTCCATTATAGCTCGGATCTTGTCCGGGTTGGCCTCGATGTCTCTCTAGGACACCATGAAGCCGAGGAATTTTCCTGCAGTCACTCTGAACGCATATTTTGACGGGTTGAGTTTCATGTCATAGGAGCGGAGGGTACCGAACGTTTCTTCGAGATCCCTCAAATGGTCCTCCTTCTTTCGGCTCTTCACTAGCATGTCGTCGACGTACACTTGAACATTTCTTCTTATCTGGTCGGCGAACATCTTGTTCATAAGTCTTTGAAAAGTGGCGCCCGCGTTCTTCAGTCCGAACGGCATTACCTTGTAGCAAAATAGTCCCTGGCTGGTGACGAACGAAGTCTTCTCTTGATCGGCCTCGTCCATCCGGATCTGGTTGTACCCTGAGAAGGCGTCCATAAAGCTCAGCGTCTCATCCTCCCGCTGCTTAATATTCATCAAGCACGCGATGGATCTTTTGTGCCTGTGTCCCCCGATGAACTGCGAGGCAAACTGAGCGCTCAGCTCTCTGAAGGTGCCGATAGAGCCGGGCGCCAATCTGCCGAACCAGGTCCTTGCAGAGCCTTTTAGCGTCGCTGGGAAGGCCCGGCACATGATTTCGTCCGGTGCGCCGTGCAAGTGCATCAATGTCTTGAAGGACTCCAAATGGTCCAGTGGATCCTTGGACCCATCGTAGCTTTCCACCTGGGGCATGCGGAACTTTGGCGGCATTGGGAACAAGATGACGGGTGTGGTAAAGGGGGAGTCCGTGTGGTGGACGAGGTCGTCGAGGTCGCTGGATACTCTTCCTTTGAGAGCGTTCATCATGAAATCCATGCGCTCCTTCATCACCTGCATCTTCGCGGCAATGTGGGACGGGATATTGCCATTGGCCGATGGACGGTTCGTCTCCTGTCCTTCAGGTCGGCTCAAGGCATTGCTTCCCTCAGGGCCTCCATGGTTCCTCTCCTCAGCACTACTTTCCTCCTGGTTCTCTCCTTGGTTGTCAAGCGTCGCGTTCCTCCGTTGTAGCTGTTCTTCCAAGTCGTTGTTACGTTTTGTAAGGCGTTCCACCGCGGCTGCCAGAGTTTGGACCTGCCTCTCGAGTGCCGTGGTGCGCTGTTCATTACCTTGATCGTTCATGGTGGTTGCCCTTGAACGTGTGAGTACCATGCAACTTTTTGTCCGGAAAGCACGAAACGCAGTCTACGTACTTTCCCACAGACGGCGCCAACTGATGATGCCAAGAATCAACTCAGTAAGCTGCAAGGTCTTCACGTACTTCGAGTGAACCTGCACAAGTAGAAAGAACCTCGAAGGGAGGTACCGGCGTGGTACCGGCCAACAACCCTCCGATAGTTAAGTTAGTATCGCTCACAACTCTAGAGTACCAGAGTTGGGGTAGAAGCATGCGTACCTCAACTTTGGAGGGCGTGAAAGTATTTATAGTAGTAGCAAGGGCCCTTGGCCAAGGCGTGCTGGAGAAGATATTACTCTTACCAGAATTGCCCCCGAGTAGCGTGGAGCGTAAGATACTTCTTGGGCAAGCAAGTGTGTTGGGCAAGCCATCCCTCTGGGAGCGATCATGTCGCGCACGACACCTGTCTAAATAGTAGCGTACGCGACAAGACTCGTTTCCTCAGGAAAGCGTGCGTGGCAAGATAGGCTTTGGGTGCCCCAAGCCTTCCCCGTCGACGGTCTCTCTCGTCACCCCATTCAAGGGTTGTGTCGTCAGGGTTTAGTGTCCGTCATCATCCCTCGCACCGTCATCCCGCGCAGGGTGCCGGCGTTTAGTGGGAGTTTTATCCCTCTCAGCATGCTAACTTGGTTTGCTTTGACATCTCTTGGGTCTGCATAGCGAGGGAAGAGAAAAACAAATCAATTTGATTCTAATAGGAAAAATTTTTATTCTTAATCTTACTAATCAACATCAATTGGAATTAGAGTGAGACTCAAGGAATTTAGACTCAGACTACACATTCACAAGTAAAATTGAGAGTACAAGAACAAGTTTTAAATATATAGCCTACTCAGAGTTTCTATTAAATTACATAGATACATATTTCATATGTGTGTGCCTACATGCTTGTACATGTAAATATCATTTATTAAACGTAAAATAACTTAAAAATAATTTTATCATTAGAAGAAAAGGTCAGCCCTGTGGCTTGCTGATCTTGTTGTAAAGTTTGATTCTTCTTTAATTGTGTCCAACCAATATCATGTATAGTTAACCCTTTTTTTTTTTTTTTTTTTTTTTTGAAGAACATGTATAGTTAACCTATTACCTTTTTTTTTTTTTTTTGAGAGAGAGAGTTTTAACATATAACGTCCGCTCCTAATGATAACTCTTTATCATCAGACCAAGACACCAATTAGTTTTTGGTGTAGGTGGAGATTGAACCTCAGATCTCTTATACAACCATTAGAAACTTTACTAGTTGAGCTAACTGGAACCCACAGTTAACCTATTACCTATATATTAAACAATGGAAATATTCAAAGTTTAATTATTAAATTCATCATCGAATTATTGTGAAAACTATAATGTGGCTCTTCAATTATTAATTGTATTAATTTAATATCTCCACTTTCACAAAAACCTTCTCTCTCTCTCAGACTCTCTGTAGTCTTAGACAGTAGAAGCTATACGCTTACAGTTTTTCTTATGAGATTCAACCTCTCAAATCTGGTTCTTTTTAGATTGTGGTAGAGGTCGTGTTTTTATTTCCCTTTTTTTGTTTCTTTCCTCTTAAATCTTCTTTCTCTTTGTCTTTTAAATACTTTGCTTCTTTCTTTTCTATTTTATGTTGCTATTAATGTGGATGCTGCCATGGAGGAACTCTGGAAACATTTCAAGTTGTCTGATGAGGAAAAAGGTATTATGGCTGTGGAATCCCATGAAGTCACTATCTCTAAACAACAAGCTCAGTTTAGCATCCTTTTCACACTGCAAACTACCAAAGATTTCAATAAAGAGGCATTCAAATCCACTTGCAGAAGTCTTTGGCGAAGCTCTCGGGGAGTAACCATAAAAGGGGTAGGACAGAATTTATTTTTGGCAATCTTTGGTTCTGAAGAACATTTGCAAGAGATCATTGATTAGAGCCCATGGTCTTTCGATAAAAGACTTATTTTGATGAAACGCTTTTGTGGTGATATTAGTCCAGCTAAGGTTACCTTTACCCATTCCCTTTTTTGGATTCGTATTTTTAATATTCCAATTAAAAGTATGAATAAGGATGTAGGAGCTTGCATTGCTAACAAGATGGGTGAACTTATTACGGTGGATGCTCCCAAAAGTGGTCTTGCTTGGGGAACCTTTCTGCGAATCAGAGTAAGGATTGATATCACTAAGCCTCTCATGCATGGAAAATGATCCAGATTGAGAACCTTGATGCAGATTGGGCTATTTTTAAATATGAAAGACTCCTATTTTTGCTATCGCTGTGGTCTTCTTGGGCATCAAGATCGTGAGTGTCCTCAATTGAAAACAGGATGTTTTGCCGCTGATGAGGATGATTTTCAGTATGGACCTTGGCTTCACTCTATGGCTCCACAGGGTGGACGGAAAAAAGATGCTGGTATCCCTCATTTAGTGGCAAGGGAAGTGGATGATGAGGATGTTTTATCAGTATCTGAGGAACCAGAGGAGTCCCAACATATTGGAAGGCCAACGTAGGAGCTTCCCATGGTGGTTGGAATTGGAAATCCAACTCTTACGGCAGCTACACCAAGAAGCAATACAGCTGTTGTAGCGCGGGAAAATCTTCTTTCCACGGTTACTCAGGAAGATTCAAATATTCGAAAGGACCCAGTTGTTCTAGATTCGGTGCTGGCTTTTGATTTGAATTCGAAATTATTTATTTAGGATCAGATTCAAGATTTGGATCAACCCAACATATCTCTCGAAAAGGTAACTCCCTCATTAGTTGTAGATTTTAAAGATACATATAAGGAGTCCCCTTATAATGCTCAAACATTTAGTGATAAGGCCATTAATTGTGGGGAGGTTATCAAAGAATCTTTTTCAAACTCTACGGTGCTACATCCTAATGGTCCAAATTTGGAGATAAGTGTCAAATATTTTGAAAATTCTATTGAAAAGCCTGGAGATAATTATGAGGATATTGAAATGGAATCCTGTTCAGATGTTAACATTGAAAATATGGAGCAGAGAAAATCTTCCCTTCGTAGCTGGAAGCGTGTTTTAAGAAATAAAGGGATTTCAAATTCAAAAGTCTTTGACAATCCAACATGAATTCTCCTTTCCAAACGGCCTGCTGAAGTCTCTGATCTGAATACCTAACTTGAACCACATCCTAAGCAGACAAAACTAGATTCGAATTTTCCCATCACTGGGATTGGCACTCAACCCCCCTTTTCTCTATGAAAAATTCTCAGTCCTAATTGCTTTGGCATCTCCAAGTTTCTCTCCAAAAAAAAAAACAAAAAAAAAAACAAAAACAAAAAAACAAAAAAAAAAAACAAAACAAAAACAAAAAGGAAAAGGAAAAAAGAAATCATGACTTTGATGTCCATGTAAATCAAGAAGGTGTCGTTTGGCATTTTTTTTTCAGATTTTATGGGCATCCAAGTGAAGAGTCGCTTTTCTTATAGTAGTTTGGATTTTGTAGTTTTTTCTTTGTTTCTTTTCTTTCTTTTTTTATGATGTAATTGTGCTACTCTAGCGTATGCTAGTGTTGCAAAAGAGAAAAATGAGTCATTTGTCCCTCTTTTTCTTTCCCATTATATATCATATTTATCAATTAATAAAGTCTTCTATTGTTTCCTTTTCAAAAAAAAAAAAAAAAAAGTATCTCCACTTTCAAAAATAAGTAAATTTAATCCCAACAACCATCAGTCTCTCACCCCTTTTGACCAAGGAGGCAAGGATGTCATTGTCTTGATTTTATAAATTGAGAAACTGAATGACGTAATAAATAGTTGAGAAAGAAAATTAAACTTTACCCAATAATCTAAGACCATATTAGTAACTTAGCTAATAAAAAAAAAAAAAAAAAATTAGTAACTTAGCCAATATTTTTTTCTCATTAACAACTCTTAGGAAATTACGAAGTGAAGCAAGTGGTATTGAATGTGCGATTAAATCTCAACTTTTTTTTTTTGGTTAAAAATTAAATCTCAACTTACACTGCAAAGATTTTGACTTAGATATCCTTATCAATGCTAAATTATACGAATTTTTTCGAGCTCAATGGAAGAAACTGTTCATTACTATTTAACACTATTCATGGGCCTATTTTCAGTGTTCATGGCTAATGAACAGTGCAAGGGGCGCTGAGCTTAAGGAAACAAAAAAAAAAAAAAAAAAGCTGAAAATGCAAACGTGGGAAGCGCAAATGCGCTTCCCAAACACACCTTTACCAAAACAATCTTATTACATATTCGCTATTATAATCGTGTTTTAAATATACAATTTTAGAGTTCATACGTGTGTACGTGATGAGTGTGCAATTGAGTAAACTATCTTTACTTTTTACTGAATTTACGCACTCTTTCACATGTCATCTCACTTATAAAAGGGGTGTATGAATTTTTTCTATGAAAAATTTGGTGCCCATAAACTTATTGGTGTTATATCAGGTGCAAGCCTGTGCTTGTTGTTGTCGTAAAAGGGATGTGAATAATTTCCAATTTCCCACCTAGTGGCTTAGTTTCCAAGTTCCTTTTGACTTTGTGGGAGTCTATACTTAGAATTCATTATTAACAACAAAGTAGTTGAAAAGCGAACGAGGGGCTTGTAATTGAGGAGAGATGGAGATCTAGGAATGGCATATCAATTATCTTTGAGTGGAACTTGCTTGAACCGGCCAAGCTCTCAATTGAGTTCCTTTCATTTTTATAAAATGTCCAATTCCCACCTCATAGTGGATTAGGTTCTATGTTTCTATCCCTTTGTCTATTGACACATTTGAGAGTATTGACTCAACACTCTGTATTATTTAAATTTAATAATACAAAAAAATGCTTACCCGTTGAGTTTGCTAGCAATGTTTGACTCAAGAAATTGCTCAGTGTTTCGTAGACTCAAACTTTCACGCAGCCTGTACTGCTTCTGCAGATAATACTTCTGATGGTGGTTTTCTGCCATGTAGAAACCTGTACCAAATGCTATGATTTTGGTCACGATCCTCTTGTTCAGCTTCATCTGCCTTCTTATCTTTGACTCCTTGCTTCCTCTCTTCTTCCTTGTTGTAAAATATTGCAGATCTTTGGTGTGTACTTTGTCCAAAGTTCTACCATATATATTATCCCCTAAGATTAGAGCTACAAATAATAAAAATAATCACAATGATAATGATATACATTATACTCTTAAGGAAAAGAAATTACTAGGTAGTCTTTGTTGGTGGGATCATGGAAATCCCAGAAACTGTCCAAGAGAGATTTGTATGAGATTTTCCTATTATCGTATATGACTTTCACAGCTTCAGTATGGCCTGTTGTTCCTTCACAGACCTAGGAATGCACTGAAAAGAGTTCAGTTTTTTCTATAAAAGCTAAATGAACAATCATGGTACTAGTACATGGGTATAAACATTGTTCTTAATTTATCATTGTTCACCAAATAAATTTAGGAACACACCCAATTTCACAATTCGCTAAGTTGTCAACTGTGACTAGTGAACACTTTTTGTCTACTACTTTTTACATGAATCTATTACTTTCTTTTTTTCTTTTTTTTTCTTTTTTCCCCACCACTTATAATCGAATATTTCAGTAAGTTGTGAAATTAAGTGTGTCGTGAAATTGTTGTTTTTCACCTCTTTATATGTAGGCTTTTCCAGGGTTCCTCCGCAATAGCCTGTGGCAGTTTTCAAAACACCATCTACACGCCCAAACACAGCTTCAAGATTCCAGAAGATACCTGCAACAATGCCCGTGTATCAATTAATCACAATACTGTAAGAAATTCACACATCAATGAATGAGAGCGAGAGATAGAGAGTACCTCCTGCAAATACTGCTTCACTGAGAAACTCTAACGGCATATTATTGGGTGCTGTGGTGGATTAATTTGAGGAAGCAAAGTATACATGGTTTTGACACTCAAAATTAATTCACAAGTAATGAATTGGGTCTTTGGCCTCTCTTCATTATTTGCTGGTCACTTCAAATATATATACTGCTTTATATATAGTGTGAGGCTAGTAGTTTAACAAAAACCATGAAACCAGATATGATGCAAGGGAAGCTGTTTTCTACGTAGTTTATTAGAATAAATCAATCAAAGTGTATGGACTTTTTCAATAGCTAGCCGTGATGAATTAAATTTGCAGCTGGTCTTTGGGGGTGCAATAAAGTACTCTAGAAGAGAGGCGCTTATCTGCACCTTTTTGAATTAATTCTCTAGTTCTGATCTGTAACCTTCTTTTCTTTATTTACTACCGTCTTCTCCTTGTCTGTTCTCTAATTCGGTTTTTTTTTTTTTTTTTTTTTTTTTTTTTTTTTTTTTTTTTTTTTTTTTTTTTTTTTTAATTCCATATGTATTATGGGTTGGGAACTTGAACCTAGACCAACTTCTCTTTGCCTGTTTTGGACATTCCGATCTCCCGTTCTTTTTACTCAATTAAAAAAAAAAAAAAAGTGTTTTCGACCTATTGTTTTATAAGTTATTATGAGGTAGGGATTTGAACGGCTTTCCGTTAGAAATACCAAAATATGTTAATTAAGCTACAAAATTCTTGACAAAATTAAAAAAAAAAAAAATTGCGTAATGGATAAGAAGCGTCTACTTTTATGTGTGTATATATAAAAGAATTAAAAATGTTCATTTTTGCAAAGTTGAAAAGTCTTTTTTTTTTTTTGAGAGTTTCAACCTATGTAATCTTTTTTTTTTTTTAAGTCTACTTAATTATGAACTAATAGGTCAGGTTTAATCACACTAATGTCTATTTTTTGGTTTAATTTTCTTTTTAGGCAAATAGCAAAGTACACTTCTAAAGTTTAGAGTTACTTGGATTTTACACCATGAGGTTTAAAAAATTAGATTTTATATATATATATATATATATATATAATTTAGGATATAAAATCCTAATAGGTCAGCCTTGATCATATTAATGTCTTTTTTTTTTGTTTAATTTTCTTTTTTGGTAAATTACAAAGTACACCTCTAAAATTTGGAATTGTTTAGATTTTATATCCTAAAGTAGCACCTCTGCTAACAATAGTAGCACATTTGTTAGTGAACTCACTTATGTGGCCGTCAAGTGACATGCTAGCTTCTAACGTGTAATTTTTCTTGCCATGTAAGTGACTCTATTAACGGAGTGGTTGTTTTTGCTAACAAAAGTAAAGTTTAGGGTGTAAAATCCAAATTTTTAAACTTTAAGTACGCGTTTGGATTGTTTCTAAGTTGAGCGTCTTGCGTCTGGCGTTTGGTCATAGGTGGGACCCACGCAAACAGTAACGAAGAAAAACGCCAAGTCTGGGAATTGAAATGCGTAGCTTATTTTTCCTTCAACGCACCATTTCAATAAAACACTACATGCGTGTACTGTTTCAATCAAACTGGGCATGTACTGTTCCTTTTCTTTTCATTATTTTTTTTTTTGGAAGAAATTGTACTAGTACCAATTATCAACCCAGAAGCTTCTTCATCCAAGAAACAATCATCAGTCTTTCTCACTGTAGCGTGCACCACTACCAACACTGCACCAATCAACAGTGCCACCAAGATGTTCAAACGCATGCGTGTTCTTCATGTTCTTCCCAGAACATGACTATTCATGTTCATGAAATTTGGCAAACCCATCAAAACAGTGAAACCAAAACCAAGACAGAAGCCACCAATCTGAGATTAAACTGATCAAACCCATATGAAAAAAAAAAAAATCAAAAATCAAAAACCAATCAACCCATCAAACCCATATGAAACCAAAACCAAAACCATCAAACAAATCTACCCAGCAAATGCAAATCAAACCCATTTCTTCTTTCAATTAGTGCTGGGAACTCCTGCACACTAGGCCTCCAAGACCTAGATGACATTTCACTTCTCAATGCCCAAAAGCTAACGATTTTTTTTTTTTTTTGTTCAAATTTTTATGTGGCTACTGGGAAAGGAGTGAAAAAAAAAAAAAACAAAAACAAACAAACAAAAAAACCAAAACAAAAACGCGCTACAGTAGTTTCAACCCCAAAAAATCAGCTGGCGCTTAAAATTATTTTTAGTTTTCAGTTTTTAGCAAAATAAGCGATATCCAAACAGATTGTAATGTGGCGTTTGGTACAGGGGAATGTTTTAGGATTCTCAGGAATGTTTAAAGATTCCCATGTTTGATTGTAAATCATGTCAAGGAATCAGGTGCCATTGGAATCTGGATTCCCCCTTTAAACCCCTTTCAATAGGAATGTGAATTCCCTTTAAAACAGGTGAGTATCCAGATTTTCAAGTTTAAAGGAAATTGTATTTTTTATAAATTGACAATTTTAATCCTATTTTCTTGTCATTTAAGCAATTAAGATAAAATATAAAACAAATCATCAATATATTTTCCCTTATCTTTATTTTTTCCCGCCAAATAACATAAACAGGATAAACAACTTTGTTGATATATTCTTTAACAAAGTTATATTTAGGTTTTATGTGTGGGAAAAAAAAAAGTTTGAAAGGGACCCTCCATTATTGCCAGGTATTCACTTTTGCTATTGTGTGTGTGTTGCTTAACAAATTATTAATAATTTATATTTTGTTTTTCATTATTTATTTAGACAAACATTTTTTTTAAAAGACTTGATAGTTCACATTCAAATTTAAGGATGAAATGAGAAAAATAAATAATTCATTTAAGATTCTTGGAAATAAACCAAACATTATCATGTCACATCTCTAAGAATCTTAAGAGATTCTCAATGAAACTAAACATAGGAATAACTACATTCCTAGGCATCCAGATTGCAAGGAATCACATTTTTAGGAATCTAGATGTCAGGAGTAGTGTGAATTCTTCCATACCAAATGCCACATAAGTGTAAATCTAAGCAACCTCAAATTTTAAGAGTATACTTTACAATTTACCTTTATTTTGATTTATGACTTTGCCTTTGTGTGTGGACTCTAATTTACCAACATGCCTTACATGTAATAAAGATATTTTGCCTTCTGGCATTCAATGACTAACGTTATGGAAAAAAAAAAAAATTCTAAGTTATATTTGATGCATCCAAAATTATGCTTTTGATCACCTTTTTAATTAACATGTCAGTTTTTAGTCTTTTAATATAATATCTCTAACAGTGCTCACATTTTCCTGCGTGTGAAGTGGGTTTGTCAAATATTGTACTCATATTGGTGGTCGTTACACGTTTGTATCAAGAGCAGTTTGAATTTGGCCAGCTTCTTTAGTTTTTTAATTGAAAGCATATTCTTTTAAATGGCTTACATATTTTCAATACCAAAAGTACACAAATGATATGATGATGATGAATAGCCATATAATGAAGTTGAACAATGAGCATTGACTTGATAGATTGGTATTTTCTTCCAAGTTTTCTCGGTGTTGGCTTTTGGGGTCGAACAATGGAGGACTCGGAGACGGGCATTTGCCGCTAGAGAAAAGGTTTGAGAAACCTTACTTGAATGTTTTTTTGGACATGACAACTTATTGTTAGACCATGATAAGTAGTCATTGCTACTGAATTTATTTATTTAACTAATATATTTTTAGTTAACATATAGTTAATCATCGGGCAAACTATCTTAGTGCAAAATCCTAGATTACAAAAAATAAGGGTAAAATATCATTTGGCCCTAAAATTTCAAACGTTCATTTCTTATCCTTAAACTTTATAAAACGTTTTATTTTTCATTTTTTTGTTTATGTCCGTTAGGTTATATTATATGGCTTAACGGAGCACTGACGGAGTATTTGATTTGGACCAAACTATTTTATTTAAAAAATTATTAACACATGGAAAAGAGTTAATGACACATGAGAATAATAATTTTTGAAAGGATGAAATTACCAATCAGTGAAAGTCTCACGCGTTAGTGTGTTAGGGTTTATAACCCAAAATTCTTAAACTATAAAATCCCTCATTCACTAAAAATCTCAAACTGGTGATCCTATTTGCGTAATGTGTTTGAGCTTGGTGAGATGGTGTAATTAAAGTGTGTGTATTTAGTAGTTAGTTTGTTTCTAAAAAAAAATTGCATAGACATCCAGTAATTATCAGCCACTACTTTCCATTGTGAAGCTCTGCCTACGTTGAGGAGATGAAATAGAAGGTTCCTCTGCCATGAAACTCCTATGGAAATAGAAGCCTACAAATTTGCGACTTTGGAAGCCTACTGATCGACAGAATAGTTCTATATGTAAGGAATTTATGATATTTAAGCATTATCATTTTTTTTTTTTTTTTGAGTTATTGCGAGTAAATTCTCATATGTGAAGTGCCAGAAGACCCATGAGTGCAACTTAGAGCAAAATTGGATAATTTTATTGGTTATGGTCATCCATCCAAGGGTGGGTATATAAAGGCACTCTGAGTGATTTCAACTACCAACAATCTTTAGAGAAATATTTCACGCCTTACTCCTATAAAACAGTACTAGCTTTAGTTGGAGCTGGCCATGTAGGAGGTTTAAGAGCTCACTCGAGTAATTCTAGTACGACAAAAAAAAAAAAATTACAATTTTTCCTACACCTATTTTACGTAGCTAATTTTGATTTGCTATTTGTTACTTTCATGGATCCACAGTTTTTTTTTCACTACTCACAGCCTACCATGTAAACAATTGTGGTAAGAGTTGTGAAAAATTTTATGGTTCTAGATTTTTCAAACTCACTCATTGTGGGTACCTCTCCATTTTCCAATTACCAAAAAAAAAAAAACCTTCAATTAAAGTATTTATTAAAATTTTAAATGTCCTCAATTGTTAATTTTGGATCATTTTGTGTGTGTGTGTGTATATATATATATATATATATAAGATTTTTGAAGTTTTTATTACAAAGAAAATAGAACAAGTAAAAGAAAATTTTATACAGCAAGTTCAATTTTCTTTTTCTTTTTCGGGAAAAAATAAAGGTTGCTTTAAGAACAGTGGTTTAGAAAATATTTTTAGAAATTTTTTATGAGAAATTTTTTATTTCAAAGTGTTTATATTTTACATAAAAATGATATTAAAAATTTTTTAAAATAATTTATTTATAAACCTCTAAAATGTGTTTGTGATGATTAATTTTTACCATCAAGACAAATTAAAAATTACAAATAAATTTCTTATATTTGGTGTAGTTGGGATTTGTTCCCAAATCCTAAATCATTTATTCAATGCCAATTAAGCTAATTAAAACTCAGAATTACAAACTAAAAGTTAACATGAAGTTTGAAGAACTAAATTGGGTTGTAAATTACCCAAGATAAAGGCCTAAATGGCAAATTCCATTGATCCCATACTCCTATGATAAATGAGATGAATTGGATGATAGATACCTCCCTCCAACTCCGAAGTTCTTTCAGACTTCAATTATGAAAAGGTAAATACTAGAATATACTTTTAACATGGGACCCACAACCTAATCGGGTGGGATCTTACGTATGATCCTTTTCGTGAAGCCACCTAGTCCTGTCGAGCTAGGCGCGTAAGCAACCGCCTAACCATAGCACGTGGGGATTGTCATCAAACCCCAGCAGCCTAAAAATCAATAACATGCTTTTTCCCCCACACTTCCACTAACACCTTCACATGTATGGCCTAACGTGTCTATCTAATCCAATAACTTTAATGATTTAGAAATTAAAAAAAAAAAAAAGGTATATATATGTTTGTACATAAGATAATCATTAATTTCAAACTACTTTTTTTTTTAAAGTGTCTGTAATTTTTTTTAATAAAGGAAGAATATGTACTTAATAGTGAATTTATCAAATAAAAACCATAAAACTACGTAGTATGAATAAAAGCTATAAAATTCACTTGAACCTAACTTCATAAGTTAGGTAGAATAAATTCTATAAAGCAGCTTAAACCTAGCTTTATAAATGTTCCTTTAAACCAAAAATTAATTGATTTCTTAATTTGATAATAAATGGTAATTATCAAGAGCGGATACTATAAATTAAAACTCTATCTCATATATATATATATATATATATATATATTTTTTTTTTTTTTACATTTTTGTTAGTGAAGTTTTTTCTTAAGTGATTTAATAATTATAAATTGATATTTTCATTTCTAATACATACAAATTTTTTTTTTTTTTTGAAACCGAAACAAACATCAGTTGATTAAATTAACAAGAATCAAAATACAGAGCTTCTAGTGCAGGTGGAGGGGAGTCCTTCAACTTAACAATTTCATCATCTATGGATCTAGCATATCGGGCTAAGGAATGTGCTACACTATTAGCAGCACGATGTATACAATTAATAGACACAAAGTGTAGAGCAGAGGCAATGCATTGAATATCTGTATACAAATGTCCCAAGCGAGATTGATTTGGCCATGGACAAGAGATTGACTTCATGACAGTTATATTATCTCCCTCAACAATTAGCTCCGAAAAGCCTGAGTCAACTGTGAACTCTAGCGCTTTGCAACAAGCCAACACTTTCGCCTCCTCACTATCAATAACCGATGGACCTCTTACTGATAGTGAAGCCATAACCTCTCCCAACTTGTTTCGAATCACTGTTCTGAGCCCCGATGCATTTATGTCATGGAATATAGCAACATCAAAGTTGAGTTTAAAGCATCGCTAGGGTGGTGGACTCCATGTAGAGATTCTGGCATTGGATGTTGGGACAAACATATGGGTTTGCATCTCCCTATAATCCTCCAAAAAAATTGCTAGCTATTTGCCCCAATCGAGATGGGTCTTGCATAGTTCCACCATGTGTAATTGTGTTTCATTGGGACCAAAGCAACCAAGCTTGTACCAAAAACAACTCAAACTCCTCCAACGGCAACTTGTTCAATAACTCTTCAACCAATTGTAGGAAATCCTTCTGGCCATTAGCACATTTTGTAAACCCCTTGAGCACCCAGCCCACACATCTTGTGCTACACTGCATTCCCATAATACGTGCAGGACAGATTCATAACCTCTTTTGCAGAGTTCACAGGTACCATCTTCCACAGTAAGTCGGCGAACAAGGTTCTCACGGGTGCAAAGATCGCCACACAAAAACTTTAATTTTATTTGGAATATGCAACTTCCATAATTTCCTCCACATCGAGCTTCTAACCACTGTCATATAACACTCATGATGCTCGCTCTCCTCCCTCATAATCTGTCTAGCTATTTGGTAGCCAGACTTGACAAAATACTCCCCACTTTTATTGTATAGCTAGAACTATGTATCTGCGGCATGGCCATGGCTCAATGGAATACGAAGAATAGCATTAGCATCCACTCTATGAAATTTCATCTCAACTTGTTGACAATCCCATACATAAACATTCCATTCGATTAATTCATAGACCCGCCATTCCCACTCCTCCGCTAATGGTGGATGAAGCACCCTATTAGTAGGATGATTGGGAATCCACTTATCCTTCAAAACCTGAATGGCCGAACTATTACCCACCCTCTAACAATAGCCCCTCCTTAGGATAGGTTGAGCTGCGATTATGCTTTTCCACACATAGGAGCTATTTGGTACATCCATTGCCTCCAAAAAGTTGCACCTGGAGAAATATTTCGCTTTGAAAAATCTATGGAGTAATGAATCCTGATCTAGCAAAAACCGCCATCCTTGCTTTGTTAACATTGCTAGATTAAAATTCTAGACGTCATGAAAACCCATTCCCCCTTCTTTCTTGGGTCTAGACAGCCAATCCCAACTCTTCTAATGTATCTTCCTTTCATTGCCTACTTGTCTCCACTAGAATCTTGCGCACATAGCATTGAGTTCGTTACAAAGCTTCATCGGTAGTTGAACACCCCCCTCATGTAGGTAGGTATTGATTGAGCCATAGCTTTTATGAACAGCTCCTTCCATGCTCTAGACAACATATTTCCTTTCCATCTTTGCAGCTTTTTTCAAACCTCATCCTTAAGAAAAGAAAGGCTTGGTATTTAGAACGTCCAATTAAGGTGGGTAGCCCTAAGTATGACTAAAATTTGTCCACCTCCCTAACTCCTAAGCTGTTTTTTATCTACTATTTTTGATCATGACCTGCATTACTACTAAAATAAATAGAAGATTTCTCAAAATTTATGCATTGACCTGATGCCATAGCATATAGTTACAAAATCTCCTTAACCATATGTACTTTCTCTTGACTAGCTTGACAAAACAACAAGGAGTCATCTGCAAACAATAAATGGGAGATGCCAAGTGCTCTCCTACAAATAGACATGCCGTGTAGCTGCTCTTCCTCCTCCACTCGTGCTAGTAAAGAAGTGAAACCTTTTGCACATAAAAGAAACAGATAAGGAGAAAATGGGTCTCCTTAACAGAGCCTTCTTGAAGGTTTAACATTACCATAGGCTTTGCCATTGATGCAGACAAAGAATGATGGCATAGAAACACAACACATCACTCAATCAATCCAAACCTCAAGAAAGCCCAACTTGGCTATGATGCCTTTAAGAAATGTCCACTCAACCTGATCATATGCTTTGCTGATATCCAATTTCAATGCAAGTGATCCTTTTTTACCTTTTTTCCGACCGTGCATAGCATGTAAAGATTCATAGGCAACCAAAACATTATCAATGATAAGGCAGCTAGGAACAAAAGCACTTTGGGATGGAGCAATCAATTGAGGAAGAATCTGTTTTAGTCAATTTTCCAGAAGTTTAGAGATGATTTTGTAGATAACATTACAAAGGCTTATAGGTCTATAATCAGAAAATTTTTTCGGGGATCTTATGTTGGAGATAAGAACAATATGAGTGAAGTTGATATTGAGTTCCATATGTCTAGTGTTCAAAAAATCCAGGACTGCATTAATCACATCATCACCAACAATATGCCAAAATTTTTGGTAAAAGAGTGCATTCATACCATCAGGTTTAGGAGCCTATGTTGGTCCCATTTGGAACAATGCCGCTTTGATTTCTTCTGCACTATATTCACTGGACAAGATTTCTTGCATATTGATAGTCACCTTGTAAGGTATTGCATCAAGGAATTCTTCCAACCGGTTACATGCACTTGACTTGAAAATATTCTCAAAGTAATTAGTAGCCACATCTACTATGTCCTCAGTCTCCTCCAGCCATATGTTCTCCTGATTTTTGATCCCTAGAATGAAATTTCTTTGCCTTCGTTGTGATGCTTTGGAGTGAAAAAACTTGGTATTTTTATCCCTATGTTTCAGCCAAGAAATGCGAGAACGTTGTGCCCAATAGATTTCTTGTTTAAGCAAAAGATCATCTAGCTCCTTACTTGTCGATATAAAATCAAACTTTATGGCATCTGTAAGTTCACTCGTGGTGAATAATTTCAATCGTTTTTAGAGTTCTTTAATCCTCTCTGTATCAGGGTGTGTTCTAGCAGCACCCCATGCATGCAAATCCACTCCACAGCGATCAATTTTTTCCTTGACTGCATGCAAGGCTGAGACTGCTCCTCCATGTCTATTCCATGCATCTTCGATCACTCCTTCGCAATCATCCCAAAGCAGACAAGCTTCTTCGAACTTAAACCCCTTTGTGCTCCTTGAATTTGTTCGCCAAGCATTCTTGGTCTAAAGGATGATTGGTAGACGGTCAGATGCGTGGGAGAAGAGGTGAGTAATTGTGCTAGTTAGGAACTTCACTCTCCAATCCACATTAGCTACAACATGGTCTAGGCACTGTCTCATTTTTACTTGTCCAGGTCTTTTGTTATTCCATGTGAATGGGTAACCAAAAAAGGCCAAATCAGTCAAGTGACATCGCTCCAATGCCTCACGAAAATTATCCATTTGGTTGTAGGGAGGAGGTTGTCATCTTTGTTTCTCTGTGGAGTGCAAGATGGCATTAAAATCACCGATACATAGCCACAACCCATCAATGAATGACAAGAGTTGAGATAAAAGAGCCCAAGATTTTACTTTCTGACTAGATTCAAGCCATCCATAAAAGAAAGTCAGATACCATTCTAAACCATCCTCTTCCACCACCTTAGCTAGTATATAATTCTTTGTAAAATTAATAACATCCGCCATCGCTTCCGCCTTCTATAACAGTGCCAAACCTCCCCCTGAGTTAGGCTTTTGAACAATGAACTTATTAGGGAAAAGTATATCTCTACAATGCCTCTCAAAACCCTTCTTGTCCAACCTTTTTTCCATTAAAAAACACATAGTTGGAGCTTGATCCCTCATAAGTTTACGAAGGCCACGAACTGTCCAAGGGTTCCCAAGCCCTTGGCAATTCTAACTTAACAACCTCATTGTGATCGGCAAGGGTGTTTTAACACCCCTATCGCTTCATTAAAAGGTTGATCTGTCTGGATTCTCCCTCGCTTCCCCCCCTCCACCCCGTCCATTGCCTCCTCCTTATGAACTTGCGAGAAAACCCTTTTTCCCCAAAACTTTAATGGGTTCATCTTTGTTTGAAACCCCAGGCCCACAATCCATTCAAATTATCTTAGTCCACTTGGGCTTGAGTTTAGTAGATCCAGTATTAGGCCCATCTTTCACGTGCTCAAGACCAAATGACAAAACATCACGTGCAACACTTAAATTTGAAACCTCCGAATTTAATTCCGCATTATTAGGGAGCATGCTTTCCTTAATTTCTCTACCTCTTCCTTTCCTCGAAATGGTAACTGGCTAAAGATTAGTAACGGTTCCTAATATCCCGCGATTTCCTATCTCGTGGATTCCATGTTCAGTAGGGTTTGTAGTGGTAGAAGCCGTCGTTGACCATGGATTAACCTGCTGATTAGGGCTGCCATTATCGTTATTCTCCTCCCCGACTGCTTCTTTGTGTGGAGTAGACAAAATCGATCCTCTTTAGATGGTGACCCTTGCTAAGCACCCAACACTTTCAGTCAATCTCCATATTGACATACAACCTCATTCCCATTCTTTGACGCAATGTAATGACTTGCACAATGTTAAATGTCATGTCCCAATACTTGAACGTAACCCAAGTACAACCCCCATCTGACCCTACAACATAACCCCCTTTCCGGATTGGTTTTGAGATTGGAAGAGATACTTTGACTCTTATAAAAAGATTTTGAGCCTCTTGTTTCTGCTTCTTCTCAACTTCTTCCACCACTCCTATCTTGCCTCCTACTTCCATCGCTACCTTGGGAGAGAACATATTAAAAGGCACCCCCCCCCCCCCCCAGATATGGACCCATAGAGACGTCGATTTAAACTTCACATTACTTGCTATCATTCCTTTTTTCCACCTACGCAACATGAGCGCCTGGTTGTCAAAAGTCCATGGACCTCCCTTCAAAACCCTTTCTATATCAAATTCGATTTGAAATTTGAATTGAAATAGATTTGATCCACCTCCATAATTTGGACCCCTTCATCAACACCCCATGCTTTCCTCGAAGTATTTTGTGCCGCTCTTTTATTGAAAGGTTTGTACATAAGAAACTTTCCAATCAGACTCTGACTACAACTCTCTATCTCATCCTTACGACCTTCGTTTGACGCCGTGATCACTTCTTCTTCTTCTGTGGTTAACTTCATATTCTCTAAACTATTTATCACATTGTTTGCCATGAAAACGTGGAAAAGGGAAAAGGAAAATGCAAACCTTTAGGATTGTCCTAAGGGAGAGAAAAGACTTGTTGAAGGAGAGAGAGAACTCCTACGTAGAGGAGAAATTTAACCATCATACAAATTTTTTTAGATAGAAGTGTTTAAGAGAAATATTTGAGTTGGAATTTTTATTTTAAATGACTTGAATAGAATAAAAATATATATAATTGGAATAGTATTATTTAGTTTCCACTTTTTTATATCTCAACAAGTAATATTTTACCTAATTGAAAGTAATTTAAAAATCAAAGAAGTTAAGGTTATAAAGATGAATTGAGAAATATAAAATTGCCCATTAAATCTACTTCCATTAACAACCTCCACACACACACACAAAAGAAGCCAAAATTTTTTTTAATTAAAAAAATTGAATAAAAAAAGCTTATATGTATATATATATATATATATATATATGTTAGGGACATATTTGATGTAATTGGCTAATCCTTTGACAAAATGCATTTTACTTGTAATTGGATAGATCTAGGACGGGTTTAAGACTTCAAGAAACATGTTGTTTAAGTCAAGTGTTAAAGCCATGAAGATCTGACCAAGAAACAAGTGAAGAAGAGCTATTCATTAAAGCTCGACAAAAGTCTCGACAGAATCCTTTTTATTGAGATTTTATGTTGAAGCTCAACAGAAGCTCGACAAAAGCTATTTCTATTGAAACTTACAAAATCAGAAATTCCAAATTTGATTTTTGGCCCATGTTGAAATAGGGTTTCTTTTCTCACAACCCTAAACATATATAAGGCTTATTTTAAAGGTTGTCGCACATGCAAATAGGGACCTAGTTCATCATTCTCTTTGAAGAAGCTACTACGTCTTTATGCCAAGGATTCTATAACGAAGGAGCTTCCTGATCTTCATTGTTGATGAAGTAAAAAATTTTGCAGCCAATATCTTTTTCAAGTTGGTGGAGTTAGTCATGTACTGGGATCTGTGCATCATTGGTTAGTCACGTATTGAGATTCGTGCATTGAACGGAAAGATTGTCATTATAATATAAGTCTAATTGGATATTGGGGTAAGGGCTCAACTGTAGGTTAGTATTTCGGGATAGGCCAAAGGGTTTGGTAAGATGCCTTATATTTGTAACCACTTGTGATTGATAATGGTGGATTCTTGGGAGTGGTGATCTTAAAATCACCCGGTAAGGTTTTGCTTCGGTGGTTTTCTCCATTCGTAAAAAAATCACCTATATCAAATTTATTTTCCACTGCACTTAGTATAATTGGTGATTTGTGTGTGCCTTCACGCTTTGCATGTTTAATTGACTTAATTAATTAACTTGGATAATTAATTAATTTGCAAAAAGGGTCAATACATTTTTGCCCTATCAAGTGGTATCAGAGCGGGCATACTCAGATTAGGTTTAATCATTGTTTTGTGATCCATTGACCCCTGTTTGTCATGAATAGAGGACAGTCTCTTATTATACATCCTTTATTTTATGGCACTAACTATACATACTAGAAAGTACTCATAAGAGCTTTCTTGCAATCTTTAGATAAGAAGGTCTAGCAAGCTGTGGAAATTGGCTGGGTGATGCCAAAGGAAGCGCTAGCTGATTAGGATGAGGCCAAGATTAAAGCAGAAAATTTCAACAATAGAGCATTGAATGCCCTATTCAGTGCGGTGACTAATGAGGAGTTCGAGAAGATATCCTCAACTGAAACTACTAAGGAAGTGTGGACCATTCTTCAGACTACCTATGAAGGAACTAAAGCCGTCAAGGATTCTAAACTCCAAAGGCTCACTACGAGATTTGAAGAAATTAAGATGGAAGAGGATGAGTCGTTTGATAAATTCTATGCCAAGCTGAAGGACATAGTCAACTCAGCCTTCAATCTTGGAGAATAGATTCCCAAATCCAAGATTGTGAGAAAAGTGCTCAAATCTCTGCCTGAGAGATTCCATGTTAAGATCACTGCCATTGAAGAATCAAAAGACATTGACACCATTCCTTTGACGGAGCTGATTGACAACTTACAAACCTATGAATTAAGTTTGACTAGACTTGGGAAAACAACCAAAAGTAAGAGTATGACACTGAAGGCCAAAAGTAATGAGACTGATGAGTCTTCAAACGATGAAGATTCCAAGATAAAGTCCTACATCATTAGGCAGTTTAAGAAGTCCATGAAGAATGCCAATGTGAAAGGTTTTGGTAAGGACCGTAAGCAATCCAGTTCTTCACAATTCAAAAGTCAAGACAGAGGGAAGAATGATGCTAAGGATGGTGGTAAGTATACTATTCCCTCTAGACCAAAGTGTTTCGGATGTCACAGGTTTGGACATATGAAACAAGAATGTCCAACATATCTCAAGTCAATTGGGAAAAGCAAGGCTCTTGCTGCTACCTTGAGTGATACCGAGCATCTTGAGTGCTTTCACTGCCACAATGGATCCTACTAAGGGGATCGTAGAAGCAGTGGATGAAGAAAAGGACTTAGTGGAATCTAAGTTTGAGAAAATGGATGAACAAGATGGCATCCATATAGCCTATGCTAAGTTGTACAAGGTTTCAGAGAAGCATGAGAAATTGTATAGGCTAGCCACCAAGAAGCTAAGCAATGTGGAGCTAGATCGAGAGGAGCTCTCTACCAAGGTTGATGAAGCAAATCAAACCATTGGAGAACTGCGATTTGAGAACAATTTCTTGGCTAAAAGGACCAAGAAGCTTGAAGCGGAGCTGTTTCAAGTCAGAGCTCAATTGGAGAGGACTTCCAGTGCAAAGCTCGTTGAGATGCTAAGCTTTCAGAAAGCTGCTTCTGACAAAACCGATTTGGGGTATGAATTCTCTTCTTCTAATATTGCCTCTTCTAGTAAGATTGTTTTTGTTTCACCTGTTAATGATAATGATGCTGAAAATAGTGAAGCTAAAATTGAAATAGCTAGTGAGAACATAGACAAGGGAAAGTCTATTTTAGGAGCACCCCTTAAGGTTGAAAAGAAAGAGACTAAGAACCCTAGAACTAGGAAAGACAATAATAAAAAGTCTCAACAAAAGAAGCTGCATTTCTGTCATCACTGTGGAGTTTCAAGACACACTCGTCTAAATTGTTATAATTGATTAGCCACTCAACAGAGCAACAGTGTGTTATCATCTGGTGGTCAAGATTAGATTCCATCATCTTTGGTTCCCCTTGGAGATCTTCTCAAGGCCTTCATATTTCTTTCGAATTTGAATGATTTCAATTCTTCCCCCTCACCTCTGGAACAAAGGTTCAACTCTAGGAAATGATCTTCCTCCAAAACCAAAGTTTGGAAAGAAAAAGGCTCAAAGTGATTCAGTAACTTTTTCTCTCTTTATCTTTAACTCTCTCTCTCTCCCTTTATATTGTTTTGCATTACTTGTTTGTTTTGCTTTCTTGTTTTTGAGTCAGTCTAGTTTTATGCTTTATGTGTTTCTTTATGTTTTTGTTTAGTTTTTTTCAGTTTTTGTGTTTATTTTGTTTTTCATAAAAATAAAAATTTGAAAAATTGAAAAAAAAAAAAAATACAAAAACAGGGTGTGTTTATGTATATTGGTACTTGTGTACCCTAGATAGCCATTGAAACAAAGTTTTCTAAACTTTGTAGCTCTTGTAGCTTAAATGTGCATCTCAATTCACAACTAAGCAAGTGAGTTTTGTGGCTCGTGTTTGTAATGAGTACGATTAAGATTGTTTTTTATATCTCATACTCATATCACTCTTTTTGAAGAAAAGGACTAGAAAATTCTAAGAGAAAGACATAAATAACCATCTTACCACTAAAGCCTGCCAATCATGAATAACATTTGTGTGCTTAGGCACAGCAAAATTGAGATGTTTTAGCTTACATAAATGGGTATTTCTTCTCTCCCTTATATGTCCATACATGCTATGCTCAAAAAGAAAATATGCAAAGAAAATTAAAGCAAAAAGAATCAAAGTGCTTTTAATATAATTGCAAGCGTGTTTCTAGGAGATGTGGGAGTTATAGGATGTACCTTAAAGGTGATAGTCCCCGTCAAGTAGTTATGATTGTGTGTGAGTGTAATTGATTTTCTCTAGTCTCAAATCTTCATAATATGATACACTTATGCACTTTTGCTATGTTTCACACACAACACGCATATTCTTTTCTACTTTTGATACATGTGCAGGTACAATGTGATTTGGCCATCACAAGAGATATATGTGTTAATTTATGCTCACTAAACTGTCTTAACTTGTTTTTTATAATATAAAATTTGTTAGACTTGTCTAGTGTGTGTGTGTGTGTGTGTGTGTGTGTGTGTTTTTGGATCTATCTATGCTTTGCATATATGTTGAGAGATGTTTTTAGAGCTTAATATGTGGCTTAGATGTTTGGTTGAGTAGCTTGCTTGCTGCATTCATCTTTATGTGTTTTTCCCTCCTTGAAAAACCTTCTTTCTTCAAGCTCAATAGCTTCTTGACAGATCCTTTATAGATTTCTTTCTATCGAGCCCTTCTTTCTCTTTTCTAGATAGATCGTCGATAGATTCTTTATCCATCGAGAAATTTTTCTGTGCTCTCTGCCTTCTAGATAGCATCTCGATAGATTCTCGATCCATCTAGATTTTTGGGTTCCTGCTCGACACATTCTTGACAAATTCATCGATCCATCGAGAAAAATTCTTGTGCTCTTTGTCTGCTCAATAGATTCTCGATAGATCCTCGATCCATCGAGACCTTCCTTTAGCCGTCGACAGATCCTTTACAAATCCTCGATAGATTCACTTTTGTCGAGATTTAGTGCTCGACAGATTCTCGATAGATATCTCAATCCATCAAGCTGTGTTTTCTATTTAAAGGCAAGGTGCAATTTCAGATCTTATTTTTTCACCTCTCTCTCGATAGATCTCTTTCTCTCTCGACCTAAACACTCTCCTTTCACTCTAATCTCCACTCCCTCTTAAGATTTGGCCTTGCTCAAGCCTCAATCTTTTGGTAAGTGTTCTTAATCACCATTTTTTCATGCATTCATGCATTTTTATACCTAGGGTTTGGGTTTTTGAAAATTTTTTGGGGTTTTTTAGATTTTTGTGAAATTTTGGGGTTGGGTTGTGTTGATTTGGTGTTATATGCTCATGCATTTCATTCTCATTGCATTATAATAATGTTTCATGCATTTTAGGATTGTGTGCTTGATAACGTCTTAAAATGTATACTTGTTATATATTTATGTGGGCGTTATCTCCTTATTTACTATGCTTAATTTGTATAATTAAGCTTTGATTTGCATTAGGCTCTATTATTTATCTTTACATAATTTCTTAAATAAGATGCCATTCATTGTGTGTAATTTTCTACTTTCAGGAAATCATGTGAGAAAGATGAGTTTCCAAGAATTTGTGAAAGAATAGAGGCCAAACTAGAATTAAAGTGGAGCTAAAGGACCATGCTTAAATGTCTAAGGAGGTGCAGCAGGAGTGCTTGGATCGTCTGCCATGATTGGAAACTTCAAATAAGGAAAGAAATCAAAGAGGCAAAATCTAAAAAGGAAAAATCTGATTTGAGCACTGATCAGTATTTTGGGCGTATCTCTATCCTCAAAAATCCAATTGACACAAATTAAATATCTAGAACTTTCCAGTTTTGAGTTTTTCGAAATTCTCAAGTTTTGAAAGCCAAAATTAACTCACAAGTAACTGCTGTAAACCTGGATGAAAATTAAAATAGTAAAAATTTTATTTTCTTTGGACACTTGGACCGAGGGTTTTAAAAGGAGGCTATGTAGAACAAATTTTGGCAGAGAAAACCTTGTATTTTTCTTTCTCTAAAGGCAGCCTAAACTCTTTGCTTGGGTTAGGGGTTATGTTTCTTCTATACAGTATGAATATTCAATGTGATTCTTTCAGGGATTTTATTAACGACATATTTAATTGTTCAATTAGATTTCTTTTGATTTTTTAGTTCTCCATGCTTTCAATAATTTCAATCATGTTTTTCTTATTGTTTAGATGAATTTCTAATAGTTTCAAATAGAAATCACGTTTTAAAGTGAATGGATTTTTCTGAAAACTTTTTTAACCGCATTATCAATCTAAGTTATCATGCGTTCTTGAATTGTCTCTATTCAACCGAATCATAAGTATTTAATTGTATAAGAACAATCAATTATGAAATATATATTTTCTTCGATCACAAAGAATTTCATATCGATATAGGGAAACACCCCGATGCCCTAGTATTTACTTTATTGACTTAAATCAATTTTTATTATTATTCTTGTTAACAATCACTAAGAAAAAGTACTTTTCTTCTTCACCCAAATTGTTTTTTTTTTTTAATTAAATTGTCTTTGAATTTATCTCGCTCCTTGTGGTTAAACCTCGGGACTCCGAAAATTATATTGCTATGATCTCCTGCACTTGGGAGTAAGTAAGCAGTGCTTGATTAAACTTGTGAATGCTGTTAGGTTGGATTGGGTTTCTGCCCATGATGCTTTTAATTTTTGCACGTCACATGTTCATGCATTTTTCATGCATACATTCTTTTCATCTTTCTCATTCTTAACTTGTGTTCTGTTCTTTCTTTCTCTCTCTCTCTCTCTCTCTCGGATAGATTGCGCTATGGCACCTAAACAACGCAAATCCACTCCGGCCCGAAACCCTCTTCAAGGTTTTGGGTCATCTTCTTCTTCTGATCCTCCCATGCCTTTCCACATTCGGTTCCATGATGAGAAGGCTAAAACTAACTTCTTTAAGAACTTCCAGAAATGTGGCATTCATCCGGAACGCTAGGTTATCCTGTCGGACTTTGCTGACACTCCTCTACCCGCTGTCATTCGAACTCGGGGATGGGAATCTCTATTTGAGAGACCCTCGAGGTGTCCCATCGTATTTATTCAGGAGTTTTACTCCAACATATATGGCATGGATACCTCTGTACCTCAGTTTGCTACTACATTCAGAGGTACACGTATTGTAGTTACTCTAGATCATATATCTAAGGTACTACACATTCCTAGGGTAGCGCATCCTGACTGCCTTGGCTATGATCGTCTACAGACTGTGTCCAAAAACGAGCTTCTCTCGCACTTTTGTGAGACTCCTTCCATATAGGGTGGTAAGCTAAACACCCCATTCTCGGGTTTTGCCAAAGGCCTGAGATTCCTCAATATGGTGATGACATATACTCTTACTTCATTGTCTCATTATAACTCCATTACTAAGCCTTATGCGCATTTTCTTTTGTCTCTTTTAAAGGAGATTCCATCGACTTTCCCTCTCACCTCATCACATCTATCATAAATGTATATAAGGATACTGCCACTCATGATAAGCTCATCTTTCCTTCAGCTATCATGCGGATCCTTCAGCACTTCTTCATTCCTATTCCTCTCTCTCCTCTCTTCACCACCATGGGTGCCATTAGTGCTGGTTCTGTCTGGCGGAGCAAGGCCCAACTTCAACCGAAGTGGCCACGAGTGGAGACGACAGATCCTACAGCTCTGCTGTTCCACCTTTTTCCTCAGCTCCTTCTACCTCTGCAGCTGGTGGTGTGACCCTCGAGGCCATCATGGCACAGCTTTGCAGCTTTAGCGAATGGAGGTTGACTTTGGTGGTCGTCTTGATTATCTCACAGATGAGATGTGTTAGATGAACACTCAAGTAGGTCGCATTGCCCGCAGACATGCTTGCATGGCTAGCTTTGCTCCTTCTCCAGAGGCCTCGGCTGATGAGGGTGATGATGATAAGGATGATGCTAGCTCTTCTGGTGATGACGAGATGATGACATCTCAGTGACTTGCCTTTTGTCATTCGTGACAAAAAGGGAGAGTAGTTTTGGTTTTGAAAGTAGTCTTGTATTTAGGGGGAGAGTTAGTATAAAACATTTTTGATAAGGGGAGTGTATATAGATTTTGAGGGATGTAGCGAGGTTTATATGTACTTTTCTTTTCTTCCTTTCACATTAGCCTCTTGTATACCGGTCTTATGACCTTTTATTTACATACATTGTACTTTATTTTCATATATATAATGATGATGTATATTTTTATTCACCTACCTCTACATGTGTTATTTCTTTTCTTTCTTATACACATGTTTCTTTATGTATGCAATCTTTATTTCTGTTTCACAAATGATGCCTTGATGAGTCTTGTTTAAGTGTTTCAGAAAGGTAGATTGTGAAAGTTTACCATGCCATGAACTCTATTCTTGCAAAGTTTTTCAAGAGGTTATGTTAGGGTTAGATTTGCTTTGTAATCCAACAAGTGGTTATGAGTTTAGTGATTTGAGACTTCTCTCATGATTCATTTGTTTGTTGTGGTTTTGTTATGGATTGCCAAATAGGGAGATTGTTAGGGACATATTTGATGTAATTGGCTAATCATTTGACAAAATGCACTTTACTTGTAATTGGGTAGATCTAGGATGTGTTTAAGACTTTTAGAAACATGTTGTTTAAGTCAAGTGTTAAAGCCATGAAGATTTGACCAAGAAACAAGTAAAGAAGAGCTATTCATTAAAACTTGACAGAAGCCTCGATAGAGTCATTTCTATTGAGATTTAATGTTGAAGCTCGACACAAGTTGTTTTTGTCGAGACTTACGAAATCAAAAATTCCAGATTTGATTTCTGGCCCATGATAAAATATTTGTATAGGGTTTCTTTTCTCACAACTTTAGACATATATAAAGCTTATTTTAAAAGCCGTTGCGCATGTAGATAGTGATCTAGTTCATCATTCTCTTTGAAGAAGCTACAGTGTCTTTACGCCAAGGGTTTGGTAACCAAGGAGCTGCTTGATCTTCATTGTTGATGAAGTAAAGAACTTTGCAGCCAACATCTTCTTTAAGTTGGTGGAGTTAGTCACGTACTAGGATCCGTGCATAATTGGTTAGTTACGTACTGGGATTCGTGCACTAAACGGAAAGATTGCTACTACAATACAATTCCAATTGGGTATTGGGGTAAGGGTTCAATTGTAAGTTGGTATTTCGGGATAGGCCAAAGGGTTTGGTAAGATTTCTTATACTTGTAACTGCTTGTGATTGATAATAGTGGATTCTTGGAAGTGGTGACCTTAAAATCACCCAGTGGGGTTTTGCCTTGGTGGTTTTCCTCATTCGTAAACAAATCACCTATGTCAAATTTATTTTTCGCTGCACTTAGTATAATTGGTGATTTGTTTGTGCCTCCACGCTTTGCATGTTCAATTGACTTAATTAATTAACTTAGGTAATTAATTAATTTGCAAAAGGAGTCAATACATTTTTTCCCTATCAATATATATATATATATATATATATATATATAAAAGGATTTCTCTCTTTCAACTGGACTTTTATATAGTTCAAAAATACCCTTATTAATAAATGGTAACTTCATTTAGAAATAGTGTCCTAAATGTCAAATAACAAATTTCATTTTGAATTCAAAAAGAGAATTCCTAAAATTTAGAATTTTTTTCCCCTCATGTTCAAAAAATAATTTACAATTACTGCTTATTTTTAAAGTTGATCCTTTTCGTTTGTTTGGAATATATATATATATATATATATATATATATATATATATGAGCTAGGCTAAAGTTACACTTGTTGTAACTTTAGGTAATGTTACACCACCCAATAACTTGTTATTGAATTAATCTTTTGAAAATCTAACCGACTTAACATCTTAGTCCAATGAGCTTGGCTGGAAGGGCCTTGATGCTGGATGATGGAATTTTGAACGATTAAACACTTGTGTTTGATGAGCGGTGCATTTGGGCCGGAGGACCTTTGATGCTTGGTAATGTACACATCGTATAAGGAGTTTTGGTTGTAAAGGGCATCTTGATTATTGTTTTAAGACTTACATTAATAATTTATTTTAGAAAACTTTTATAAAAATTGAAAAAATTGTTGAAGAAAATTAGTTACTTTTTTATATTGTCATGAAAAATTTTTCAAAATGATTTACTAATATATGCCTTAAACATGTTCGGTACTAAAACGCCATTTTAAAATTCTCCTAATTTTATTTGTCAAATCTAATCTCAATCAAAGAAAAGTAAATTCGTTGTTAGTATGATATGACCGTCTTGTGTATCCAAAAGACACAAGTGGTTAGTTATGTACAACTAAACATTTTTCAATCTTCTAATTCTTTTGCAAATACACAGCTTTTGCCTCCATAATACAAATATATAAACATAGACAAATCATATAAAAGTCGCCGTCAGGCGACAATACCCACTGAACAGTCCCTCGCTTCTCTCTCCCATTATAAAACTCTTTTAAACCTTTAAAATATGAGTTTCCACGGCAAACTTGGACACGCTCCTTTCGTTTGACGCGCCACCACCAACTACCACGCGCCACCATATCCTCACCTTTGGTCATCTTTCTCTTCTGTCAACTTTTCTTTCCTTTCTGATCTGAGAAAAAAGAGGGGCTTTAAAGGCTTGTATGAGTCTGTTTCCGTCGATGATAAAAACAGTATGGGCGGAGTCACGTCGTCGATCGCGGCCAAGTTCGCTTTCTTCCCTCCGACCCCGCCGTCTTACACTCTGATCTCAGAAGACGACACGTCGTTGTTGGAAACTCAACCTGTTCGCTACTCTATTCCTGAGGTTCCTAGGAAAAACAACGTGGAAGTACTCAAGCTTCGGACCAGAAAAGGCAACGATATCGTAGCTATTCATGTTAAGCATCACAAGCCTTCTGCTACTCTGCTTTACTCTCATGGAAATGCTGCTGATTTGGGTCAGATGTTTGTGCTTTTCGTTGAACTTAGCAATCGACTTCGTGTCAATCTCATGGGGTAAGACTACTTTTTGAGCTTAACTTTGGCCTTTTGAGGTTTAGTTAATGGATATATTTCTGGGTTTTTGGTGTTTTTGTCACTGCCTTGAGTTTTGGTTGGGAATTATTGTGTCTAAAATTTGATGGGTGTTGCTTAGTATGGTGAAATTTTCATGACAGTGCAATTGGGTTGGTCTCCTTTCTGAAATTTTTGGTGTGATAGTGGTTTTGGATGTAAGCAATGCTGTAAATGATTAATATTTCTTTGCTATAGCACATAGTATGGTGTTTCGTGTGTAAGCTTAAGTCTGATGGTTCTGCTTTGATAAAAGGATTTTCAGGAAGTTTCTAAATAAATGAATGTCACAAGAAAATGAGAACTTTAATGGTCTGTTTGGATTGAGGGGGAGGGAGAGTAGAGTAGAGTAGAGAAGATTTAGCACAAAATTAGCTTATTTTTAGCCAACTCTACTCTACTCCCCTCCTTTCCCCCTCTATCCAAACAGGCCATAAAGGGCAAGAGTTAGGTCAGGAAATGATTAATTTTGTTGTCAACAAGTATACTCATAGTATATCTGAGAACTGAAATAGAAAAATGGTGATTTTGTTGGCAACTTTAGTTCATGGAGAGGGTATATGATGGAATCCAGTAGCATGGCAGGGTAGATGTTATAATTAAAATTAAGGATGTCTAGGCATATTGTCAATTTGTTGAGATCATTCAATGTTATTCCTCATATAACAGGATATGTCTTCCGATTGCTGAAAATTAGGTAAAAAAAAAAAACTATATCTGTTCCACTGAGACAACGGATGCCCAACTAGAAGAATGAAGAGATACTTTCATTGAATTTTGTGATATTCATCAAGAGTATGCAGTCAAAGAAAAATAACTATAGGAACTTTATGGTTTGCAGATATTGACTGGATCAGGATTCTTTCCATTTGTCTTAAAATGGAGTGGATCCATTTCATGGTTCAAATTTAGTTTTCTTGAATCTGAAGGAGTACACGGTACAATGTGCTATGTCATTTAAAATTCCATTCCACCACATCGGATATGATAACTAAATTTAAAGTTCCAATATGAAGCTGTAAATGCTTCTATTCGGTCAAGATGTGCTTTCAAATACTTCACAACCTGAAGATTGCCTCCCAATGTGGATGACGAGGATCTGTCACATATAGGCTTACAACACTCATTTCAAAGGATATGGACAGTAATGGTGAGAAAATTCAACTTGCCAACCAAGTGACAATGTTTTCAGGATTAGATAATAACTTCCTTTGATTCACATGCAATTTAAGATTGGTATCCGTAGGAGTTTCTACAGGTTTAGAACTTGACAGTCTAATTTTTCCCAAAATATCCAACGCATATTTCCTCTACGACAAACTAATCTTTCCTTAGATCAGGCTACCTCAAATCCCAAGAAGTAATGTAGGTTTCATAGATCCTTAGCCCAGGAAATAATGTAGGTTGCCTAGATCCTTAGTTCAGAACGAACTTTGGATGAACTCCTTTAACTCCTGTGTCCCCTTCTTATTATCACTAGTGAGAATTATATCATCAATGTAGACTTTTAAGACAATCTTTTTGTTCTTAAAAGTAAAAGAGAAGATTGAATGATTGGACTGGCAACGGTGAAGTCCAACCCTGATTACTGTGTCACTAAAGTTACCAAACCAAGTTCAAGGAGGCTGGTTAAGGCCATAGATAGCTTTATGTAATCTGTACACCTTATTAGATTTCTCCTGAACAACAAACCCCAGTGGTTGCTCCATGTATATTTCTCCCGCAAATCACTATGTAAGAAGGCATTTTTAAAATCCAACTAAAACAACGCCCAACCAAGATTAGCACCCAAGGATATCAGAAACTGAATTGAAGAAATTTTAGCTACAGGAGAAAATGACTATGAATCATCCACCCCAAGTCTGAGTGTAACCCTTGGTAACTAGGCGCGCTTTCAGCTTCTCAATGGAACCATATAGCTAATACTTCATAGTATCTACCCAGTCGTTGGAGTGTTGGGGGGCTTTTTTCATTGCATGATGGTGGTAGTCAGACATGGTTACCAGATTGGTTGATCATGGGCAATGAGCGATACCATTGTTGGCTGAAGAATGCTAAAGTTGACAGAGGAAGGTTTTTTTTTTTTTTTTTTTTTTTGTGGCTTTGATACTTTGTTAATTCTTGAAATGTGAGTTTGTTTGGGTTAAATTAAATTATGCTACACATATGCTTAATATTTTTACTACATGATTTACACATCTACTGTAGATAAGACAGCGTCTCTTTATTGATAAATTTTGTTACTTATGAAAAAAATAGAAAATAAATGAGGTGGTTTGCATATAACCCCAATTCAACATGTTTGTACGTCTTATCAAAAAAGAAAAAAAAATGTTCGTACATGTATGTATAAGAACGCATATCTGCATATGTATATGTAAGTATACACATTCGTTGAGTTGCATCTAATAAAATAATGGTCAACTCATGATCTTCTACTACCAAGTCTTAGCACCCTAATCTATCATTAATATTTGACACTAGTACAGTGTTAACAGTACGCCTTTTGGCGTTTTCATCTTTGTGTCTATGCTATATAAAGCTGGAATAAAATTTTCTGGTAGCATGGCCACATGGTGCGTCGATGCCTCGCAGCATGGTATCAACATGGTGCATTCAATATTAATGACATTGGTTATAGAAAAGAAAATCCTATTTTTTTATTAGATATAATTAATCAATATTAATGACATCAGTAATATGACACCCATTAGGGTTGAAATAATAACAGTTACTTAGACGTTTATATCTTACTACTAGTTCTCTTATAGTCAAATCTACAGTATTTTTAAAAAAAAAAGTTGTACCCAATGCACAAATCTCTTGCATTTTGCGAGGTCTAGGAGAGGTCATGGTAAGCAGGCTTACCTCCATATTTTTTTTTTTTTGAAGAGGCTGATTCCTGGACACAGTTGATTCTACAATATAGTTTTTTTTTTAAAAAAAAATTATTTTCAGAAATTTGAATTTACTTGATTCCTGTGCATCACATGGGCAAATAAGTAAGAGAAGTAGGAAACTGCTCAAATTCTGTTTTGACCGAGGACGTGGTATTTATTTGTATTTCTGCTCATGTCTGGTTTTGTCAGTAGTCTCTTTTGGCTGGTGTTAATGACATTCATTTCATAAAGTTTCATTATGTGAGAACTATGCTCATTTGATTTTGTTTTCTTCTCAACAGTGCATGTGTGCATCATATCCAAGTGTTCTGTCTGGTTTTTTTTTTTTTTCAAATGAGATGGAGAAAAAATTTTATTTTCGTTAGAGCTACATAAGCATGAAGACACAGATAAATATCTCTTCTATTAATTAAAGAATCTGAAAGTAAAATAGAACTATAGAAGTAGTGAAGTACACTACTTTTTGATACTAGTATATCTTTCTACAACGATGATATTATAATCAATATTGGATCAATTTAGTGACCCTTGCTTCTTTGTTTTGTGCAGGTATGATTACTCTGGTTATGGACAATCAACTGGAAAGGTTGGATGCGTAGCTTCTCTAATACTAGTTTGATGGAAATGGGAAAAAATGTTTATTATTTGCTTTTATTAAATCTTGCTAGTCTATAATTTTTTGTAGGTGTCTGTTTATTAGAGCACTTAGATATCCTGATTTTTGTTCAAAATAAAAACTCTGAACTAAGTGTTAGGTTTTGTACCTTTTTGGCATTGTTAGACTTCTATTTTTGATGAGTTTAAACAAATAAATAGGAAAGATTGAAACTCAAGTTTTGAGTAGGCTGAATTTTAGAAGTCACGTGACAAACATTTCTGATATTAACAATACAGCCTGACCAATCCTAGATTCCTAGACATGCATACATATGTAATCTATAACAATTATGTCATATAAAAAGTATATTGACACCCCATTTGTTTAATCGGAAATTTCTGCATTTTATGGTTTTTGGTATGTGGAAAATGAGAGTCAACAGAAAAAATATTTTGTGGTCAATGGAAAACATACCCACTAGAAGGGTAACTTCTCTCTCTTAGCTCTCTCTCCACCGGTTGATTGTTGATCAACCGTTGACTGGCTATGACTGACTTTTTTTTTCTTCCAAATGACTTTCTTTGATAAAAAATCTAACTTTTCTACTTATTCTTTTATGTAGATTCCAAATTTAGGATATGTTTTCCAATTTGAGGCTCCCAAATAGCCCAAAAATAGAAAAGTATTTCCTATTTGGGATCTGTTTTTGTGAATGAAAGTTTTTGTTCTTATAATTACTTGGAATTATAAGAAATATTAAGGATTTTTTATGCTAGTCAAACAATAGAAAAGTGTTTTCTAGCTCATTTTCAGTGTCTTAACCAAACACTGGAAAACTAGTTAGTTTTAAAGAAAGCTAGTCATTTTCCAGGAAAAAAAAAGTTTTTTTATCAAAACAAATGAGGCGTTAATGTGTATTATGTAATGAGTATATGTAATGTTGGTTCAAGTATAGTATGAAACTAGGACCCTACCCACCATACCTTTTAACCTCTTCTACAAAGTCCCAGGTACAAGTAAGAAGTATGACCTTGACATGTACTTAGAAATTTGTTGAAACTACTGTGTACTTGTACCTATTAACTTGTGCTGACTAAATATATCTTGATTTGAATTTTTGGGTCTAACGCATCTGTCTCAAATTGTATTCAGATAAAATCATTCATTCATTCATTCATTTGTTCTTTTGTTCTCTTGGATTTTTTTTTTTTTTTTTAATAATTTATTAGGCTACCAAATGGGAGGAAGTTTAACTGACATCTCCCATGGGTTGAACCCAAGACCTTCCTACCAATGCCTTCCATGGGTTTTGAATAGAAGTTTTTCATCTCTATGTTTGTTCAATTTTCTGTTCTTTCTGGTCCATGAATACATAACTAACTCATTTACCAATCATGAATATACTAAAGTCTTTTGAGATGTTTCTAATATGTGAATAATGCTTCTTTAAGCATTACTGCATGTATGATTAAAAGCATTCTCCCAAGTTCTTTCTGAATGATGTAGCTTGTCATCATTATGCAATTTTTTATTGGTAAATTCCATTTTTACAGAAAAGAAGCCACATGGAGAATTATATTTCTCCGAATAATAATTGCTTCATGTTTCTTGGAGATCAATTATCAAAGAATCTAAATTCCTATGTGTTAATGTTAATGTCAAATTAAGTTTATGGGCTATTTCACTTATAAAAAAAAAAGGTTTATGATCTATTTCACCTGCCTAAGGAGAAAACATATTTCCTGTGATGATTATGCTGTTAGAATTAATTGCACACAAAGGCATACCAACACTTGTAAAAATTCTTATGAACATGATGATAACTTGAAATCCTTTTTTGGCTGACAATTCATATGATACTGCATATCAAATATTCTGTGATTAATACTTCAATTTTTGGCAGTGAAAGAGTGAGTTAAGTATTTGTTTAGCACTAACTAGGGCCAGCACCTAAGCAATATCTAGATCCTTCGGTTGTTGAGGCAAAAAGGTAGACTGCAGTTTGATGCATCTTAATATATATATATATATATATATATTATTCTATGGGGATCTCATTATTAACATTAATTGCTTGGCAGATACTGTGCTTGAATGACCCTGGATCAGCACATATTTCAGAGATTTTTTATGGATATTGTTATTTTCCTTGATGGTCATAATCTAACAATCACTCCTTTTCTTTTGAAACAGCCATCTGAATGTAATACGTATGCTGATATTGATGCAGCATATAAATGCCTTAAGGAGCAGTATGATGTTAAAGATGAACAATTAATATTGTATGGTCAATCTGTTGGTAGTGGTCCTACCCTTGATCTTGCTTCAAGAATACCAAACTTAAGAGGAGTGGTTTTACATAGCCCAATTTTGTCTGGGCTGAGAGTGCTGTACCCAGTCAAAAGAACATTCTGGTTTGATATTTTTAAGGTATTTTCATACCATTGATTCTATTCCTCATGTCGTTCCATTTGGTAGATGAACTAATGTAATTTATTTTTCCTTTCAGAATATTGACAAAATTGGCATGGTAAACTGTCCTGTTCTTGTTATACATGTAAGTCATATTTACTTCAAATTTCATTTTCATTCTCTTCTTGCTCTTCATCATGACGGCCATATTCTTCTTGATCTCTTTGAGTGTGGGTGGGTGCGTGTGGCTGGATGCAAGTATGGGATTATATTTATGGACCTTGTTGGTTTTGGTAACTTAACTAACCTTAAATGATAGGAAAAAGTTTCTCTACAAACTAGTTTGAAGAGAAACACTTCAAACTCCCACTAAAAAATTAACGTGACTGTATATTTTGAAAAGGTAACCGTTAGATTGCATGTTCTTTATATTATTAACATAGTTGTCAAATTTCGTTCAAATCGGATGTTAATTACTATTCAATCCATAAATGTATTTTTTATGCATAATTTAAGATTACAAACACTTGAAATTTAAATATAGATTGATGACATAGCTATTAATTTTTTATTTTCTTGAAAATTTTCAAGCATGGAGGATATAATAAGAAAATGCGGTAACGACCCTAGGAAAAGGGTTAGCCACATCAACACTACAAAAAGACTTGTCACAATTGAAGCTTCTTATAATTGTTAATAAAGCCTAAATCTACTTAGTAAATGGCTGATATAGGACTTTATCACTCCTACACAACACACACTTAGACAATGTCCAAATCAGATTTGGGCGTCACATGATATTTCTTTGGTATTAGAATGCTTTCTTAGTCAGAGAAGGAATTTAGAGATAGCATGTGCTAATCCTTAAAGAGAACAAATTATAGGAACTCTTTAACGGTCTTTGTGAGAAGTTTGACATGGGATGAAACTTTCCTCCTGAGTTGCGAATGAACTATATTAGTTAGTCTGAATCAATGAAAAATAATAACAGTTTAAATCCATCTGAATCTGCCAAGCTTTTCACAGATGTATTGAGCTAATAAATGGATCCTTTATGATTCTTTTATCATGTGGGAGGAGAATCATTTTTCATCATAAATCAAGCATGAAGGACATTTCTAGAGGACTACGCCTAGGAGAGACTCTATCCCCTGTTTTTTGTTATTATTAATTTATTATGGAGGCCTTTAATGTAAGGATGGAAAAAGCAATAGAAGGAAGATATTTATTTGGTTTTACAGTGGCAACTTGGACAGTAATTTATTGATGATTTCTCATTTACTCTTTGCGGATGACAAATTGATGGTGGCTAACCTTAATCAGATTTGTATTAAAAGTTTGGCTTTATTTGGATTGAAGCTGTCTCTGGTCTAAAGGTTAACTTGGGCAAGTCAGAGTTGGTACCAGTTGGAGATGTGCATCATTTGGAATAGTTGGCGGATATTATGGGGTTATGAAGTGTCATATATGCCAATTAAATATCTAGACCTTCCTTTGGGTGCTAAATTCAAAGCAAAGATCATTAGGAATGCCATATTGGAGAAGATGGAAAAAAGACAGGCAGGAAGGAAGCGACTTTATCTCTTAGAACAGAGTTAGGATTACCTTCATCAAAAGCACTCTTTCAAGCTTACCCACTAATAGATTTGGCACATCACAGTGAAAATTTACAGCGAGATTTTTTATGAAGACTTTTAATTGAGGACTCCAAATTCCATTTAATTAAATGGAACAAAACATGTGAGCCCCTTCTAAGTGGAGGATTGTCCATTGGGAAACCTGAATTGTTTAATCAAGATCTTTTGGAAAGTTGTTGTGGAGATTTTGCATGGAGAGGTTTTGTGGAGGAGGGTAATAGAGAAGAAATATGGATGTTTGTGGTGCGGATGGTCTACTACTGTTTTTAATGGCTCTCACAGTGTTAGTCTATGTAAATAAATAAAGAGAGATTGGGAAAACTTTTTGTGTTTTATTAAGTGTGGAGTGGGTGACAGGACCAAACTTAAATTTTGGTAAGATAAATGGCACGGAGATATCCCTTTAAGGAGGCTTTCCTGAAACTGTTTCTCCTGACAAGGAATAGGGAAGCTTCAGTAGCAGATTGTATGCAGTTTTGTAATGACACTGTATATTGGCCTTTGAATTTTATTGGAACAGCTCTAGACTGGGAGTTGGGAGTCCTTATTGTCTTTGTTGGACTTAATTTACCCCACTTCAGTGAGAGATAGTGGAAAGGATATGCTTTATTGGACCCCAAACAAAGGGGTTTGAGGTCTAATTCTACTGCAAAGCTTTTAGTTCCTAAAGGAGAAGTGATTTTTCCCTTGAAAAGAATTTGAAAACCTAAGGTCTTTACAAGAGTTGTGTTCTTACGTGGACTGCAGCATTGAGGAGAATCTTAACAATAGAAAAATTGAGGAAAAGAAATATAATTGTGGTAGCTTGGTGTTGTATGCAAAAGGAAAGGGGAGATAGTTGTATTATCATCATAGAGTTGTGGAATATGGTTTTTAGCATGTTTGGGGTTCAGAGGGTTATGCCTAAAGGAGTAATAGATTTGTTAACATGTTGACAAGGCAGTTTTGATTAACAGAGGTGCATAGAAATTTGGAAGGCGATTCCTTACTGTTTAATGTGAGTGGACTATTAAATCTGAAATTGATGCTTAGATCCTCGTTTGAATGGATGATTACATCAGGATTATTTTCTTTTTCCAACTTATTAAATTTTTTAGATTTTTTCAATTTTGAAGTTTAATTGTGGGTGCACCTATTGTATAATTCCTGTGTACTTGGGCTATCCCTTTTTATTTTGGAAATTTGGGCTATTGCCTTTTTTGTCTTTAATTAAATTTGTTATTTATCCAAAAAAAAAAAAAAGCTTAATTCAATTCATCATGTTCATGTCAAGGTTTGGCCGGGATAGCTTTTTAAATGTGATTTTGTTCCCCCAAGTGATCACATTGCCCTCTACTCCTTGCCCTTTCCAGTAGAAACATTCCAAAATCCTATTATCTTTTTCCGTAAGTTCTCTTACAGAAATTTATAATAAACATATTATGTTCCCTGTTCAGGGGACTTCTGATGAAGTTGTGGATTGGTCCCATGGGAAGCAGCTTTGGGAGCTTTGCAAGGAAAAGTACGAACCCTTGTGGTTAAGTGGAGGTGGACATTGCAATCTTGAGCTTTACCCAGAGTTCATTAAACACCTAAAGAAATATGTACAGACCATTAGCAAATCAAAAGCAACCACAAATGGTTCTAAAAAACCTACAGTAGAATCTGATAATCAGAGCAAAGCATCTGAAACTGGAACTGCAGATACATTTGAATTAAGTTCAGATGTTCCAGAAGTTTCTAGAAACAGTTTAGATAGCCGACTCGAGAAGTCCAGAAAATCAAACAAGCCTGAAAAGTCTCGTATGAGTACTGACCATGTTGACAGGTTTAGACGAAGAAAGGGCTTAGTCTGGTGATTAATTTACACAGCATTTCAATAAGTTATGTGCTAATATCTACTTGAGAAGGTAAATCTATTCACCCCAGCTTATGTAAGGATATGTCAATCCTAGATGGAATATATCCAGTTGAGTGTGTTCCTTCACGTAATTATTTTTTCTTTATCTTTATGTATGCTCAAAGATTGAGAGGAATCTAGCATTTTTTATTTCTTCTCATCTTTTGTAAAATCAACAGCCTTATGCAGTTTTAGCTATTTTCTTTCTTTAGTCTCTTAAGTTGATATTCTAATTGTATGTATTCTATTACAGCACTATCACACTCAAAATTCATGTAGTTTCAGATATTTTGCTTTCTTTAGTGCCCCTTCGGGAGCGCTTTTTAAAATTGCACTTAAGTTGAGGGAACTGGAAATCCACCGGTGGTGTATATCTCTATGGAAATCTGTCTATATGTTTATTTTTTTCACCTTTTTATTTGTTTGTTTTGGTTGTGTATTATACTTTATCGCTTTTGGTAGGGGTTGGGCTTGTTCTGAAGTTGTCAGTATTATTTATTTATTTATTTTTGAACAAGTCGCCGATAGGATTGTGTCATAGGATTCAGGGATTGTTAAGCGTTAATGCTGGTTCAACTGCACCTGGCTATTCAAAGTGTCAGCTGCACCTGGCTATACATACATGCCGTTTTGCTGTGTCATGCATTTTCTTTTCTAGGTTATTTAGTTCAGGCTCCGGTTGTGTGAGTTAACTACGAGCTTTCTGCGGAGGCTATGGTTTGCTATAACTCAGGTCACCCCAAACCCTATATCTTGATTCTCAATTCATTGCATCATCGCTAGCACAAGGTTTGGATTTCTAGCTTTCATTTTTTTAAAGTTATTGTTCTTGAAGAACAGTGAAGTTAGGTTTGCATTTCATGAAATCATGCTTTGGTTTCCTAAAGAATTGTAGGTTTGTACATGCAAGGTTGTCAAAATTGGGATTCTACGAGAATCGCAGGAGGTTGGTAAGATCATGGATTATAAAATTGTAAGATCTTACTTATTTTCAAATTTAAAGCAAAAAAATACATTGATAGTGATTTTGTATGTTGAATAATTACATAAATTAGTCGCTAACCCGTGCGATGTACGAAATAGTTAAATAAAAATTAAAAATACTTATTTTACTTAAAGGTATATGACTTAAATTTTAAAAATGTATAATTTGAAAATGAATGAAAATAACTAATTTGTTCATATCATTGGTTTCATATAACACATTTCGATGTGGGCTATTGTATGGTGATAACTTCACATAATACTCAATTGCAATTTAATTTACTATCCACTACTAATCTAATCTATGTTATTTTAATAGTAGATTTACAAATTGTATTTTTATATTCTTAGAATTTGTCACATTATTATTATTATCTATATATAATGTAAAACTGAAAATTTTAAATTTTTAAAAGACTTACATTAGAATTAGGATTAAAAAAATAATAATAATTATTTTTAATTAGACCTCGTATTAGATTTTTTTTTTTTTAAAGAACTCACTTTAGGTTTAAAAAAAAATACTTTAGGATTAAGGAAAAAAGAGAAAGAAAGACTCCTATTAGGACTCTCTTACTATTTAGTTTAAAAAATTAAAATTTTTTATAAATTAAAATGATGAGGAAAAAAGAGAGAGATTCTTGTTAGAACTCTCTCACTAATTTAGTTTTAAAAATTAAAAAAAAAAAATTAAAAGGATGTTGTGGAAATTTGTGGGAGTTTCAGAGGTTTCGATTTTATATATATATATATATATATATATATAGAGAGAGAGAGAGAGAGAGATTATGAATTCTTCCATAAAAAAATAATGATTTTGAGCATATGATGTAATTTGCATGTTCTACATCATTACGTCTATACTATACTAACAAAACAAATATATTTAAGTTTTGACGCAATGTATTTAAAAAGTTCAGTGAATGTTTAATCAGGGTTTTGAAACCTAGACCGGACCGGGCGGTCCGACCGGAAAAACTGGGAATCGGAGTGAATTTTGGTTTTTTAAGTCTATAGAACTGGGCATTTATGCAAATTTCGTAAACCGCCTGAACCGAGGTTGGACCACGGTTCATGCAGAATCGATGGCATGAACCATGCGGTCCAACCCTGGTTCAAGCAGCTTGTTAAATTAGAAAAATTCAGAAAATGCAGTTACAAGGAATAGATCCCCGGCCGGTCAGAGATGTAGTTGAAGCCTAACCACTCAGCCAAGCTTGAAAGTTGGTGCTCAACAATAACATAAAAAAAATACTTGAAGTAAACTTAATGCAATTTTTTTTTTTTTTATTATAAAAACAACTTAACACAATTCTATTCTATTTAATTAAATTATCCATCTCTTATAAGGAATATAAAAAAATTATAATTAAAATCCTTCAAAGATATTCAACTTTACTTCAAAAATTAATCATAAATTTTAATGTTTTCATAGTTATTATTTTATTTTATTAACTTTCTTATTTAATTATTAAATATATGATTGAAAATCATTAAATTTCCCTCACATATATAGATATGTTAGTCAATTTTGCTAGTTTTATAAATTTAATATTTATATTTAGGCTTTAATTAATTATTAAATTAATTATGACATCATCACGGTTCGACCTCGGTTCAACCTCGGTTGGACCTCAAAAACCTTGAACCTCTCCCTTTTACGGTTCAATAAATGGTCTAGGTTTGAAAACCTTGTGTTTAATTAGAAACCAACGAAGTACCAAAATACTAGCACACTTTTTCCTTCAGTAGTAGCGCTTGAACCCTCATCATCACATAACATTGATAACTAAATGATACAATAGTGATCACACATTCACACTATACATATGTAACTTTATCATTTTTTTTTTTTTAATCTATAAAGGAAGGCTTTAGAATTGTAACTTCATCATTTTCAGCAAAATCTGTAACATCATCTTTTGGTCGACACCCTTTGCTAACCACTCATCATCCGAAGACAAGTTCTTCAAACCAATTCCTTCTTTTGTACTTGATGGTTTAGGCATTTTCTTTTTTATCTTTAAGTTTTACATAACAAATACAAACTCTTTTTTTTTATATTTGTTTTGGTTTAAATGGTTTTCTCCTTTTTGGGTGTACTTAAAGTTGTACCAATTTTAATAGAGAATTCTCAACTGAGGGGATAATATACCAAAGTAATTTGGTCTTATTATTCCAAATGTAGTCCAATTACTTTCACAACCCGAGGAGCTACATGTGAAGCTCAATATTCTTATAGAAAAATTTTTCAATTTGAGAAAGTTATCTCTATATGAGTCCCACCAATTAGTTGATACATTTATGAAATACAAAGTCTTAGTCTTGAGATTACAATTTACAATTTATAAAGATGAACTAAAAATTTTTTTTTTTTAATTTTTACGTTTTGGTAGAATTGGTAGGATTCTATACGATTCTACGTGATCTTACATATGATCCTACAATTTTTATGATTTTTGTGCGATTATAAACGTTTTGGTGAGGTGAGATCGTAAAATCGTGTGATCTTACGATCTAGATTGCGATTTTGACAATCATGTGTACAAGTATATCACATGAAAGGCGTTCCTTTAGATATGTTGGGTATTATAGCTATGAAGGAGGGGATAATGAAGTGATGGAGGACCATGGCAATAACCCTTGAAGACATATAAGAAGTGTCCTTGACTTTTAATTAGTTTTATATGTTAAGGGTAATTTGGTAGTTTTTTGTTATTTTTAGGGATGGGTTGTGCTAATAGCTCATTGGGTGATTTTACTTGAGTTTAGTTATTTAGTTTTGGCTTAGTTGTAAAGCCAAGTAGTCATAGTCCAAGTTTAATTAGGAGTTTCAAGAAGTCATTTTTTAGTCTATTAGATTATTGGGCTAATTACACTTTTCTTTCTTGAGATTTGAAGAAATGACACTCTACCCCAAATTTGAAGGGAAAAAAAATACTTTTCCCCCTTTAACATCTGATTGACTAAACTTTGTTAAATTAATATTAAAAATGTTGTGTATTAACCTATCCTTTATTTAAGGGTAGATTTCCAAAACTGTCTTATTTAATAATCAAAATTCATTGTTTTAAAGTCTATTTTAAAATATTAAGTATGAATTTTAATTTTTTTTTCCTTTTTTCAATAGATTATGGAGAAATTTGCCGCTGCAACTTACAAGTGTTTTGGTATTTGATAAATTTTGCATTTTATTCTAAATTTATCAGTTATTTTTTTTATTAACCATGGTTAAACTTTTGTAAAGAGATTTTTATTAAATTAAAATTAAAATATTCCATTACTAATATAAACAAGGAGGGGTGAGGAGTATTAATTTCTTCAAACCTTAAAGAAAATGAGTGTTTTTTTCCTTCAGGCTTGGGATAGAATGTCATTCTCCTAAACCTCAAGGAAGAGGAGTATAATTACTCTATATTATTTAAAGGGGTGTAATTTTTTCTATTGAGGAGAAAAATAAGTTCTCATGTTTTTATAGAAGCTATGAAGGCTTGTTTGAGGTTTGTGTGATGTCACCTTTTCCGATGTATGATGCCAAGGGAATCCTAGGTGTGATGCCTAGAATTTTATTTTATTTTTCTTTTTTGATCTAAATTTCTAGTAACTTAATCATTGCAAATAAAGTTGATTTGTCACCCTATAATAATCCAAAATTGCAAAACCCTAAAGAATCCATCCATCAAATAACCTCGAATAATCCTTAAACAACCCTCGACAACCATGTTACTATTCATAGATTACTGTTCATAGCATAGGAACAACAACTCAAATCTTGGGGTTTCTCCTTTGTTTCAGCCCCAAATCCTATGGACACCCCTAAAAATCAAATTTTTTGGTGGTGTAGCACATTAGGTCCTTAGTGACGTAATTCTTTGTGTGCTTGTGTCTCTAGGGTAAGGGGTGTGTGTGTAAGTCCCTTTTTCTTATTTTTATTTTAGGAGTCTCCACCAACCATTGGTTTTGTACTAGGTGTGATTGGTTACCTAGGGGTCTAATTCATTTTAAGTTAACTAATTAACTAAATCAATTATAAGGGTTTATTAATTAAGGTAAACCAAAAGTCTCGAATCAAAGATCTTGGACTCGGAACTCGGTTATATGTGTGGAAGGTATTAGGCACCCCAGTACGTCTATCTAAAGGATAGTACCCCATTTTAATTTATTTCAAGAAATTAGATAATTGACATTTTGATTTTGAAAAAAAGTTTGGTTCAAACAATGTGTGTGTGTGTGTGTGTGTGTGTGTGTGTGTGTGTGTGTGTATTGCATGTAGGGATGTTCACGGTTCGGTTCGGTCGGTTTTGAAGAGATTTTTTGCACCACGCCTATAGGGTGCGGTTTCATCCTATGTGTTGATGCCCAATTTTGCAAATCCATAGCCAAAAGCCCATGAGGAAGAAAGCCCAATGAAAAACAACGGCCCAAAGAGCAAGAAAGGTCCAAAGAATGAAATGCAAGGGAAAATGATCTGCAGCAGAATACAAATTTGCGGCAGAATGTAGCTTTGCAGCAGGATGCAGCTTTGCCGCAGAATGCAATTCTCTGGCAGATTAGCTTCGGCAGATGAAGGCAAATTGGGCCCAAGACCCTTTTGATCCAATCAACATTATCTAGTCCACAAAGGCCCAAATCCTTTCGTATAAAAGGATTGGCATGAAAAACTAATATGAAGAAGCATGGTGAGAAGAAACAAGGAATGGCAGGAAGTGTCAGCAGCAGGAAACGCGTGAATGAAAGAAAAGCCAAACTAAAGGAAAAGACAAACACAGCAAGAAACGCATGAAGAAATGAGACAAAGACACGTAGCAGAATCAAACAAAACTAATCTGCTACGGCAGAAACGACGTGGGAACGAAAGAAGACAAAAGCGGAAGACAGTGAAGCAAGCACACAAGGGCCGGAGCTCCACCAACCTGTACCCAGCCAATACAAGGGAGGTGGGCCCATGGTCAAGGGGATTCAGAGGGCATGGTTTGTAGGTGGGGGGAAAAGGGGGTCTATATTTGGTTTCCTGCCGTAACTTCTTTTGGAAAGATATCCTGCTGGGATGGTTTCTTACCCAAAAGAAGTAATAAATGGTTGGGACCATTTGATGCATGCCATAGAGCTAGGTAGTGAGGTAACCCAATTTTTATCCATTTAGACCAAGAGGTAGAGGTATACAATAGGAACAAACAAAAGAGAATTTTGTCGTGAAATAGCGATGCAGCAGACATGTATAGAGCCATAGCAGTGGTCGGGGCAACCAATGGGTTAGTGGGTAGTCCTAAAGAGATGCCCACAACAAACCAAAAACAGTTGGTGAAGTCCTAGGGGTAAAAGGGAGAAATCCCATTAAATTAGCTCACTATAAAAGGAGGAAACGGGGACCAAAAGCAGGAGGAAGCCACGACAGGAGAGTAGTAAAAAACAGAGAGGGAAACCCAACGGGAGAGAAAGAGAGAAAGAAAGAAAGAAAGAAATAAAATGGTGAAAAGAAAGAAAGAAAGAAAACACGGTAGGAATAGGGGCATGCATCAATAGACCATCTTTTTCCTCCCTTTTAGCAAACCTACTCTTTGAAGTCTCCAAAAGTAATAGCCAGCAGCCATTTAGGCCTGTTCTCCAAAATGCACAACTTTTATGGCAGAAGCTTATGATAAGGTTGTTCAAGTTGGGGTTTGGGTTCCTTCTTGGTTTACTTATTCTATGGGAAGATTCAAAACTTGTTTTGGTTGCAAATGTGTTTGATTTCTCTCATTATAACTTATGTCTGCCGCATTTAGTCATCCTGCTGTAGTACGTTTTTTATCACGTTTGCCGCATCAGTTGTCCTGCTGTGGTATCTTTACTTGTTGTACTGGTTATTCTGCTGTAGCACCCTTTTATTACATTCACCGTGTTCAACATTTTCTGCCGAAACTTTCTTCTTCATTTGTTATTACGTGTTTTACTTTTGACTCATTATCCTGCCATAAGTATATATACATATATCTTGTTTCTCATGTTCTGCAAAATATATATTAATACGTATAAGTATATTTACGCATATATGTATGTATATATTTGAGAATATGCTAACCCATGTAAGCTAACATTTGCTTGATTGACATTTTCTTTGGGTTTTAGATTTGTTTATGTGCAGGAAGTAAGAAACAATATTTCTATAATAAAAGAAATGAAGAGTAGTCACCCAGGTTGCACGGCAGAAGGCTTTACTACACGGCAGGAGGCTTTACTGCACAGCAGACAGCTTGCTGCACAGCAGACAGTTTACTGCACAGCAAAAAGTTCTGCTGCACCGCAAGAACAGAGGATAAGCCCAGCAGAAAACTTTATTGCACAAGCAGACAGCTTTACTGCACAGAGTTTTGCTGCACGACAGGAAAGTCAGATATGCGGCAGAAGCTGGAGGAAAATTCCTTCTTCGGTAGGAACAGAGAATAAGCCCAGCAGAAAGCTTTATTGCCCAGCAGAAAGTTTTATTGCACAGCAGACAGCTTTATTGCACAGCAGACAGTTTACTACACAGAGTTTTGCTGCATGGCAGGAAAGTCAGATCTGCGGCAGAAGCTGGAGGAAAAGTTCCTTCTGCGGCAGAAACAAAGGATGAGCCCACTTTGTAGCATCTTTCCTTGGACTTGGACTCAATGTTTGCGCACAAACCGGCAGTGGCAGAATGGTACTTTGGAGCCCATTCCGCGAAGTGCCGGGCCCGACTTCCTTCTTAGAAAAAGAAACGTAAAAAAGAACCCCCGACACTATGCTTGATCGCACCTCACTTTTGGAAGCTAAGAACCGGTGTACACAAGGTGCGGTTAATCTTAGCGGCTCGGTGTGATTCGTTCGGTTATATGGGCTAGACTTCTAAAAATTACTATTCTAAGTTTTGGGCTTTTGGGCCATTAAAAAATAACATTTTGAGCAGCCATGATCTAATTATATCAATATAAATAACAATCACATATACATAGTAATTAAGTAAGCAACACCATCGCACATCCTTGGTGCGATGGTCACTCCACAAGTATAAGTGCTTGTGGGGTGTGAGGGGCAAGGGCCGGGGTTCAAGTCTCCAGGAGGGAGCTTCACACACATAACACTTAGATTAGACTAGAGTAGAATTCTATCTTGTACAAAAAAAAAAAAAAAAAAAAAAAAAAAGTAAGCAACAACAAATAAATTAAGCAAGCAACCTTTAACTAAAACATACAGCCATACACTAATTTAATAACATATCAGTAAACAAAAACTATACACAGACAGCTTAGTGCTAAAATCACAACAACAAGATAATCAACTAAACCATAATACCATGATATAATAAACTAAAATCACAACAATATAATCAATTAATAGCATGATATAATAGCATGATATAATAAACTAAAATCACAATAGTATAATCAATTAATAGGATGATCAACAAATAAATTTACAATCTTTAAACCCTTAAAACAAAATCAAACAGCATAGGGAAAAAAAAAATCAAACATTAGTGAACTCAAAAAAAAAAAAAATTATAAATAGTATGAGAAAATACCCAGGAACTCTTTAAGCCTTTGAGATTTAGTCCTTACTAGGTTGAAGCTGAATCTCTTAAATCACCCTTGAAATTACAAGAAAATAACCCAAACAAAACAAAAATTAGAATAAACAAAAAACATTCAGTGAACTCAAAAGAAAACCAAAAAAATTAGGGGTTAGGGTTACCAAAGACAGAACTATATAGTGGTAAAGCCACAGTGGAGAACGGAGATGAGATGGAGACTGACTAAGAGGAAAGTCTTTTTTTGTGAGAGAGAGACTGAGAATCAGAGACGAGTCTTACTGAGAGTGTGAGATTGAGAGCTTGTGACTTGTGTTTTTAAAGAGTAGAAGGTTATTAGCATATATAGATTGAGAATTTGAGAGGGAAAAACTACTATTTTCTTGGCGGGATTACGGTATGGAGAAAAAATTATGTGGCTAAGGGCAAAAGATTAGAGAAAAATGGTTAGGTGGGAGCCTGAGAATCTGAGATTGAGAGGGAAAATTTACTATTTGTTCAGCGGGATTAGGGTTTGGAAGAAAAATTATGGACTGAGAGCAAAAAATATTTGTGTGGGAGAATGACATTTTCTGAGATTGAGAGGCTTTGTTCGGCGGGATTAGAGGTTGGAACTTGGAAGAAAATAAATGTGACTGAGGCACTGAGCTGACTGATTGAGTGAGTTGAGTTTGAGAGCACAAGTCTAAAAAGGAGAAACACTCAAACTCAATAAGGACTCAAGGATGAGGGAATGTGTGTGGTTGAAATTAAACAAGAAAAAAAAATTTAAATATCAATCTCTATCAATCATGTTCATATGTTAGTTATTTGTTCATGAAAAACCGTTAAAAACTGCCTTAGAAAATTTCTGAAAATTCGAGTTTCACTAATTTCGATCGGTCGAAAATCACTTTTGATCAATCGAGTGAAACAGTGGTTAATCTACTTGATTTGATTGATACTCGATTGCTAATCGATCGATCGAATGTTCTTTTTCGATCGATCAAGAAGCGATCGAGTACTGATCAAGCTATGTAGATTGTCAAGAACAAATTTGTTAATTTCTTCGACTGATCGAAGGGCACATTCGATCGATTGAAAACTGAGAATTCAGAATTTTTCTAAGTGTTTTCATATGTATGAAGAGCAAGGCTGTGTGTAATTAGTTTATGCATATTAAAAAAAAAAAAAACCTTTAATATAAAACATCTAGTGGGAGAGAGATACAAGGGTTGGATCTCACGGCCTCCATTGTCATTTCATAATAGTGTGAAATATATACTTTGTCTTTACTTCAAGCTTAGCATTCCATGCGGAGAGTATCTATTTCATGGTCTTACAAGATTGAATTTCTTCGTTTATAGTGGTTTGATCAAACAACTTGTCTTAGCTTCAAGCTTTGCATTTCATGCAGAGGATGTTTTGTATCATGGTACTACAAAATGAGCCTGTTATGGGGATGAAATGTGGCTACACATGATTCTAGACAATGGTATACACTAGACTACATATTATAATAACTTTTATGCTGAGTTCTTACTATCATTATTTAGAGGCCAAATGTTTTACGGCATATTATTAGTGTTTGATAAGAGTTATCATGATAGCACTAATAATGAGAATAGTTCTCAATCAATCATAGTATTTAATGTTCACTCTATGCTAAGGGATATTGAATATGGGATTGGGTTGTCGTTGCATATATTATATTATGGTTTTATTAAGGTTCCATACTATATGTTTATATGCTAAATTGATAATGTCCAGTTTACTTATAATGTTCATGTTTATTATTTTCAGATTTAAACATGGCATCATTTAACCCACTTCTTACCATTCTTAATAAAAACAAACTGAGTGAATCCAATTATGTTGACTGGAAAAGAAATTTGGACATAGTTCTTACAGCTGAAGAGCACAAATACGTGCTTACTAAGCCATGTCCTAGCTTTCCTTCATTAGATGCTCCTCTTGAGGAAAAACAATGATACGATCGTTGGCAGAAATCTAATGAAATGGCCAAGTGTTATATCCTAGCGTCCATCTCAAATGTTCTATAGCATCAAATGCAGGATGTAGAACTAGCTTCGAACATCATGTTAAGTCTAAAGGAGATGTTTGGTGAGCAAGGCCGTTCTGCAAGGCAAGAAACCATGAGGCACTTGAGTATGTTATACATATCAAGAATTAAAGTTTCTACAAATCCATTAAGAAAAAAAAAGAAAAGAAAAGAAAAAACGAATCATACAAAGATCAAGAATGAACCAGTAAGTGATACAAAGCATAAAAATTGATCACTTGGCAAAATTGTATTTCTAAAAAAAAAAAAGATCTTGAAAATCCAAATTAGAATTGAACAATTTAACTTCATAACCTTTGAAAACTCCTAGAAATTCACAATAACAATAGAAAAAAAAAAAAAAAAACCAAAAACAAAAACATTTATGGGTCTCATCATTTGCAGTCAAATCATCTTATGTTGATACAGTACTCTTTCTATATATATACAACCAAAGGGAGAGAAACCTTTATTCAGAAATCATGCCCCCAATACAATACACCAAAAACAAAAAACAACAACCGCTACATCTTCTTCATTCGAAAATTCAGTTGTTAAAAACAGCAAACCCACCCCACTCTCCATCTCTCAGATTTGTTCGAAGAAAGGAGTGAGATCACTCCTTCTATATTTTCTCATCAAGCCTTTCTCTCTCTGCTGGCCTCTCTCTTCTTCAAACGGTATGTACCCCACTCCCTGAGCCAGAAGATATTTTATTTCTCTCTCAGTTTTGTCTTTGTTTGGTCTCCCACTAAAACCTCACCAAAATGCACCGTTTTACTCACCATAACTTGAATAAACCAAAATACTGTAGATAGAGCTATTTGCTCTTTTTGTATAATTAGCAGAAATAACACGTGCTTGATCTCCAACAATAGGCACGTGCTTGATCTATAAGAGTATTATATTTTACCAATATAACTTAGATCTAAATATATGCAAATCACACAATTAGTTATATATTGTAATCCTTTATAGTTCCCTAAACCCATCTAAGATTCACCAAAATGCAAACATTTTATGTAGTTCTTGTGCGTGCAACATTATATGATTGAACCATTAGTTATCAATCAAACTTACACTTCTACTTAAATTTAAAATTTTTATTCCAAAATACTAATGAATAAACAAATGAAAAAATTAAACAAAAAAAAATAAATAAATAAAATACAAATTTTCCAAGACCAACTTCATTGCCCACAAGGACCACAACCAAGCCCTATCCCACAAAGGTCTCAAACCTATCACCAACCAACAAAGCAAGCTACAATCAAAAATACAAAACCCAATTCCTTCTCTCAAACCACCAAAAACTTGAACTTTGGCTAATGTCCCTATCAAAACGCAACTAAACCATCCCAAAATTCAACTCTTCTGTATCATCATAACCTTCTCATTCTTCTATAGGTGAGGGTTGTAATATTCTTAGCGCAATCAACTTTCAAGTCATAATGATATATATATATATATATATATATAACATAAATAACATGACTATGTAAGGAATTAAAACATACCAAATAGAAAGAAGTTAATAATCCACATATAAGACACTCTCTCCAAAAAGAAAAAAACAAAAAAACAAAAAAGATGAACCCATTATAAAGAAGCTAAATCTAAGTGAGATAAACATATCTTAAAAGGAAAAAATCATCAAGACCAGGGTAAATATAGCGTACTCATAAATAATAGCACTTTGATATGCACTGTGAACTAAGTTCAAGGCTTAGAACCTATTAGGTACCACCAGTTTGATTTAAATCATTAAAGAATCACCTAGTAACTTCCAATTCTAATACTTTCTAAAGTGTAAATGGATTGCCAATATAAATAACAACCTTATGCATTGGTCTCCAACAATAGACTAATAATAACATACAATTACACTCCAATGACATATACTTGATCTCTTGGTAATAATAATATACAATTACACTCCACTCTCTTCAAAGAACAATGTCTAAGATTATGAGCAACAATAAACTCTATGAGAGACAGGAACTTAATCTTCAATGAACAAATGGCCAAGAAACTCAAAAACCCAAGCTTGAGTTTGTCTTCAATGCTCTTTTATGATATTAGCTGCTTGCTTACAAATTGTTGATATATAATTCCAAGTTTGAAATCACCTATTCCAATATTGAATATTTATTCTAATGAAGTTAACAATGAAGTGAATACAAGTATTGTGATGTAAGTCATATAATGCTTAAGGTGGCTGTATATGAACCTTACTTGAACTCCAAATTTCAACAAAGAAAAATTGAAACTAAGATTCTGAACCTAAAGATTAGTCCTCATGCACTGCAAATTCTTTCTTGGATTTCATTGCTCTTTTAAATTTTCGATTATAATTTATTAAGAGGAAGTATTATAATATATCATGTGTATTTTCATCACAACCACTAATAATATCCCATTCTTCCGATTTCACCCAAAATAAAAATGATTGGTAAAACTCCCACTCTATTCAAAATTCAAACCTATTCAAAGAAATGAAATCCTGACAAAATTGATTATCTACCATATGAAGAACATGAAACCCCATGAAACTAAGATTAAAGAATAAGTATAAACAAACTCATGTAATGAATAATTGAGAAAGTGATAAATTGACCTGTGGCAACAATTAGCAGCATGAGTGCTGTGGAGAGAGTGATCTAGACCCTACTTTCTACAGCTGCACCACACAAATTTACAGATCTTTAATTCTTCATGTTATGCTCAAAATTTAATGCTAACTAAATAAATACAATTTCCCTTTGTATGCAATTTTATTAAATATACAAGCTTGGATTAAAAAATATATATTAGCTCACTTAGTTACGCTAAAGACTACTACCATTTTGAGATTAGGAAAGTAGTAGCCGTTATTTTTTTTCTTTTTCTCTATAAATCCCATAAAAATTCTTCTTTTAAAACTGTGTATCCAGAGACAGAGAAAGAGCTGACATGGGCTGCCTTTCTTGGGAGTGGAGACTGGAGAGGATTTCAAGGAGGAAAATAAAAGAATGAGATGAAGGATTTGAGGGAAGAACATGTAAGAGCAATACCAAGCAGGTAATCCCTCTTTGCTCCATCATTGCCCAAAAACGCACACATCCCATGATTTGAAGAACCCAACAATCTCCCTAACCCCAAAATTTAAAATTACCACAACCCCACATGGAAATTCCATACCCCAACAATATAAATAATATCAAAAATTCACATTTTAATTCAAAACCCATTACAAGATTCATGGTAAACTCATACTCCATCAAGAATTACCCAAAAAGGCACGCACCCCAAGCTTCAAATTCAAGAACCCAACAAACTCCTAACCCCAAAATTCAAAATCAGCAAAACCCCACATTCAAATTCAAAAAATCACATCCAGATTTCCAAACCCCAAATTGAAAAAACAAACAAATTTTAACTAAAAACTCATTACACAGATTCAAAATTGAAAAATTAAAGAAAACCCATTATAGAAAACCTCGAAATGAACATACCCTTGAGTCCAAATGGACAACAAGGACAACAAGCTAGCCAATCTGATCTGTATGGGCTGGGGTTTCCTAAGGCCATCGAGAGCAAAATTGACCTCGTCGACGTGCTCCATCATCTCTCCAAACTCCTGAGCCTCCATCAACTGGATGTGAGCCGATCTGGTCCTGATATGATAGAGAGCGAAGAGATACAGAGAGAGTTCCAGAACCTTTCGCCTCTCTCCCTTTAATTGTTATTGTTTTATTCAGCCAAATGCATCGTTTTGCCTTCAACAAACGAACAAAAACTTGACTAAACGAAAGTTACTGTACATAGAGCATTCGCTCTTTTTATATATAGTTAGTAGATAGATATGAGATATTTCAGCCGTTTCAACTGAAATAGAATGGAATTAATAACATTGATGCTGACAAGTAGTCAGCTGCAGTATAAGGCCTCTTTAAAGAGATTTGTGGCCTTGGCAGCAGTCCATTCTTACTTGTGCACGAATTTGGGTCTGTTAAGACTTGATATGTAGTCTGCCAAAAAAAAAAATAATAATAAATAAAGTGGTGTTTATTACATACAAATTGTTTTATATGATTTTACACACGTCCTAAGAAACAAATGAAATCATGACTTACAAAAAGTTTAACAAAAAAAAACTCAAGAACAACATGGTACAACAATACTAGAGTACAAGGGGTTTGGACCAACTGGGCCTCAACCTAATAACTCTACGTGCACCAAAAATGTAGAAAGTAAACCTTCATTGATGCAAGGACATTGCAACCAAGTCATTTCTAGCCTCATCATTGTTATCCATCTCATCATGTTACTATGACAACCCATAATGAAACCATACAGAATAATAATTCTTTACCATTTCAGAAATAAAAATTTCTTTACAAATTCTTGAATATCTTTATGGAGTTTGCATTGAAACATAAACATTTCTATATGGTTCCATCTGTAGGTCCTTTTGCCATGAAATTCTAATTATTTGGTCCACGGTGGGACCTTAAAGTGAGAGCACAAAATTATAATTATTGGATCCATATTAAGAATTTAAGATAACAAAGACAGACCAGTGACAAACTGTACTCTCATCAACTTTCATGGTCAGAAGTGAAAGATATCATGCATAATTGAAGACATAAAAATAGAAGATTCAATATATGAAATGACTGATAAAAAATGTTTCTCTTTTTCCCACCCAGGACTGGATCCTAACCTTTTCTTTTGAATTAATTTTGGCTCATGAAGTTGTAGAAGACTCCACTGGTGACACTTTAGGCGAACACAGGAAAGGCTTTGGGGGTATTTGTAAGGAATGAAGAGTTCCCTCTAACATCTCTACCACCTTATTCATGGATGGTCGATCAGTTGGGTTTGTCTGAATGCACCATAAACTCACCAGGATCATCTTACTTGATGTCTCTTTTTCCTCTGTGATGGCCCCACAAGTTCTTCCATCCAAACCTAGTTCAAGATCCTTATAAATCCAATCTGGAAAATATTTTTCGCTGCTGTTAGACACTCCAGCATCAAAATTCTTTCTTCCTCCAACCATTTCAAGAACCAGCATTCCATAACTATAGACATCAGACTTGTGAGAGACTCCTCCAAAGTTCCGACTAAATACTTCTGGGGCAATGTACCGTGCTGTTCCTCTCATGCCAATCATTGATACAATGCTGTCTTTTCTTTGGCATAGTTTAGCAAGGCCAAAATCAGAGATTTTTGGGTTGAAATCTTCATCTAAAAGAATATTCTGAGGCTTTATGCCAAAATGCAAAATCCTTGTGCTACAACCTCGATATAAATACTCTAGTCCACGGGCAATGTCAGCTGCAATTTTGTACAATGTTTTCCATTCCAAGCGACAATTTGTTGCTGAAGATTCTCGATGATATATGAATTTATCTAGAGATCCATTGGGCATAAATTCATATATTAGAGCTCGCTTGTTCTTTTCATAACTGAAACCTAAAAGAGTGACTATATTAACATGAGAAGTCCTACAAATGCTAGCAACTTCATTAATAAAATCTTCTCCATTGCCTTTGGATTCAATTAGAACTTTTACTGCCACGAGCTTACCATCTGGCAGCTTTCCTTTGTATACACTGCTATATCCTCCTTGGCCTAGTTTGTTTATGAATGAGTTGGTCATCATCTTGATCTCTGCATAACTATAGTGCTTGGGAGCAAGTGAACCATAATTCAATATAAATGCCTTGACATTTTCATCGTTTTTCCTTGCTGTCCTCCTAAAGATCAATGCCTTACTCAATTGTTCTCTTTTAAGGCAGCAAATTATGATACAGACTACTATAGTCCCAAGCACAGCAGCCGTAATGCCTGTTGTTAAAGAAAGGAAACTTTGTCATGTGCAACCAATGATAACCCAGTTTTCATCTAACATATTTTTCATGATTATACTACATACCTATGACAATTTCACGCTTCAGCTTGGAAGATGATCCTATAGTACGAACATAATATCAGTGTGAGTGCATAGGAAGTGATTGTTAATACGTAATACTATTAAGTGTCAAGGAAGTAAACCACAAAGATTTAACCCGGAAAACAAAGAGATATTGCAACTCAGACAGCTAGAGGATTGAGTCATATAGAAATAATGGAGGAGGACAAGTACGGACTGCCAACAATATTGGCAAGGTAGTTAGCCTTTTCCGAATACATTTTTTAATCCTCGAAATCAAATAAAGCTTGAACTAACTTGATTGTTCATCAACTTTGTCAATGTTAGTTTGAATTGGTTTGAAAATATTAACAGACTAAAATTGTAATTATTATTATTATTATTATTATTATTATTATTATTATTATTATATAGAAAGGGTTAGAAATAGCTTATAACACTCATAAACAGAGATAAACAGGTTAATTATTCGAATTTAAAATTAAAAAAAAATCATTGCAATGTGTGTGGGATTATATACTTTATTTAAATGTATTGAAAAGTTTTATCAAGAACATCCAAATAGATACAGACCAAAATTGATAGACAGGGTTGATTAGGATTTTCAAATGGGAATAGGAGAAAATTTCGGACTCTAATGGACTAATTTGATAGACAATTGAGTTCTATCAAGAGCACCCAAATACACACAACAAAATTCATAGACGGTTGATAATTGGTATTCGGTCAAGGAACAGGTGTATACGTTGAAAAATCCAAAAACTAGAAAGGTTAATCAGTTTTGTAATCCCAGATTAAGCCTAGCACAATATGGCCAACAGTGCTACGGCATATAATTGCTGCTAGAGGACGCCAGTGTCTAAAGTGTAATCCTTAATAAATGTTATCCCACAACTTGACTTGGTTTTGATCCTATCTTAGTAGTTAGATCAAACATCCTAATTGTTAAATTACCTATTGTCCCAAAAACTTAAACTATTGAGATATGATAAATTTAATCATTTAATCACATACTTCTAACACTAATCATCTATTTATTTCATATTCTTGCAAAGAGAACCAAGTAATCAGTCCATTATTGACCAGAGGAAAATATTTACTTATTCTCGAATTGAAGGGGGCAACTTTTCTGATGCCAGGTCTCATGGACTTGTATGATGTATGATGTTCAAAAATATGATGGATGTTATATTTGCCGGAACACAAGATCGGAGTTTTTCCTAAACGTTTGATCTTAATCCTCTAGTCTGATGAAAACTATGTTAGTTGTAGTTAGGCTAGCTGCCGAGGAGCTTTTATTTCCAGTAAAGCGCTCACGCTAAAGAAAAAAAGGAGAGAAGCAGAAGGCAGCTACCAATATAGATGCTAGTAACTGAGCGTCTAAACGGCATAGAAAACTAGACAAGAAACGAAATGAGAACGAATGACAGCAAAAATTCATGCTTACTTGATGATGGTACAGGTCCAGCACACCCGGATAAAAAAATATTGAATTTATAAGAAAGTGATAAATAATTAATCATAATCTGTTGTATAAAACAGTTGCGACAAAGTATGTGTGAAAATGTATATGAAAAAAGTTAACAAATGCTCTAAGGACAATTTTAGAAAAAGTTTTTAGGAAATTTTTTATAGAAAAGGGAAAAAAAATTGTAATTTTTTGACATTTTTTTCAGTTTTTCATATAAGTGTTTTAAAAATTTTTCTAAAATGGTTTGTTGACAATTGCTCCAAGAACACTTATTAACATGAGCCAAGGTATAATAAGGATGATTGTAATAAAGTATACGAGAAAATGTATAAAATAGGATAACTGTGACAAAGAGTGCGAAAATGTGTAGTGCTAACATTATTAGCTTTTGAAATTGAAAGATTGGCTAGAAAATCACAATACTAAATTATGAATAGTGATAATTAACAAAACAATGGATCCCATGAAAGCGTATTCAATATCTATAGTTCTTCCCACAAGCTTTGGTAATTACTAGATGTCTAAAACTCTGTTTATAATTGAATGCTTTTTTGGATCTGTGAAGTCCAATTACGTGAATGAATTCTTTCGAAGTAACTTCAAAATATTGGTTGGAAGTTTTTAATCCGAAACGTAATGGATATTGTGAGCCAACCACTAAACCACACAATTCAGATACTAAGTTACTAACTTTAAATTATTGGTGGCACATGGTAACGTGGGTTTTTATGTCTTTATCCCGTAATTTGATTGATTAACTTGAAAAAGAGAGTGGTTCGATTGATTCGAGTGACATGTTGTGGATTGTTTAATAATTGAGAGTGATGTGGCCAACTTGTTTGGACAAGAAATAGTATTTATGTATGTTTATTTGTTGACAAGGAAGATTAATGAGTCTTGAGCCATGTAAAATAATGGATTGTTGAAGAAATTTAGCAGGATTGGAAAGAAGGTTCGTACTAAGCAAGGTTTTTGTAAGCAACTTTTGTGACTAAGTGCATTCACGCAAGGCTTAATATAGATTTAGTCAAACTTAATCTAAAAATCCTACTTTTGTTTTTCTTTGCTCTTATAACAAATTTAGAGCATTCACATTAGCTTATTTTATTTTTAGCTACCCTAACTCAAAAAATTACTTTTTCTAATTTAGTTATCTATTTTTTAATACACATATGCATCCATCAACTTCAATATTTTATCACCATTTTAAATATCAAATATTATATATCCTTTCTATTCACATTTTTAATCTCAAAATAAAATTCACGAGCACGACCCCACATGCACCTAGAGAAACCGATCCCAAAATCCACAACCACCCAACACAATCCAACCAAATCTACTCGTGATCTTCCTCGTCACTAACCCAAATTGAACTTGCATTATCTTAAAGAAATACAAAATCCAAAAAAAAAAAAAAAAAACTTGTATCAGTGATTATTGGTTGATTTTTTTTTTTTTTTTTTGAACTGATTATGGTGCCGATCATACAAGGGCCACAAGAGATTCTCTTCAAACCCTTGCAATTTGGGCAAATGTAGCCATTCCTTGGTTGCTGAGCTTGCGGTAGCCACATAACTTCACGCTCGTGAGGTTCAGGCACCAGATCAAGATCAAGACCAACGAGGTATCTTCTATGCTAATCGATTTCTAGTTGGATTGAAGAGAGCAAAGAGAAAGGGGATGAAATATGGCTATGGTGGATTTGCTGGCGTGAAGAGGGTTGCCAGAGGTTGGATTGTGTGGTGATCAAATGTGGTTAATCTGCATCGATTTTGTGGCTTGCTTTGATAGAGAGAGAGAAGAATAAAAAAATAGCAATGAACAATGTCTCATTGCTTGTGGCATAACACCGTTCGCTAACTTTTTTTTGTGCATAGTTTGTTGAGTCTGATGCATAAGGTTTTTGTTTATCCTTAGTTATATTTTAGCATCAAGCTAGTTTGACTAGCCTGATTAGAATGCTCTTAAATTTTCCTAGACAAATATTAGGCTCAATATTTATTTCTCTATTTATACAAAGAGAATAGTACTCTAATGAGTCTAATCTATTCCATCCATCCAAAGTTTCGGCCAAAATCTTTCTCAACTAACATCAATTCACAAATCTTCCCCAATCATTCACTACACACCATCCACACCATTGTTAGCAACACCCCAACTATCAACAAAATGGAATCCAAAAATATAATAGGACGAATACCCAAATCCTTGAATCCCAGCATAGTAATCGAGCCAAATAGTCCTAATCACCACTGATCACCTAACATGACTCATGATCTTGCAAGAAGCAAGCCATTACAGTCGATCGACCATATTTGTTGGATTTTCTCCACCAATTGCAAATCACATGCAATATGTTCTTTGCAAATTGCAAATCATGGTTGCCAGTGTTGGAAATTGCCTCCCCCAATTACAATTTTGGAGAATTTATCATTCTCCTCCATAGTGCTCAAGTTGATTGGATGGAGAAAGAGAAATAGAGAGAGCGGAAATTTTTGAATACACACACGCATGCACGTACCCTTGCACACACATGGAAAGAAATAAAATAACAATTTGTGGTGGTCTATTCATCAATAGTGAGACATATTTGTAAATTTCTTAAATAAATTGTTAATCCTGATGCAAAAGGGTTTAAAGGTGAGTTTAGCTATATAATTTTGTTGAAAAGGGATTTGTTGAAACTTTTGGGATGTTAGGATTGGTTTGAATCAACATGAAAAATTTTTAGAGGCTTGTAGGCTCAATTAAAAGAATTGCATATATTTAAGCAAATTGGGCGTCCCCATGGAGGCATATATGGAAGCCAGGCCATCCAAATAAAACCGACATGTTACCAATATATATCTCTAACGATTATATGATTTTGATTCATATTCTATCTCTTCACATAAAAAGAAATAAAATCAATGGTCTTAATGGTCTAATAATGGCACCTCCCTAGGTAGTTGGGGAGATGGGGGTCTCTTGTTCAAGACCCCAGGGGACAGGTCCGGGGTAGATTTAGGATATTTCTAACCATTATAAAAGTAAACAATAAAAAAAAGGAAGCAGGCGAAGGCGCAAAAAATTATAGGTGGATACACTAATAGCCCCATGGATCATTGACACAATTGAAGCTAATGCGCGTCTGGTTTATAGTTTAATTTAATGATTAAAATTTTTTTAGGAGAGTTTAATGATTTATATTAAAACCCAACAGTGTAAAACTACATTTAAAACACAAAGAAGAGAAGTTAGACGTGGTCTCTTAAAAAAAAAAATGAAAGCAGGAACTTTTGGCCAACTCTTTGCTATTATTAGTATTATATTTAGTTCTGGGAATAGAAATTGAAAAAATTTGTATTGTTTATGGTGCAGTTAAACTGAAGAATGATACTGGACAGATCTGTGCCTATAATAGGAACTGCAGGAAAAGGGCATTGATAATAGAATGTCAGGTTGAGGTTCGTATCTGAAGTATAGGAAAATAGGGTGAAATCTATGGTGGTATTAGAAAGCACAGAAGGGCAAATCGTGTCCCAGTAATCTGTCCTAGCAACCCTGAGAGTCTGCAATGTTTTATTGACCTCAAGGACTCTATAATTCATGTTAGACATATTGATTCGCGGGGCATCATTGCTGCAATCTAACTGAAAACTTGGGTGACCACAATATTCTGGCCGATTCAATCCCCAAAAAGGATATCTGAGGTTGGTAAAGCCGCTACAATTTAATGGTGCGCTGCAGTTGAGGTATTGCTCATCTTCTGACCGCAAGGATGTTGGACAATGGATTAAGGTTATGGCTATTATCATCAAGGACAGAGTGATGGCTGGGAAGAGATGGGGATGCATCTTGAGAGAGAGAGAGGATTGAAGAGATATTGCAAGCAATTGGGTTGAAAAAGAAGATGGTGGAAATGTTATGATTTTTATTTCTCAGGCTATGTTTCACTAACTACTCCTGAGGTTTGGGGCATTACCAAGCACATTCAAAAGTTTTAAAAAGTGACAAATTTGGTCCTTGGTCACCAACACTGTCTGTGTACCGTTTTATTAAACAAATTTTTTTCTTTTCTTCATCTCACCCTTCACGCCGAGCTGCTCTCCCTTCTTTCTGTCTTTCCGATCTAGAACCTTCTCCAGAAACCAAACACCAACCATGTCAAAAACACATGCTTATAAAGGAGGCTACCTAATAATCAAAATAATCAAAATCCCACATAAAACCCAACTTAATATTACCCAAAATCAGAAAAAATATCACCAAAACAACACAGACCCATTTGCCAAAACCTCCTAAAATCCTCGAAGCTTTCCTCAAATACTCCCCAATATCAGCCTGGTGAAGCACCACAATCCCATTGGGATCCAACTTCCTACAATCCTGAGTACTCTTAGCCGAAATACCAAACCCAAAAGGCACATCCGACATTGAAAAAACCACAACCCCATTACCAGGAGCAATATTCTCAGTAATCCTCCCTAACCCACCTTTCAAAACATGGTTCCCATACAAAAATGCCATCTCCAAAGTGGGTTTGAGTCAAACCTTGTGTTTTGCATTGGCATCCAGCAAACTCAGTGACTGGACCGTGAGGTGGAAGCTACGGCCATGGGTGTGCTTACCAATACACGTGCCCAGAGAGACAAGGTTGTTTTGAGCGACGTTAGTGGCACGTTTGACCAAGGACTCGCTCACGTAGTAGACCTTGTTCTTGTTGATACAAAAACAGTAGCGACTTGGGTTGGAGTTAGGGCCTTTGTAGGAAGGGTTTTCAACGATGTTTTTGAGGTTGTTGACATGGTTGGTGTTTAGTTTCTGGAGAAGGCTCCAGATCGGGAAGACGTCGGCGTAAAGGGTGAGATGAAGCAAGGTTTTCAGACCCGAATCGTTCATTAAACCATAAAAGAGAGAGGTTCAAGGTTTTTGAGATTGAACCGAGGTCGAACTGTAATGACATCATAATTAATTAAAACCTAAATATAGATATTAAAATTATAAAACTAGCAAAATTGACTAATATATCTATATATGTGAGGAAAATTTAATGATTTTCAAGCATTTATTTAATAAAATTGTGTTAAGTTGTTTTTTTTTTTTTTTTAATTGCTAAGGGGTTGGATCGCACGGTTCTTGCCACCGGTTCATATGGTCCAACTCCAGTTTTAGGGGTTCACGGAATTAAGAAAAAATCCGATTCTTTATGCTTAAAAAACCGGTTTTCATCCCGGTTCTCGGTTTTCACAGTCCAACCTCCCAATCCGGTCCGGTTCGATTCTGAAAACCTTGAAATGAAGAAAAGAATAAAAAATTGTTTAATAAAACGGTGCACAGACAGTGTTAATGACCAAGGACCAAATTAGTCACTTTTTAAAACTTTTGGATATACTTGATAATACCCCAAACCTCAAGGGTAGTTAGTGAAATTTACTCTTTCTTATTATCAAACATTTTAACCCTATATATATATATATATATATATATATTTCTTATCAAACATCATGGTAGAATATATTATATTCTAGTGGGCATTGAAAAATGGGAGGGTTAAAAATTTCAAAGAGAAGCTTCTGTTTGGAACCTTGCTACTATGGGTCAATTCAGTATTAGGTGACCTAGTCCAGTATATGTTGATAGATCTAAATATTTATAAGCGGTCCCTGCACGATATCTAGATTGCCTACCCAAGTCAGATCTCTCTCTCTTCTATATATATACAACTAGGCTGTGACCATTTTAAGCCAAGTCAAAAATATCAGCTGCCTTTAAAAACAAAAACTCACCTAAACTCTATTTTTTTTTTCACGCCTAACAAATACATCCTCGTCATATTACACATACTATGATCAAAGTCAACAAGGTTAGACTCAAATGACTCGCGTTTCGTGCTTATTACTTTTTATTCCTCCAAATAATGTGGTTTAATTCCAGAGGAAACATGAAATTGGTTGTATTGCTTGATAGGTCTAGGAGGGGAATATGGCAGAGTAATATGAGGGATTTTGGAGTTTGCCATATGGAAAAACTGGAAGATATAGAGAACAATAAATAATATGATGGGAAGAAGCATTCATATTAAATAATAATAATATGAGGGGCAGCCAAAACACCAAACAAAAAAAAAAGGGGGGGAGAGAGAAAGAAAGTAAACGGGAAAAAAATAAAAATACAAAAGATATAAGCGACAAGTAAGAATTAGGGGTCTATTTGAGATTCACTACAAAACGGGACTTTTGTATCCGGGTGTGTTGGACCGGATTAAGGGACTTCTCCTATTTGGACTGGATTTTTTTTTTTTTATTCCAAAATACCCTTACACTTGGACAAAATTAGAGGACAATCAAGTAAAATTATATTTCTAACTTTTAAACAACCCACTACAAAATAACTTTACATCCACTAAACCACTACGAAAATTCAAAATTGCTATAAATATTTCTCAAAAAAAAAAAAAATTGCTACAATTACTCCTACCTTCTACAAAATAATTTCACATCTACTAAACCACTACTAAAATTCAAATTTGCTACAATTACTCCTATTAAAATGCTGCAACCAACTCTCTTCTTCTTCTTCTTTAAAAAAAAAAAAAAAAAAATCTCTTTTGCAAGATCTCCTTTTTTTTTTTTTTTTTTTTTTTTTTTTTTTTTTTTTTTTACCTTCTCCTTCATGTTAAGTTGGTTTTTTCTTAAAAACCCTTACCTTTTTTTTTTTTATGGGGGAAAAACCTTTATTCTTATCCCTCCTTTTTTTTTTTTTTTTTATTATTCTTATCCCATCATTGAAAAAAAAAAAAATCTGTTTTTGCAAGATCTCCTTTTTTTTCCCTCCCCTTCACATTAAGTTGGTTAAAAAAAAAAAAAAAACCTCCATCAAGAAAACTCACTCCACGTGCAAAACCAAAACCAAAACCACTCTCCCTACTTACACAATCAATTGCAATTTCCTTGCAATAACTTCCTACTAAATATTACTAACAGCCCAGTAATAGTGGTTACTAGCCACAACAAACTTCTCCAAAACTCAAGCACCGTATTTTGCTATCGAAATTTTAATAAAAAAATATATTCAAGCATGGTATTTTTTTTTTCAAACGAATTCCAACTTCTCATTAACTCTTACCCAGGTCTAAAACACGGTTCCAGTTAAAATTCTTTTTATTAAAAAATAATAATAAATAAAAACATTAACAATTATCCTTATCCCCTTTTCTCTCACCTTTAAATTAGGACTCAAGTTTTTAGCTTCAAAATCCTTGATTTTAGACAAACTTCTCTCCCACTTCTACCATTCAAACTAAACAGTTTTAGTTCAAATAGTTCCCACGTTCACCACTTCCAAATCTCACTTTTTTTTTTTTTATATATATAAAATATCACTTCTTCTTTATCTCACTCTCATTATATAATCACACACTATCTCTATTTATATTTATATTTATATTTATATTTATATTTATATTTATATTTATATATTTCATGTCTTTTTTTAGGTTCTTTCCATAGATTTCAAAGATTTCATCAATTTTTCACTCACTTCATCATCATCTCCAATTTTAGAAAGGTTTATTTCCTTTCACAATGTTGAAATTATTAATTTATCAGTTTGCGTTTTTTTTTTTTGTAATTTTTTTCTTTTTACTAATCTTTCCCTTTTTTTTAATCTCTTCTTCTTTATCTCTTTCTCAAGTCTCTTTTCCAGTTTATTTCCACAATTTATTGTTTTGATACTCTCAGTCTCAGAAATAGAAATCAACACGTATATCATTCCAAATTTGCACATATCCAATAGAGAAAATTTCTCATTAAAAAAAAAAAAAAATTCCCACGTGATGTATTATTATAATTTTTTTTTTTGTGAGGGGATGTTTCTTTCTTTTTTTTTTATCTTTTTTTATTTGTATTATATTGACTATATAAATATTCAAGTTGTAAATCTTTGGTGCTTTCTTTTTTTTATGAACATTGATGATACACAAAAAATCAATAGGCTGAATGCTCCGGGCTTTAATGGGCTAGAAGTTACTTGGAATGCCTGAAAAGAAAGAAACACAAGATTAAAGGTGACTGGGGTGAACCAGAAAAGAACCCTTCAATACTTAAGTTAGATTTTTTCTCTAGAATTCAAGAATTCTAACTTTAGAAGTGGTGGAAACTTACTTTCATTTAATGTGGATGAGTCCTTATATAGTGAGCCTTGGAGTGGTTACTTGTTTAGTAACTTCCTCAACGTGTATGAAAGTTAGAAGGTTCAGACTTAACTTTCACAACTGCTATAGAAGTTAGAAGATTTAATCTTATCTTCTACAATTGCCGTTAGAAATTAAGAACTTAGTGCGAAGTTAAAGCAATGAACAAGGATATTGCTCATACTTCAAAATAGTAGAACGTGGTTCGAATTATAAGCTTTTGTACATATATCCATTTTGAAAACTTTCTAAGTGTTGAGGGGTCATCCAGATATTTCCATGCTAGACGACCTTCTTTAGTTTGGACGACCTTTTTATGTTAGACCACCTTTTTGGACTTGGACGACACTATGGATGAACTGGAGATGACCCAATTTTTGGTCCACCATCAGTTGCCCCCTTTGTCCAAGGGTCGTCCTGAACAATGTGGTATGACTGTTTTTTTTTTTTTTTTTTTGACACAAGTCAACATTTTAATGGTCAACAGATATGCCACGTGTCGTTCTAGCCTGATTGAATTCTTTGTTTCAAATTGTGCCACATGTCAACTTCTTATTGGTTGGTTGTTTGTGTCAATTTATTTTTCAAGGAAAATGCCATGTGTCAACTTCTGGTTAGTCCGTGTCGCTTCGTTGATCCACCTCTAGGCCCTATAAATATGTACATTCTCTCTCTTACCCTTTACTATTCTGATAATTTCATTTCTGCCATCTAGTCCTCGTCTCTAATCTCGTCAAGTACTTCCTTCTCTTCATCCTTAGGTTTTCGACTTGTTCATTCTTCTAATCATGTCTGCGTCTAGTGGTAGTATTGAGAGAGAGATAGACGAGTGCCCGAACGTGTCCTCTAGAAGTGGTGGTAGTTATGAGAGAAAAGCTAACTGAAATTTTCAATGTATCATCAAACATATTTTTCCTATTTTTCAGTTAGGTTTCTTTTGGAAATTTTTTGTAATGATCATTGCCCTTTTTGAGGTTGTGACTTTGAGTTTGGCTGATTATATATCTGAAAACTAACTTTATTTATTTATTATTTTTTTGGAATTTATTAAAAATTACTTAATATTTAATTTCCTAGAAGTATTATTAAGGGTATTAGTCTTCTAAAGGGGTAAGTAATTTATTTGACGGCTTTAACACTTTAGCTGCTTAATTGTTTCAAAGATTCAAATTGGAATATACTTGCGGACATTTTTTGTGTGATTTGTGTGTATTATCTTACCAGTTTATAAATAGTGGAAATTTTTTTTTTGCTTGAGAAGAAAATAGCGGCAATTTGATTTTAAATGTGTAATACAAATATGATGAGAAGCATTGTGTTCCATCCAAAGTACAAAACACCTAGGAATGTGATGAGATGTATGAGTTTGTGGGTGTGTAATTTTTTTTGGTGTTTTGGTGATTGGTAAACACATAAATCATAGTAACTAAGCGTTAGCCCCAAATTGAAATGAAAGAAAAATATTATTTTAAAAAATATTTGAAAAACCTCTTAAGACGTGTAGCACATATGAGGAGATTTTATAATGCTTAAAATTGCTAATATGTACATTGTACAATTTTTCTCACATCTATGTTTTTGGATAAAAGACTTTAGTTCAAGAAGCATTCAAATTGAGTAATGTTTTTAAAACTAATTTTTTAATGAAATATATAAATTAATACTAGCCTCAGAGCACGTGCTCACACGCGTGCTCAGATACTCTTCTATTTTTTGAGATAAAGGTTATTAATTTGCATAAATTATAATTTGGGATTAATGTATTTTCCAATCACAAAAAAAAAAAAAAAAAAAAACCTAGGGGTGTGATGAAAAAATTATTTCACCACAAACGCTTAACACTCATCACACTCCTAATTTTTTCTTATGATTAGAAAATATATTAATCCAAAATTATAATTTATACAAATTATTAACTTTTACCCCAAAAATAGAAGAACCTTTGAGCATGTGCTCAGGCTGGTATTAATAATATTTCTATGCGTTTGCTGCAAGAAGTGATGACTCATGATTTTTCTTGCAAAGTTATAGGAATTGAACAAATGGGATTAGGACTTCAATTGTTTTAAGTTTTTACTGAGTCAAAACACTCCGAAGACTACCCAAGACTGGGTATTACTTGCATTCCAAGCTAACATGCACCCCGTCAAAAACAATGATAAAGCCAAGATTTTAAATGAGGGGAGCAAGATTAAAAAAAAAATTTGAAAGTAATATTGTCAATAATAATAACATAATAAATATACCACTATATGTTAATGTAATTGCCATACCCAATCTAATAGAAAATGTAAACTTTAATTTATTTTTTTATACCTAGTTTAATTGCTTGAGTGTAACTCTTTTCCATTGCTTAAAGCTTCACTTTATTACTATAAGAGTTAAGGCATTTTGTAGTGGTACTTTGGGTTAAGTAATGTGTTTAAACTTGGTAAGAAAGTGTAATTAAGTGTGTGTGTGTGTGTGTGTGTGTGTATGTGTTTAACAGTTAGTTTGTTTCTCAAAAATAAAAATAAATAAAGTACACAAGTTCAAACGTGTAATTTGATTCTTTAAAATAAATTGTGAAAATAAATTAATGAAAAAATATTAAGAATATAGTAATATAGATGTGAAGTTGTGTAGAATTCAATCAAACATCTTCATTTTCTAAGTAGTTAAAATTTAGATTTAAAGCAAAAACTTAGGCTTTTGTAACACAGATTTTTTACTACACTCTTATATAATAAAGATGTAACCCTTAAAGGTTTTCTCCGTGAACGTAGGCCATAAGGTTGAACCACGAAACTTTGGTGTTCTTGTGTTCCTATTTTATGCTTCCCTTTTCTGCATCTATTCAAGCATATGCAATATTGAATATATCATAACTAATATTTAACAGAGACTAAAAAGATTGGTAACAAAAAGGGAAAAAAAATATAGGAGACAGACTTGGCAGTGGGGTGAGCAAAACGTTATTGGAGCCGACCCAACCTACCGGCACCGACTAGTGCCGACGACACCGTCCCAACACTACGACCAACTGAATGAGCCAAGGCCGACGTTAGGAGGGCAAAGCCCTTTCCGATGTCGGTGCGGTGCAGTCATCGAAGCTGGAAATTCAAAACCGATCTAAGCCGAACCAAATCGATACCAGTATATGTTCAGTTCGTTTCTCCCCAAGTTTGGATATGGCGTCATCTCACAAGTTCTGATTTTAATTGTTTTTTAATAAAACGACGTCGTATGGGTGTTATTAAAAAAAAAAAATCAAAACGGTGCCATTTTATGCTAGGTTTTCAGATTCTCTAAGGGTATAAATTCATTCTTTTGTCTCATAATCCTTTAACTCTCTTTGTCTCTCACTCTCGCCTCTCGCCTGAAGCAGCTATGCCTTGCCTGAGCTCTCGTCGTCGCCTCTACAATAGCCAACAGGTGCTCACTCACCAGTCAAGGCAAATTAACAATAAGCCTCTGCAGAATCCTTTAACTTTCTCTTTCGTGTTTTGTCTTCGTGATTCACTAATTTGTCTTCGTGTTTTGTTTGTCTTCATGTTTTTTCCTTTTCATTTGTTTGGAAGCATGAATGTCTTCATGTTTTTTTTTTTTTATGAAGTTGGTTTGATTAAGTTAAGGTTGTGTTTTTTATATAAGACTTTAATAGTGGAAACTAGAAATACTATTATATTATATAGTATAATACTTAGCCGGTTAGCCCCCCAAAAAAATAAAAAATGCTATCCTCTAATATGTCTTATTGTCTTTAATAAATTAATATGTCTTAGGGTTATAATTAACTTACTTTAATATGTATTATGTAACTTACTTTAGTCCCACTTACTTTAATATGTCTTAACTAACTTACTTTAATATGTCTTAAGTAACTTACTTTAATATGTGTCACAGTCTACTAAGTACTACTAACCTTTTTTTTTCTTCAGCATTTTAATTTTTGAGGGAGACGGAGATTGAGAGAGTTCTCGCTTTCAATCCTTCACCGAGAGGTAATCACTAATCACTCACTATATTCAACATTTTGATTTTAAATTTTTAGTACTTAGTAACAACTGCTTTAAGTTTATATATATAAAATTAGCTTTTATTTTATATTTATTCAATATAAATATAAAATAAAAGCTAATTCTCTAGTTCTTAATTGTTGTTAATGTTAGTTGATAGGTTCTAAAAGTTTAGAATAATTAGCAAATCGTGAACACAAACTTGTCTAGATATAAATCCTAAAGTCCATAGGCATTATTAGACAATGCTCAAGGTGATTCAAGTCAAGATTCAAGAACAAGTAAGCTGCAAAAAGAAGAATTCAGAAACTGTCAGGTTCAATTGATCGAAGAACAAGCTCGATCGATCGAGAATCGTATCTGCAAAATTTTAAGTCGGCTCAAATAGCAGTTTAAGCCCAGTAAGGATTAGGGTTTCAAATCTACTTCTTCTAGCGTATAAAGAAAACACTAAGCATGTTTTTATAAGGCTTTTGAGAGAGAGATTTGAGTGCATCTTGTGCCTCTTTTGTAGATCTAGGGTTTTGTACCCAAAATCTCTCTTAGGCTATTTATATGCTGTGTGTATGAATCTATTGTGAGATCTAGAGGTGTTTGCCTTCATACACGCTTAGGGTTATCAAGATTCATGTCAAGAACTTGGTAATCGCTTCAATTACTGCATAAAGAATTTAAAGAAGAGCTGAAATCTTTGAGTGGAGTCTCAAAGTCACAAGTAGGAGAACTTGTGGTTGCTGTGGATCAAAGAAAGAAGTAGTCCATGGACTCGGAGCTATCGTGGGGTCGTGATAGTAAGTTTTCTACTCGAGGTAGCAATAGGATGTTGGTGGTCTAAGTCTTATTGTACAAACTTCAATTCTTTCATAGTAGATCTGTTTTACCATGAGGATAGCTAGGTTAAATCCTCCTCAAGTTTTTTACCGGTTTGGTTTTCCTGGGTCATCAAATATTTGTGTTCTTTATTTTTCTGTTGGTTTACATGACATGATTGTTATTGTTTTAACCTAGATCTAAATAATAAACCTAAGTATTCACTTGGTTAATTAATTAGGTTAAACAATCTAGTTTAGAGGGGTCTAAAAATGTACATTAGGGACATGAATTGTTGAGTAATGACTAATGATTGTTAGTTTAGAGGGGTCTCAAGAATTTATGAAAATAATTGAGCCTAAGTTGCCTATTCCCCATCGCACTACCATTGCAAGGGCTTGTATGAAGATTTATTCTAGTGAGGTGGATATTTTGAGAAGGGCTTTTGTTGGCCAACGGGTTTATGTGACAACAGATACTTGGACATCCATACAAAAGTTGAACTACATGGTAGTCACTGCACACTTCATTGATGGGGATTAGACTTACCAAAAGAAAATCTTAAGATTTTGCCCTATAGCTAATCATAAAGGAAGCACCATAAGTAGAGCGGTTGAGTCATGTTTGTTGAAGTGGGGTATAGACCGGTTGTTTACAATTACCGCGGACAATGTTAGTTCTAATGATGTGACAATTGATTATGTGAAAAAGAAAACAAAAGAAAGAGATAGTAGCATATTGGGTGATGAGTTCATGCATATGCGTTGTTATGCGCATATCTTGAATTTGATAATGCAAAATGGGTTAATGTCCATTCATGAATCAATTGCCAAAATTCGGAATGCGGTGTGATATGTGAGAGCCTCTCCCGCAAGGTTTGAGAAGTTTCAAGAATGTGTTGAAAATGAGAAAATCAAAGCCAAATGTTTGTTGTCCCTTGATGTGCCAACAAAGTGGAATTCCACTTATCTCATGTTAGATTGTGCTTTGAAATTTGTGAGAGAATTTGATAGGTTGGAAGAGGAGGATGGGCATTAAAAACTTTATTTTTGTGAAGCGGATGGGAATGGGAAAAAGCCCATTGGTCCTCCTAACTATCTTGATTAGGAAAATGTCAAGACCTTTGTATAATTTCTTTGCATATTTTATGAGGTGACACTTAGATTTTCTGGGTCCTTGTTTGTCACTTCTAATACATATTTTCATGAGCTAATTAGCATTGAAGATCAATTGCAACAGTTGTGTAGTGTTGATAGGGTTCTACTTTTGAGGAGTATGGCGGTAGAGATGAAAAAAAATTATGATAAGTACTGGGGACGTATAGATAATATCAATTTGATGCTTTTTGTTGCTGTTGTTGTTATTCTTGACCTAAGGTATAGATTGAAATATATAAAGTTTTGGTTTAGGGAGTAGTATGGAAAGGACAAGGGGGATACGATCTCTAAGGTTTGGGATGCATTGAAGAGGTTGTATGTGGAGAGAGTAGGTCAAAATGGAGCTTCCAGTGGTAGTGGTAGGGGTACTTCATTGTCTAAGGACTCCAGGCCAAATGTTGGAGATGCTTCATTGTCTGATCACATTAAAAGCTATAATAATATGTTTAAGCAACATTTGGAGAACAAGGACAGTGTGGAAAGCAAATCTGAGTTGGATAGATATTTGTTAGAATTTTCTAAGGACCCTGATGTGGAAGATTTTGACATCTTTGTTGGAAAATCTGGTTTTGTATCTCATACAAAACACACAGCAGAAGCAACAAACATGGATCTATTTCATTCATGATTGATAACATGCACTATGTAAATTTCAGAATTTAAGAACAAGATAGCGTACCTTGGTATGATGAAATTCAAAACAAAATATTAGAAGTACTTGAGAATACTTTTAATTTTCACTCCAATTCCACTTTACGCCCAAGAGAATAATGAGTGGCTTCACTCACACATACAAACCATTTCACAATGATTTATCTCTTTCTTAAAATAAAACGTTGTATGTTTCTCCCAAAAAGACACTAGCTCCAATAGGCCTTGAGCTTTTCTGTTAACTCTTAACAAGTCTAGAATTACTATTAATTATATTTAATACCACTATATAAATATAATTGCTCTAGGCCTTATTAATAAATTATATCCCAAGACTTTATTATACATGCAACCCCTGCATAATATATTTGTAGTAATACAAAGTCATGAATGTAGACTGCCACTTTAAAGATTACTACATCTTAATCCTTGAATACCTGGTTTAATCCTTTAAGTTATTCATCATATATTTATGAAATCTAATTTCATAAATATATACTTTAGTATCTCCTTACTAAAGTGGTTAGGCCTAACATTCTGAATAACCAAAACCATTAAACTTATCTCAAGGAAATATTTTATATCTCCATTAAGAGATTATGAATTCCATCTTGAGAATATATGTTCCATCAACACTAAATGTGGCTGCCCAACATGCTGAGGTTTTGATCATGACTTTTGATCTCACTTCTGATATATCAAAGCAACCTACATTTCATGATCAGGTCCATTATCCTCTCAAGATTAAGAGTTCATGAAAATAGAAGTCGTGAGATTTATTATTCATTTAACAGTCGTTAGGAGAATAATAAATCTTACGGCGGTCCAGTTCAATATGTCTTAACTCTTAAAACATATTAACATATCAATTAGAAGTCTCCACTTCCATAATCAAGACAAATCATCTTACTTGATATGTTATAGTCTTCACAGATAAAATGCTCAATTTCACCATCGACTACGAACTATAATTCTGAGTTTATAAAGAACTTATGATTTATATCTTCTGTGATTTTTCACATAAATTACATACTATGCATCTCATGGACTATATGATAGTGTCCAAATATTCATGTTACCATTATTTTAGATAATAATAAAACTTTATTAATCATAACATCAAGTCATACATAATGTCATGCATAACATCATACAATAGGATTTAAGGGCACACATCCTAACAATCTTAATGTAGTGGAAAATGAATTCTTTTAGATATTGAGTTCTTTCCCAAATTGCTCGTGATGTGTTGGCTATTCCTGTCTCTACAGTTGCATCTAAGTCTGCTTTTAGTACGAGGGGGCATTTTTTGAATTCGTTCCGTAGTTCACTATCTCCTAATACAATTGAAACCCTTATTTGTACCCAAAATTGGTTAAAGGATACAAAGAAAAAAAGACCAATAAAGCTTCGAGAGTGCATGTATAATATGGAGGATATGGATGGTTTTGAGATTGACACTAATAAATATATATATATATATATATATATATGTCATTTTATTTGTTGTATGTATCAATTGTTTATTTATTTTCTCAATGCTTAGAAATCATTTTATTTTGAATGGGATTATAGAAATTGCATCGGTTTGCCCAGTGCCTATGGAGGAGGATCCAAGCACCGCTGTGTTGGATGATGATGAGTGATGTGCTACTCTTTGCTTGGAGTTAGTTAGTAGTTAGTATTATGTAAGTATACTTGCTATTATTATTCATTTGTGTTAATTATAAATATTTTATTGTTCATAAACATTTTATTGTTATTAACACGTGTTTATTTTGTTTTGTTTAGTATTTTGTAGGAGTTCTAAAATGATGCATACTGCACAGACTTACTGGACAAAGGACTTAAAAGAATTCACATTCTTTTTCCTATATGCTAATTATATTTGTACATGTTATTGGTAATGGACTTTTCACTAATGGTAGTTATTTAAGTATTCATGTGTGGGATTATCATTGGGGATACAAGCAATTAGCATTCTTTTGTTTAAATGCTAATTGAATTTGTATATCTTTCTTTTGGCATTTGTGGACAGTGACAAATGGTTCTGTAATACGTTATTAAGTGGATACATTTATTGTTATTGGCACTAACACACACAGTAACACTAATGATATTATATGTTACATGATAGTATTTTGGAAGTGGAACTCTTATTGAAGCAATTTCAAAATATTTTTGCATGGTGAATGAAATGAAAAAATATTGGATAGTTTTTCATGTGTGAAACTATTTGGACAATGAAATTGTGAAACTGTTTGGTCAGTTTGCTGTGTAAAAAAATTTGCACAAATTATTTATGTGAATTAAATGTTGAAATTTGGATCATTATTATAGGTTTTGGGTGAATAGATTTTTGTACAGATTGTTTATGTGAGCCAATTTGGATCATTACTGTTTGCACAGATTTTTGCACAGGTTTTGGGTGAACAGATTTTTTGCACAGGTTTTGGATCATTACTGTTTGGGTGAACAGATTTTTTTTTTTTTTTTTAAGTTTCTGTTGAACAGATTTTTTTATGTGAATAGATTTTTTGCACAGGTTTTGGATCATTACTGTTTGGGTGAACAGATTTTTTATATAGGTTGAATAGATCTTTTTTATATATTAAAAAAAAAACAGATTGTTAATGTTTCAAATCAAACCGACCAAACTGATTAAACCAAGCCGGTCAAACCGCACTGCTATAGGTCAGAAAACTGACCCTAGACAGTATGCATCTGTTTTAATTACTATAAAACTGATCCTTATTGGTTCGGTAATAAATTTGAAAAAGAAAAAAATGAGCCAACTAAACCACGCACACCCCTACTTGGCACTACAATAAGTACAATAAAATAGGGATTGTTTTTAGATTTTTCTAGTGCAAAATTATGTACACTACAATTGGTTTTATTATTATTAAGAGATGCTATATTCACAACGTTTTCAAAGCAAATTCCAAGTGGCTATTGATTGTTATTGGTTGGTATTGATGAGTAAAATTGTAATTTAAGTGATGGGTTCAAATTAGAACCAGCAACAAATTACCACTTATGATTTACTGTGAAAATATTGTAAAAATATTATAAATGTAGCACTTTTCATTATTTTTAGGCGGGCCTATTATTTAATAAAATAATTGCTTGTTGCAGGTTTGCATTATGAATGTAGGAAAATTCTTAGGTACTCTCGGAATACAGAGAAATAATGCTCCCTTCTCTCAAATTCATGATGGGTTATATCATAAATTTAATAAGTGAAACTTACCATAAATTGGAGAGGATAAAACACTATTTTCATACTCTAAAAGTACTTTAAAATTACTCGTGAATGTAAAGGAATAAGCTAATACATACCGTAAAAGACTTTTGACTCTCGAAAGTCTTTTGTATCAGGGGAGCAAATAGTCTTTTATCACAATATTAAAAAAATTTGAAGAAGTTAGGCCCAACGCCCCCCTTCCCTTCTTCTAGACATGGCAAAATGGTCAGAATTTTCTGACCCAACTCGACCCGACCTGAAAAATACTCGACCCAAACCCGATTTTTAGATCCGAAGCAAAAACAGATTGACTCGTGACTCATGACTCGACCCGTGTTTTTTGCAGGTCAACTCAACCAGACCCACGACCCAACCCAAACTCGAACTATTATTTTAAAACTTTTTTTTTTGGTAAAAAAAATTAATAAAATTAAGACAATATTGGTTTAATTGTTTATTGTGAGCTTTAATGAAACAATTGATACATATACATAACTGCATGCAAATTAATTAAAAGATAAATGGTTGAGCATTCTATAATAAGTAAAGATTTTTAAATATTAAATAGCAAAGTACATGCCAAGATAATCTGGTTACACCAGAGTTAAAAACATAGATTTAAAATTGTAGACATGTGTGAGAAACATTCACAAGTGTGAAAATAGTGAAGCCAAAATATCAAATTAGCATAAATTATGAATGCTTAGACCTATTTTTTAACAATTTATGTCCAAAATAAACAGCTTTCAAAATAAATTATAATATTTTCTAGAGTGTAGGTTTCTTAACAATGATACGATATTCATAAAAGAGACCAATTATAAATAAGTAAGCAATCAAACTTTAATGTATATCTCAAATTGAAATAGAATGCCAACCACAATTAATAATAGGTTATAAAATTAATTTTCAAGATTGTAAATTTCTTATATGTTTTTATTCTTTATCAAATGAGTTATCCAATAAGTCATTTGTAATTTTGTTTTATATTTTGGAATGTTGATATTCTGTAGAAATAAAACTCGTGCATTTGTTTTACTTATCTTTGTGTTATTTTGTTTTAGATAGCAATGTTAGGATTTGTATAATTTTAAAATTATTGAATAAGTATTAATAAGTTTAATTGATTTCATTCTTGTTATAAGTGGTGAATTCAAAATAATGCATTTTATATTAAGTAATTTGTCGCATAACTTTCCTAATGGCAAATACATGTTGTTTTCTTTATAAAAATAAAAAAGAAAAAAAATTTCATGTGAAAAATACGGGTTAATCTGACCCGACCCGCAACCCGATTGACTCGAACCCATTTTTGACCCGCTTAAAATGACCTGTTTTTGACACGTGACCTGTTTAGCCTGCAACCCAATTGACTCAACCCAACCGACCCCACCCGTTTTGCCATGTCTACCTCTATCCTTGATTAAAACCTGCAATTATTGTGTCATATGTTGCTATAGTTGGAACTGCTGAATGCAGAACTAGAACATTGACCCAGTAGTTGCATGCTCTGATTAAGTTGCTAATTGTGGAAAAAGTTAGTGGCGATTTTAAGAATTTTTTTTAGAGTGGTGGAAATTTAAATTATTCAAAATTTAAAAAAGCGATAACTTGAATGTTTGCCACAATTGTAAGTCAAGTCACTAATAAGAGTAAAATTGTTGTGACTTCAAAGCCAAAAAGAATATAACTATCATCACCATCAAAGAAAATTGACAACCACAATATTTTTCTTTGTACCATTTTTTAGGCAAAAATGAAATTAGAGATTATTTTTATTGAATAGGTTGAATGTTTAGCGATTTTTATCCTTTTGTTTTATAATATGCTTTTTTTTTTTTTTTTTTTTTTGAAGAACTAGATCACTTGTTGTTGTTTGGTCTTATCTTATTTTTGTTTGGTTTATGTTTGTTGTTATTGGGCTAATATTTATTGTTGTTATTTAAGTTTTTTTTTTTAATTTTATAGAAGGGATTATTACATTGAATTTGTTATAAAATTATTGTAAAAATGTTGTGAATATAACATTATTCTTATTTTTGTTAAACCCAACTTTTTATAATTCTCAAGTCAAGCTGTTCAATATTTTTATTAGGATAGTCATAATAGATTAGTTTAATGTATAATTATTTTTTAACAAACGTATATATGCCATTTTTTGCAAGTCAAGGTCATCTAGTAAACATCTAGACTTGCATTTAGAGCCGCAAGTGGAAAAGTCAAAGAGTTCCGGGTATATATATAACATATGTAATTGAAATAGTTGGTACTGTGTATAGAACAATTAAACTGAAAAAAGCTATTGGGAAGAGCTCTGAAGACTAACTAAGAATTTAGCAAAAAATAAAAAGAAAAAGATAAGTAAAAGAAATATATTTTTGAATACTCTTTTCAGGTAAGACCCTAAAAAACCTTCTTTGCTATTAAATCTAATGGCTATGAAGAAATCCGTCAAAATAACCTATGGACCGTTGGGAAGATATGTTAAAAAGTTAATTTTTTTTTCTTCAAACAACCCATAAAAGAAATTATATTTTTATTGGACGGCTCATAACAAAAAATTAATATTTTAACTTTTGCTCCCAACCATCCAAAAAAAGAAAAGAAAAGAAAAACAGTATTGCATATAGTGTAAATTATACTATATGCAATACTTTTTTTTTTTTTAGGTTTAAGGTGTATTTAAACCTAAAAAATGACTGAAATAGTTAGGGGTGGCAATTTTTATGAATGAGAAGTTATGTTGGTGCCAAAATTTTTAAGGATAAAAATTGTGTAAACATTAGTGTTAAAAAAAAATTATGGCGGTGCCTAAATTTTTAAGGATATGGATGAGAAGTTATAGTAGTGGTTTTATAGTATGAGTTTTTTTTTTTTTTTTTTTTTTTTTTTTTCAAAATAAAGAAGAGACTTGGGAAAAAGAAAAAAAAATCGTGAGATTAGAGTAAGGAAACTGGAAATTTTATCAATACTACTATTTAAGAAGCTTTTCTTGTTTGGACTGAATTTTTTTTTTGTTCCAAAATACCCTTACACCTAGACAAAATTAGAGGACAATCAAGTAAAATTATATTTCTAACTTTTAAACAACCCACTACAAAATAACTTTGCATCCACTAAACCACTACAAAAATTTAAATTTGCTATAATTACTCCTACCTACTATAAAATAATTTCACATCCACTAAACCACTAATAAAAGAGAAATGATATATCCACAACATTTTCACAACCAACTCTCTTCTTCCAATTTCTCATTAACTCTTACCCAGGTCTAAAACACAGTTCCAGTTAAAATTCTTTTTATTAAAAAAATAATAATAAACAAAAACATTAACAATTATCCTTATCCCCTTTTCTCTCACCTTTAAATTAGGACTCAAGTTTTTAGCTTCAAAATCCTTGATTTTAGATAAATTTCCTCCCACTCCTAAGATTCAAACTAAACAGTTTTAGTTTAAATAGTTCCCACGTTCACCACAAATATCTCTTCTTCTTTATCTCACTCTCATTATATAAGCATACACTATCTCTCTCTCTCTCTCTCTCTCTCTCTCTATATATATATATATATTTATTTATTTATTTCACGTCTCTTTTTAGGTTCTTTCCGTAGATTTCAAGATTTCATCAATTTTTTGCTCACTTCATCATCATCTCCAATTTTAGAAAGGTTTATTTCCGTTCAAAATGTTGAAATTATTAATTTATTAGATTGTGTATTGTTTTTTTCGTAATTTTTTTTACTAATCTTACCCTTTGTTTTATCTCTTCTTCTTTATCTCTTTCTAAAGTCTCTTTTCCAGTTTATTTCCACAATTTATCGTTTTGATACTCTCAGTCTCAGCAACAGAAATCAACACTTATATCATTCCAAATTTGCACATATCCAATACAGAAAATTTCTCATTCAAAAAAAAAAAAAAATCCCACGTGATGTATTATTATAATTTTTTTTTTTTTTTTTTTTTGTGAGGGGATGTTTCTTTCTTTTTTCTTTTTTATTTTTCTATTTGTATAATATTGACTATATAAAAATTCAAGTTGTACATCTTTGGTTCTTTCTTTTCATATCATTTTTTTTATGAACATTTTTTTCCTATTTTTCAGTTAGGTTTTTTTCGGAAATTTTTTGTAATAATCATTGCCCTTTTTGAGGTTGTGACTTTGAGTTTGGCTGATTATGTATATGAAAACTAACTTTATTTATTTATTATTTTTTTGGAATTTATGAAAATTTACTTAATATTTAATTTCCTAGAGGTATTAGTAAGGGTATTAGTCTTCTAAAGGGGTAAGTAATTTGTTTGACGGCTTTAACACTTTAGCTGCTTAATTGTTTCAAAGATTCAAAATGGAATACACTTGCAGACATTTTTTTGTGTGATTTGTGTGTATCATCTTACCAATTAGTAAATAGTGGCAATTTTTTTTTTTTTTCTTGAGAAGAAAATAGCAGAAATTTGATTTTAAATATTTAATACAAATATGATGTGAGACATTGTATTCCATCCAAAGTACAAAACACCTAGGAGTGTGATGAGATGTATGAGTTTGTGGGTGTTTAATTTTTTTTTTTTTTTTTTTTTTTTTTTGGTGTTTTGGTGATTGGTAAACACATAAATCTTAGTAACTAAGAATTAGCCCCAATTTGAAATGAATGAAAAATATTATTTGAAAAAATATTTGAAAAACCTCTTAAGACATGTAGCACATATGAGGAAAAATATTATTTGAAAAAATATTTGAAAAACCTCTTAAGACATGTAGCACATATGAGGAGATTTTTTTTTTTTTTTTTTTGATAAATACTTAGTAATTAACTCTCACACACACACACACACAGGAGAGTAGGGAGAGGTTACAAGACTTACAATACTAGCAACTTCAAAAGAGCCTAACTCTTGAAGGAACCAGCAAGGCTTATAAACCATATGAGGAGATTTTATAATGCTTAAAATTGCTAATATGTACATTGTACAATTTGTCACGCATTTATGTTATTGGATAAAAGACTTTAGTTCAAGAAGCATTAAAATTGAGTAATGTTTTTAAACTAATTTTTTAATGATATATATAAATTAATACTAGCCTCTGAGCACTCACGCATATGCTCTTCTATTTTTTGGGATAAAGGTTAATAAATTGCATAAATTATAATTTGGGATTAATGTATTTTCCAATCACAAAAAAAAAAAAAAAAAAAAAAACCTAGGGGTGTGATGAAAAAATTATTTCACCACAAATGCTTAACACTCATCACACCCCTAGGTTTTTTTTTGTGATTAAAAAATATATTAATCCAAAATTATAATTTATACAAATTATTAATTTTTACCAAAAAAATAGAAGAGCCTCTAAGCACGTGCTCAGAGGCCAGTTAAAAATAAAAAGGGACAAAAGAAACAAATAAGTCTCTCTCTTTTTTAGGTAGAAACAAATAAGTCTTGATAAAGGAAAAAAAAATATAAAAAATAAAAGTAAAAATGTGGGGTGAGTGGAATATAGGAGAGTGGAGGATATGGAATAGTAGTGGTTTTTTTATAGTAGGAGTTTTTTATTTTTCAGCATAAAAAAAGAGGAGATTTTTTTTTGGGGGGGGGGGGGGGGGAATGTGAGATTAGAGTAAGGATAAAGGAAAAAAGAAAAGAAGAAATGTAAAAACGTGGGGGTGAGTGGAATGTGGGAGAGATGTATTTTTAGAGATGTATTTTTACTGAAATGTCCTATTTAAACCTAAGAGTGTAAGGGTATTTTTGAACCAAAAAATTGAGGATCCCAAATAGAGGAAACCCCTTAAATAGTAGTATAAATAACTCAAATTATTAATTAGTTTAGTAGTTCCTAAGACCTTATAATGAGATTCCTGAGGTCTTGGGTTCAAAATCTCTAAGCGGCATCTTGGGACGACCCCTAAGCAATTCTTCCCTATAATCAGTGCTGACTCAATGGTATAAGCCATTGATGTTGTCGCCTAAGGCCCTATGTAAAAAAAAAAAAAAAAAAAAAAAAAAAAAAAGCCCCCCAAATTTTAACTTAATTAAGCTGAAGTGTTAAATAATAATTAAAATAATATTTTTTTATCAAATAAAAAACAAACAAAAAAGAGAAAAACAAATACTACGTCCACAACATTTTTCACAACACTTTTATAACAAATCCTAACTAGCAAGCAGAAAAAAATAATTTTTGTGGTGGGTTCAAATAAAAAACAAGAAGCAATTTAACACTTAAGATTTATTGTGAAAAATACTATGAATGTGGCACTTCTCAAAAAAAAAAAAAAAGCAACACAAAAAAATTCACAACATTTTTCACAATAATTGAGTTAGCAAACTTTTTCTAGTACTCATCTAGGTCCACTACTAACCTCGCTCTTCTAGTGGCTTTTGAAACCCTCCACCACCTCAAAAATAAAAGGAAAGGGAAATCCAGTTATATGGCCCTAAAACTTGACATGAGTAAAGCATATGATAAAGTGGAATGAGTCTTTTGTAGAAAAAATGATGGAGAAATTGGGTTTTAATAACAACTGGATCTCCCTCATAAGCTCATGTATTCGTTCTGTTTCTTTCTCTGTTTTGGTTAATGATGCATCCCATGGTCATTTTACTCCCAAAAGAGGACTCCGTCAAGGGGCCGGGATCCCCTATCCCCTTATTTGTTTCTATTATGTGCAGAAGGTCTACACTCTCTAATTCAACAAAAACAGGACTCTAGGACCCTCCATGGGTCTCCCTATGTAGAGCCAGCCCTAAGGTGACTCACCTATTTTTTGCAGATGATAGCCTGCTTTTTTGTAGAGCTTCACAACAGGAATGTACCACGATCCTACAAATTCTACTACTTTATGGGGCTGCTTTGGGTCAACAAATAAACAGGGACAAAACTCAGCTATTCTTCAGTTCCAATACAGATCAAACCATGAGAGATCAAATAAATACAGCAATAGGAGTTTCGGCCACCACCCATATTGAGTCTTATCTAGGTGTTCCTTCCTTTGTGGGTAGAGCAAAAAAACAAAGCTTCAGTTACATCAGAGAGCAGATTTGGCACAAGATCCAAGGGTGGAAGGAAAAACTACTCTCACAAGGGGTAGGGAAATTTTGATCAAAGCAATGCTCCAAGCCATGCCAACCTACACCATGGGTTGCTTCATGCTACCAAAATCCTTATGCAAGGATATCGAAGCTCTAATCCGGAAGTTTTGGTGGGGGTGTAAGGGGGTAGCAAGGAAAATACATTGGGTAGCTTGGAAACATCTTTGTTTATCAAAGAGCAATGGGGGTTTGGGTATGGAGCCTACCAGTTACTCATGGAGGAGGGGGGAAAGGATACAGCAGGTCCTTCAAACAGAGGTGCTCACAAAAATATCTGGAAGCAAGTTTGGTCTCTCAATGTCCCTAGTAAAATACGTCACTTCATCTGGCGTGCCTACACTAATTCCCTCCCAACAAAAATGAATTTAATCAAGCGTGTTTCCATTTCAAATGCACTTTGTGAGAGGTGTGGCAGTGAGGTGGAAGACTCAACACATGCATTATGGGGTTGTATCGGGCTGAAGGAGATTTGGTGGGAAATTGAGGCGTGCCAAGGTTTCTTATCGGAACGGTTTGTCAACTTCAGGGACTGGTTTCACGGCATCTTGCTCCTAAAATAAACCAACCTGCTTGAAACAGTCGCCTACATAGCTTGGAGAATTTGGGCAAACTGAAATGCAGCAAGAGTGGGCAGTCCATCGCTGCCATTGTCTCAAATTTGCAAGGATGCACTGGAGAGGCTAAATGAATTTTAGGCAGCCACAATTCCATCGCCCCTCATTGCTACAGCGAGTCACCCAACACATTGGCTCCCACCTTCACCGCTTCAGCTCAAAGCCAACCGTGATGGAGCAATCTTCAACGATTTGGACTGTGCAGGCCTGGGAATTGTGATTCGAAACTCAGAAGGATCGGTAATTGCAGCTCTGTCAGAGAGGGTAACACTACCTCCATCTGTGGATGACTTAAAAGGCTTCGGCTTCGCGTAGATCAGTTACCTTTACCATTGAACTTTGTCTCCAGGAGGTAACTTTTGAGGGAGACTTCGAAGTAGTGTACAAGCACCTTACGACAACCTCGCCAAGTTTGGCTTCCTTTGGTCACATAACTGATGAAACTCGAAAATTAGTTTCTCAATTTCATTTTTGCTTCTTTTTCCCATGTAAAACGTAGTGGTAATTGTTAGAAACTAAAGCCATAGATTGAAGGAAGAATGCGATTGAAGAAGACTGCAAGTGTATAGTTACAGTTTTATTACTGCTTAAGCTACTTACAGTTTTAGTTACTATTTTATATTAGTGTACAGAACGGCATGTCGTTTGTACATAGATTAGTTGATAGATAGTTAGCTTCATCATGTGCCACCTGTCATGTTTGATTGGCTAGAGAGTGGGTTATTCTGTTATGTAGTTTCAGCTCCTCTGTTTCTCTTATATAAAGAACAGAGGCAGATATTTAATACATACGAAATCATTCACACAAGCACAATGTTCTCTCTCTCTTTCTCTGTGATTCCATCTCCTCCATTGATGAACCTTCGAGCTTGTATGTGATTTCAACAGTAATACAGTAGCGGATAAGCTTGCTAAATTAGCCAAAAGATTTTCTACTCCACAAATATGGAGGGAAGATATTCACTGTGAGGCTAACAGTTTTGTAATTCTTGACAAAATTTCTATTTCAACCGCTTCAGCCGGATTCTAAAATAATAATAATAATAATTATCACTTTCAATCTACCGCATCGATAAATGTAAAAAGTTTTGTCAAATTTTTTGTGTTTATAAACTTTCTACAAAATAAAAATTTCTAGGTAGTTATGTTAATTAGTAGTAATTTTGCAAATAAAATAGGATAATCATTTTTCGTATTAAGCCCCCAAATGCATCAAGCCCCCACCGCCTATAACTACATGTTACACCTAAGCTTTTTAAAACTAGTAATTTTATTTTAATCCCTATATATATAGGCAATTCAGATTAGTTACTGGCGGGTTCAATAAATTCAAACTATATATATATATATACACACACACACACACTAGCCTTATTACACGCGCTTCACACATGTGATGAGGTTTTTTAAAATTAAAAAAAAAATTGTGTTTTTATTTTATCTATACTACTATTATTTAAGTAGAAACAAAACTAAATGAAAATTTGGTAAAACTACAGCTTTTAATTCCTACTAAAACATTGTCAATAAAATAAGACCAGTTTTTTGTGATAAATAGGACCACTGTCTTTTTTTTTTTTTTTTTTCTCTTTTTCTTTTTGATAAATAGGACCACTCTCTTGGTTAAACGTTTTCAATTTTTTTTTAATAGAATTTTCATTCCTTACTTCATGATCTCACGTTTGTTTGTTTGTTTTTTTTTTTTTTCAAATATCTTCTTACTTATTTTGAATTTAAAGGAAAGGAAACACTCCTATTAAGAAACTATTACTATAACTTCCCATCCATATCCTTAAATTTAGCAAATTATCTATACTACTATTTAAAAGGCTTCACCTATTTGGGACCCTCATTTTTTTGTTCAAAAATACCCTCACACTCCTATGTTTAAATAGAGACAAAACTAAAGGACAATCCGGTAAAAATACAACTCTAATCCCATTAAAACATGGCCTAAAAAATAGGGTCACTCTCCTGTTGATTTTCAAATTGCTCTATCCACTTATAAATTAGATTTTCAAAATAAATAAATAAAAACATAGTTTTTTTTTCTACTAAATAGGACCACAAAAAAAATCCTCATTGCATGCGCGAAAAGCGTGAGATGAGACTAGTTAACATATACCTCTCCTTCTCTTTATCTTCAGTTTTTTTTTTTTTTTTAAAGGGAATTATGTATGGTTAGTTGGTTACTTTAAAGAAAAGAAACAAACTCTCCTATCAAAATCAAGCACTTTTTTTTTCTTTCTCAACAAACAAAAAAAAAATCAAGCATGTTTTTGTTTTTTTTAATCTCAAACAAAAAGAATCAAATTTAAAAGAAAGTGATAAACTTCAAACTAAACTGTTTTTAATAGTTTTCTTCATGCACGCCTTTTACTAATTCACGTTCAAATTTTCTTTAAAAAAAAAAAAAAAACTCACGTTCAAATAATTTACACAACTAACAAGCACCAACACTTCTCCTTGCTATAAAAACAATACAAACTTTCTCCTCCCTCAAACTATTTCCAAAAACACAAAGCAGATGCTGATGGTGATGGTGAATTCTTATCAACATCTCCCATTGTTTATGTTTATTCGTTTTCATCTCTATTTTTAACTTAAAATTTTTAGAACACATGCTTTTTCAACAGGAATCAACAGATCCTATCAAGATTTTCATACTAGTAGACCGAGCCTTGGCATCTTCATCTGCTCCATCAATGACTTAGTAGCCGACGACATTAGAGAGAAGAAGCACTGACATGGTCATGCAAACCTTTTTTTCACACTTCAAAGTAGAGAAGAATCCTTCCCATCAAAAAGTAATAATTTTTCTTCATAAATTTCAAGCATAAAATAGGCATTCTTAATAAATATATTTCCTTCTTTATCTTTGTTTGTGATATTTGTATTACACAATTGTATGTTGTTTGAAGTGACATGATTATACGACTTTTTTATTTCATTTTATAGGATTAAATCAATTTTGATATTATTGTTTCCCATTAGACTTCACTTTAAAGCTTAGAAACATTAATCATCAATATTTATGGGTTTGGGACTCTCTGTCGTTATATTGTGACAGATTTCTTCACTCTCATAATCTCACTGTAACTTGCAATTTCTCTATGATAGAAAAATTTAAATAGAGAAATTAACAGGAGAGAAATAAGATCACTGGTTATACCAAAAAAAAAAAATCAATTTAAACTTCTCCCCCCTCTTTTTTTTGGAATATTTATCTTTTGAGTGGTTTGTTCTTTAAAATGGAATTTACACCTTAAAATTTGAATGGATCATCTTAAAACTCAATTTTTGAACTTATACATTATTATTAGCAAAAGAGGATGTAAATCTAACTTAATTCAAAGATGAGTTGAATATTGTGCTATTAAGTCATGGGCTTATTATAGCTGCAGAATTAACATTGTTGTATTGTTCAAAATTGGGTAATAGTTCCTTCTTTTTTCTGTAAGTGAAAGATTTTAACAATTTACCACTAAACACGGGCACAACCAAGTATCAAAAACTAAAAAAATTTATTAATCATTCATAAGCGTGACCTCTCCATTGGTAGGTTATTGACTTATTGTGTGGAGGCAGAGGTTATTTTGATGTAAGTTTGGATATGAATTAGGAAGAAAGAACCATTAGGCGTTGGCTGCTACTATACTGTTATCTTTGAGGGTTCTTTCTATCCTGCTTTTAGACATGGGAAGGAATTGTATTATATTGATGATAACTACAGAGAGGTAGCCAATCCAACTCTGGAACATATAAGACCAAGATGGCAAGACAAGGTGGTGCTGAGGCATTTTGAAAAGATATGGAAGAATAAGTAGTTAAGTACTGAATAACCCGTCAAGCATTTTTGTGTCCCTTCCTATATACAAATAGGGAACAGAGGGTGTCACGCCCCGAACCCAAGTAAGGGCTAGGCACGTGATAACAGCCACACACTTATAAAGTTTACATCCTACAAGTGTGTAAGGCCCTCTTAAAAAAAATTACATAATCAACCTCAAGAAAATTTCATCAATAAATTTAATAATATCCTTAACAATGCAATTCTCAAAAGATCTCCAATAATAATCTTCCACATCAAAATAAAAATTAACTAAATCCTTTAAATCTAAAAGTCTACACAAATGAAAATCTTAAACATAAAAGTTCAAATCTTATTTCAATGATTTCCTAAACTTCACTCATGCGCAGTTGCGCACATCCCAGCGGAAGCCCAAACATACGCTACTCTTCCTTATCAAAATCTAAAAGGAAAAGAGAGGGAGAAGTGAGTTGACAACTCAATAAGTAACCAAAATCCTAAAAATTTCTATCAAGAAAATAGATCTGTAAAATAATAATTTGGATATAAATCAAATATTTTCCTGCAGACTTCCTACTTAAGGCATCAGCTACTACATTGGCTTTTCTAGGATGGTAACTAATAGTCAAGTCATAATAGCTCCAACCATCTTCTTTGTCTCATATTCAACTCCTTTTGAGTAAAGAGGTACTTGAGGCTCTTATGGTCAGTGAATATCTCACACTGTTCTCCATACAAATAGTGCCTCCAAATTTTTAGAGCAAAAACTACTGCAGCTAACTCCAAGTCATGTGTGGGATAATTTTGCTCATAAGACTTCAACTGTCTAGAGGCATAAGCCACTACCTTCCCATGCTGCATAAGAACACACCCCAAGCCTTTCTTAGAGGCATCACTATAAATGGTGAAACCTCCACTACCCGAAGGTATGGTGAGAATGGGTGCTGACACCAACCTTCTCTTCAATTCTTGGAAGCTTTCTTCACACTTTCCAGTCCACTCAAACTTAGCCCCCTCTTGGGTTAAGCGAGTCAAAGGCATGGCTAAGTGAGAAAATCCTTCAACAAACCTCCTGTAATAACCAGCCAGTCCCAAAAAGCTACGAATCTCTGTCACACTATTTGGTCTATTCCATTCTACAACTGCTTCCACTTTCTTAGGGTCAACAGCAATCCCATCTTTAGATACAACATGCCCAAGGAATGCAACACTATCTAGCGAAAATTCACACTTTTTAAGCTTTGCATACAACTTCTTCTCCTGCAATAGTTGTAGTACAGGCCTCAAGTGATTCTCATGCTCTTCCACACTCTTGGAATATATCAAGATATCATCAATAAAAACCACAACAAATTTATCTAAGAAGGGTTTAAACACCCTATTTAGTATTCATCAAGTCTATAAAGGCTGCCGATGCATTGGTTAAGCCAAAAGGCATCACCAAAAAATTCATAATGGCCATATCTTGTACGGAAGGCCGTCATAGGCACATCAGTAGTCTTAATCTTCAATTGATGGTAGCCAGAACGAAGATCAATCTTAGAGAAAACCTGTGCTCCTTGGAGTTGATCAAACAAATCCTCTATCCTTGGTAAAGGGTATTTATTTCGCACTGTCACCCTATTCAACTCTCTATAATCAATGCAAAGTCGCATGCTCCCATCCTTCTTCTTTACAAACAACATAGGTGCACCCCAAGGGGAAACACTAGGCCTGATGAAGCCTTTGTCAAGTAGTTCTTGCAGCTATACTTTTAATTCTCTTAACTCAGCAGGTGCCATTCAGTATGGGGCTTTAGAAATTGGGCTAGAACCTGGTAATAGGTCAATAGAAAACTCTATCTCCCTATCTGGTGGTAACCCTGACAAGTCTTCTGGAAACACATCTGGAAACTCTCTCACTACAAGAATGTCCTCCAGCTTCAATTCACCTTGTTGTGTGTCTTTCACAGTGGCCAAATATCCTTTACACCCTTTCCTCATCATATGTCTAGCTTGTAAAGCTGAAATCACTCGTGGAGAAGTATATGCCCCATTTCCCACAAAACAGAACTCAATCTCACCAGGTACTTGGAAAATTATCTTCTTCCTGTGACAATCAACTATGGCATAATGGGCAGCCAACCAATCCATCCCAAGGATTATGTCAAAATCCCGCATCTCCAACAATGTTAGATCTGCTAGTAACTCTCTATCTGTTATTTTGACAACACAAGACTTGCAAACACTATCAATAACTACTACACCCCCAACTGGGGTATCCACACATAATTCAAACTCCATAGGCTCAAATTTAAAATTATGTTTCTTTGCAAACTTAGAAGATATGAAGGAGTGAATGGCACCAGGATCAAACAATGCATAAGCATAAGTTGTGGAAACTGGAATAATACCTGTTACCACAGCATTAGAAGTATTAGCATCCTGTTGAGTGAGTGCATAAACCTTCCTTGGATCTTGGGCTTTTGGCTTGCTCCTTGATTTTGTCCTGTTGTTGGTCTTGGAATGGTCTAAACCTCCTTTCGTTGGGGACATTCAGCAATCCTGTGACCCCTTTGTCCACATGAGAAACATGCTCCAGTATTCCAATGGCAATCCTTATCTGCATGAGACCTACCACATCGAGAGCAATTTGGCAGGGCCTTGGTATTAACAAGTTGTGTTCCTGGTTTCTTGGCTTGAAAGCTAGAGCTTTGCTCTCCTTGTCTAGGCCTCTTCTTCTGGTTATTATCTCTATCTGCTTGAGCCTCATTGAGCCCCATCTCCACTAGTAAAGCCTTACTCACCACCGCCCTAAAGGTAGTCAACTCAAAGGGCACAACTCCTTGCTTAATTCGAAACCTTAATCCATCTTCAAACCTTCGAGCCTTAGTTTCTTCATCCACCACCATTATCGGAGCAAATTTGGCTAACCTGGAAAATTCTGCCTCATACTGAGCAACTGTCATGTTACCTTATGTCAGCTTGATAAACTCTTTTTCCTTCTGAAAACGGATGCTCTTAGGAAAATATTTCTCATAGAATACAGACTTAAATAGCTCCCAAGTCCAAGGCTCAGTCTCTTGGCTACGTTTTTCTTCTTCCAGCCACCACCAGTCATAAGCATCTCCACGCAACATATAAGCTGCATAAGCCACCTTCTCATCCTTAGAGCATTCAAGAACTCTGAATACTTTCTCCATCTCAATGATCCATTTTTCTGCTTCCATAGGCTCAGTAGTCCCCTCAAAAACTGGAGGAGACAACCTCTTGAATTCCATCATCCCACCATGATGACCTCGGCGTTACTCCATCATCCTAGCTAGGTTATCTCCAGTAGTGACTTGTTGTTGGACCACTCCAACCAAGGTCTGCATCATTTGGATCATCTCTGGTGATTGGCCTTGGTCGTGCCTAAATTCTCGATTCCCATCTTGCTAATTCCTACCATTGCCAGAGTTGTTAGGAGTGTTCCTAGTGTTTCTGCTGCGAGGTGGCATCCTAACCTCTGTTCATTATGCACATGACAAACTAACATGTTATCAAACTTCTAATTTAAATAAAAAAAAATACAAATCAAAAACTCATCTAGTATATATATCATACAACGTATCCCCAAATGCCTAATTTCTACCCCTCTCACAATTAAGTTACATAATTCAATGCCTAAGGATCCAACCTAGAGCTCTGATACCATAAATATTGTCACGCCCTGAACCCAAGTAAGGGCTAGGCACATGACAACAACCACACACTTATAAAATTTACATCCTACAAGTGTGTAAGGCCCTCTTAAAAAAAATTACATAATCAACCTCAAGAAAATTTCATCAATAAATTTAATAATATCCTTAACAATGCAATTCTCAAAAGATCTCCAATAATAATCTTCCACATCAAAATAAAAATTAACTAAATCCTTTAAATCTAAAAGTCTACACAAATGAAAATCTTAAACATAAAAGTTCAAATCTTATTTCAATGATTTCCTAAACTTCACTTATGCGCACATCCCAGCGGAAGCCCAAACATACGCTACTCTTTCTGATCAAAATCTAAAAGGAAAAGAGAGGGGGAAGTGAGTTGACAACTCAATAAGTAACCAAAATCCTAAAAAGTTCTATCAAGAAAATAGATCTGTAAAATAATAATTTGGATATAAATCAAATATTTTTCTGTTTATAGATATATATATATATATATATATATATATTCTGCCACAAATAGTTTCCTAGGGTTATAGACTATTCAAATAGTTTCCTAGGGTTATAGGCTATAGAATACCTATAGGATCAAAAGTCAATTTATGGAAAACACCACCTGCACACAATTACGTTAACACCTTCTTTTTCTTTTCTTTTCTTTTGTTTTCTTTTTTTTTAACATGCTATAACTGATAACTTGTCACGCCTCAAAGCCTCTAGTTATTATTCTTTTGATTTCTCATACTCCCTGATGCCATCACTTCGGCATAAGGGCCTGTGCAGAAACCTGACCCAAGAAGCCTAAAAAATTCTACCTCTGCCCAACGCAACCAACAGGCATGGATAAGATTAAGTTATTGAACAAAAAAAAAAAAAATATGCAGTAACAGTATCTAGTTTACCGAAATAAATCCAGCTTAGATTTGACACGATGAAATTCCTAAGCTCTTACCTCAATTGCGCAGTCAAACCTTCTCTACTACAGTATTTTGGGTAGTCTCCTCTCTCAAAATATCTGTCAATATATGCTGACTTAAAAATTAGACTATATAAACTAGGGTTTCCACCTTATTTTCTAACAAACCCCTTAGGAATTTTAATTATAAAAGTTGACCCCATAAACAACATTTACTTAAATACCCCTCTTTTTATTTATTTTATTTTATTTTTATTTCCGGGTATTACAGAGGGAATTGGTGAAACAAGCTTCTTTGCTCTATATGTTTCTTATTTGGACTTAGGTTCTATGTAAAGTATATATTTTGTACAGTGGATGTGTGATGTATTTGCCTTGATGCAAAATTTTTTTTTTTTTGAATGCTAGGATTTAAATTGAAATCAACGCTTGCTCAAAGACTCTTCTATTTTTTTGAGTAAAGGTTAAATCATTAGCATCCATTTTAATCTTGGATTACAACATTTTTCAAACACAAAAAAATCAAGGGGTGTGATGAAAAAATTATTTCATCTACAAACGCATAATACTCATCACACCCTTAAGTTTTTTTGTGATTCTAAAATGTAGTAATCCTAAACTAGTCTTTGAGCATGGGCTCACGCGCATGCTCAGAAACTCTTCTATTTTTTTTAGTAAAGGTTAATAATTTGCATCTATTATAATTTGGAATTACTACATTTTTCAATCACAAAAAAATCTAAGGGTGTGATGAAAAAAATATTTCACCCACAAATGCATTACACTCATCACACCTCTAGGTTTTTTTGTAATTGAAAAATGTAGTAATTCTAAATTATAATAGATGCAAATTATTAATTTTTACCAAAAAAATAGAATAGCCTCACGCGTATGCTCAGAGTCTAGTATATATAATTTTTTTTTTTTTTAAGAATCTAATTTATAAATAGATAAAGCATTTGAAAATCAATAGAAGAGTGACTCTATTTTTTAGGCAATGTTTTAGTAGAAGTTAGAGTTGTATTTTTATCAAATTGTCTTTAAGTTTTGTCTCTACTTAAACATAAATCAATAGAAGAGTGACTCTTTTTTAGGCAATATTTTAGTAGAAGTTAGAGTTGTATTTTTATCAAATTGTCTTTTAGTTTTTTCTCTACTTAAACATAAGGATGTAGGGATGTTTAAAAAAAATGAAAATTTCAAATAGGAGGAGCTTCTTAAATGGTAGTATAGATATGTCATAATGTACCAGTACCAACCACACCATTTTAACGGATAAAGTCACTCAATGGCCACCTCCCACACTAAACCCAAGCAGGTTAGCACGGATCAAATGCTCATTCCTGTGGGTGGTTATCTCTCATCACTGACCTTGCACCACCCCCCATTATTCTCATTCAAGAATTCTGTAGTCTATACCGATGCTCATGAGATAATCAAGAATGAGGGTTTTAAATCATATGTCAGAGTGTATCTACGGACCAACCTCGATCTCATCTCCACACTCCTAGGCATCGTTAGAGTAGAAGATCCATTACCTCAATCATATGAAGATAGAACTCGTCTCTCAATAAATGAAGCGCTCGCCCTTGTTTGTGGTCGCCAAACTGAATGGGTTCCTAAGGTCTTGCTGTATGGTTATTGCTAGAAGTTCATTCCTCAATACCGACTTCTCTAAGCCTTACTATGTGATCTCAACATTTTTTCCTATCTCCCATATGTTTACCCTACATCCGTCTTGGATTCATATGCTGCTTGATCTCATCACTGACACGCCTACTGACATTTTTTTTACACATTTGTCCTATCAACAAAGAGGCAGTTGAGAACCTCTCTTCTAAAGCTATCCTTCCTTTTGCGTATCTCATCATCAAGCTCATCAGGTATCAACGTGTCCAAGTATCTTATAAAGAAAGTCGTGACAGTTACAAATAGCCATCAGTGATTGATCCCTAAATATGAGCACGTCACACTCGGAGAACCGTTCCAAACCCACACCTGAAGCTGCTGATCATTTTGAGGACGAATGGAATCATGATATTGATACTGATAAGGTAGATGTTGCTATGGCTGCTAACCTTGACCTACCTACAACAACTCCTCCAAAATCACGAGCTTATGCATACAAAGTTCAGAGTTTATTTATGCAGAAATGGCATTTATGGATGAGCTATTAATCAGCTTTAGTTACCACATGGTGGTCATAAACATGGCAAAATGGGCCAGAATTTTCTAATCTGACCCAATCTTACCCCAAAAATACCCAAACTAAAGCCGATTTTTTTATCCGAATCAAAAATGGGTTAACCTGTGGCCCAACCCATATTTTTTGTGGGTCAACCCAACCCAACCTGCAACTTGAACCATTTTTTAAAACTTTTTTTTTTGGTAAAAAAAAAATAAAATTAAGACAATATTGGTTTAATTGTTTATTATGAACTTTAAGAAAACAATTGAAACATTTGAAACATCTATATAACTGCATGCAAATGAATTGAAAAATGAATGGTTGAGCATTCTGTAATGTATAAAAATTTTTAGATATCAAATAGCAAATTACATACCTAGATAATCTGGTTACAATAGAGTTAAAAATATAGATTTAAAATTGTAAATATGTGTGAAACCAAAGTATCAAATTAGTATAAATTAATGAATGCTTAGACCTATTTTATAACAATTTATGTTCAAAATAAATGACTTTTCAAAATAAATTATGATATTTCTTAGAGTGTGTGTTGCTTAACAATGATATGGTATTCATAAAAGAGACAATATATAAATAAGTAAACAATCAAACTTTAATGTATATTCTTAAATTGAAATAGAATGCCAACCACAATTGGCAATAGATTATAATATTAATTTTCAAGATTGTAAATTTCTTATATGTTTTTATTCTTTATCAAATGAGTTATCCAATAAGTCATTTGTAATTTTGTTTTATATTTTGGGATGCTGATACTGTGTAGAAATAAAACTTGTGTATTTATTTTACTTATCTTTGTGTTATTTTGTTTTAGTTAGTAATGTTGGGATTTGTATAGTTTTAAAATTATTGAATAAGTATTAATAAGTTTAATTGAGTTTATTCTTGATATAAGTGATGAATTCAAAGTAATACATTTTACATCAAGTAATTTGTTGCATGACAAATGACAAATATATGTTGTTTTCCTTATATAAAAATAAATAAATAAATTAGTTGAAAAAACGGGTCAACCCGACCCAACCAGCAACCCGATCCCGAACCCATTTTAACCTGCTTAAAATGACCCATTTTTGGCTCGTAGCCGATTGACCCAACTTGAACCCAACCCGACCTAACCTGCCCATTTGTCATGTCTAGATGGTCAGTTGTGACTCCTCTTTTTGGCTTTCATGACAAAAAAAAGGGTATAATTTATTTGATTTTTTTTTTAAGTGCTCTTAATAGGGGGAGAGCAATTTTGGGGAATTTTTTTTGCTACTATGAGCTTGGAGGGGATATCTTTTTTTGCTATATATTAATGTTTCATATTTCTACTTCGTATGTACTTCTCTAAACATTAAATGTGTTTGAACTTTGATTTATTGACATTCTTTGCAATGGTATGTAATAAGTTGGTTAAAACACAAAAGCTTGTGTTGAGAAGTGTAATCACAGCTTTGTGTTGAACATGTTGAACTTACTAGTTCTGTGGTTCTAATTTGCTTCACATGTTCAAATGTGTCATATCCTTGATGATTGACCATTATAGTCATCAACTTGACTGTTCTTGATGCACTTCCTACTACAATGACATGCTACGATTCTTGCTTGTGCACCATTTTTGTTTAAGGTCAAGCTATATCCGTGCTTTTCATGATATTCATATTCCTATGATATGCTTGATCAATATTGTGACTTTTACTATCTATACCAGTTGCATTTTGTTATGATCCTAATGTCTCATATGCATAAAGTACAAACTTAACCATATGTTTATAAGTTCTTGGGCACCATCTCCTTGTAAGTCGATTTTCAAGGATGAGTTCTATACATGGGTTTGTAACATTTGGTATCAAAGCCAACCACCAATTCGAGTAATCGGATGTAGTTCATTGAGTATGGGATCAAATGAGTTGTGGCTTTGAGGTCAAATCTTGGAAGAGATAACCTAGAGGCTAGATTAAAATTAATGATAGGTAAGTGGAGCCACCAAAAAGAAAAAGGGCTATCATTGGCTCAGTGTCGCTAGAGTGAGTCGTCATGAGCGTCGGCTGCAGAGCGTGGTTGTATGTGTTAAGGACATATTTATATAATTGGCTAATTCTTTGACAAAATGCACTTTACTTATAATTGGCTAGATTTAGGATGGGTTTAGTACTTCAAGAAACAAGTGTTCAAGTTAAGTATTGAAGTCATGCAAGTCTGACCAAGAAACAAGTGAAGGAAGTATTGTTCATTCAAGCTCGACAAAAGTCTCTATAGAATCCTTTCTATCGAGATTTAATGTTGAAGCTCAACATAAGCTCGACACAAGCTGTATCTGTCGAAAATTATGAAATCAGACTTTTCAAATCAGATTGCACGCATATTCCTATATATTTGTGTAGGGTTCTTTTCTCACAACCCTAGAAGGAACTAAGGTCGTTAAAGATTCCAAGCTACCTATGAAGTAACTAAGGCCTTTAAAGATTCCAAGCTTTGTAGGCTTACTACAAACTTTGAGGAGATCAAGATGGAGGAAGATGAGTCATTCGATGAGTTCTATGCCAAACTCAAGGACATAGTCAACTCAGCCTTCAATCTTAGGGAAACTATTCCCGAACCTAAAGTTGTGAGAAAGGTACTCAGATCACTCCCTGAGAGATTTCATGCCAAGATAACAGCGATTGAAAAATCAAAGGACATTGGCACTAAAGGTCAAAAGTAATGAGACTAATGAGTTTTCAAATAATGAAGATTCCAAGATAAAGTCCTACATTACTAGGCAGTTCAAGAAGAATGTCAATGTGAAGGGTTTTGATAAGGATCGTAAGCAATCCAGTTCTTCACTATTCAAAAATCAAGACAGAGAGAAGAAGGATGCTAAGGATGGCAATTAGTACACTATTCCCTCTGGACCAAAGTGCTTTGGATGTCAATGTTTTGAACACATGAAACAAGAATGTCCAACATATCTCAAGTCAATTGGGAAAAGTAAGGCTCTTACTGCTACCTTGAGTGATACCAAGCCTAAGACTGAGTCAGATGACAGTGATGACGAGGGAATCTTGAGAGCTTTCACTGCCACAGTGAATCCTACTGAGGGGATCGTAGAAGCAATGGATGAAGAAGAGGAGTTGGTGGAATCCAAATTTGAGAAAATAGATGATCAAGATGACATCCATACAACCTATGCTAAGTTGTACAAGGTTTCCAAAAAGCATGAGAACCTATATAAGCTGGCCACCAAAAAGCTAAGCGATGTAGAGCTAGATCAAGAGGAGCTCTCTACCAAGGTCGATGAAGTCAATTAAACCATTGGAGCATTGTGATTTGAGAACAATTTCTTAGCTGAAAGGACCAAAAAACTTGAGGCGGAACTATTTCAAGTCAGAGCTCAATTGGAGAGGACTTCAAGTGCAAAGCTCGATGAGATGCTAAGCTTTCAGAAAGCTGCTTCTAACAAAACCGATTTGGGGTATGATTTTTCTTCTCCTAAAACTGCCTCTTCTAGTACAACTATGTTTGTCTCACTTGCTGATAATGTTAATTTTGAGAAAAATGAATCTAAAACTGAAATAGCTAATGAGAATTTAGACAATGGCAAATCTATTCTAGGAGCACACCCTAAGGTTGAAAAGAAAGAGACTAGAAACCCTAAGAATAAGAAGAATAATAATAAAAAGTCTCAATCGAAGAAGCCGCATTTCTATCATCACTGTGGAGCTTCAGGCATACTCGTCCAAATTGCTATAAGTGGTTAGTCACTCAACAAAGTAATAGTATGCTTTCATCAGAAAACTAGAATCAGTTTCCATCCTTTCTAGCTCTTCTAGGAAATCTTCTCAAAGCCCTCATGTTCCTTTTAAATTTGAACGGTTTCAATTCTTCCCCTCTCCTCAGGATCAAAGATTCGCACAAAGGAAAGGTACTTCCAAGGTTTGGAAGGAAAAAGGCTCAAAGTGAATCAGTCACTTTTTCTCTCACTGCCTTAATGTTTATGCATTACTTGTTTTTTTTTTTTGCTTTTTAACTTTTGAGTCAGTCTAGTTTTATGCTTTGTGTGTTTCTTATGTTTTTGTTTGGTTGCTTTTCAATTTTTGCTTTATTTGTTTTTCATAAAAATAAAATATTGAAAAATCTAAAAAATACAAAAACAATGTGCATTTGTGTATATTGGTACTTATGTACCCTTGATGGCCATTGAAACAAAGTTTTCTAAATTTTGTATCTCTTGTAACTTAGATGAGCATCTCAATGCACAACTAAGCAAGTAAGCTTTATGGCTCGGGTTTGTGATGAGTATGATTAAGATTGTCTCTTATATCTCATACTTATATCACTCTTTTTAACGGAAAGGACTAGAAATCCTAAAAGAAAGGCTTAAATAACCATCTCACCACTAAAGCCCCAATCATGTATAACATCTGTGTGCTTTGGCATAGCAAAGTTATGATGTTTTGGCTTACATAATGGGTAATTTTCTTCTCTCTCTTATATGCCCATGCATGCTATGCTCAAAGATAAATATGCAAAGAAAATAAAAAGCAAAAAGAATCAAAATGCTTTTAATATGATTGCAAGTGAGTTTCTATTAGATGTGGGAGTTATAGGTTGTACCTCGAACGTGATAGCCCCCATCAAGCAGTTATGATTGTGTGTGAGTGTATTTAATTCTCTCTAGTCTCAAATCTTCATAATATGAGACACTTATGCACTCTTGCTATGTTTTCACACACAACACGCATACTTTTTGCTACTTTTGATACATGTGCAAGTACAATGTGATTTTGCCATCACAAAGAATACATGTGTTAATATATACTCACTGAACTATCCTAACTTGTTTTTGAAATATAAAATTGGTTAGACTTGTTATGTGTGTGTGTATGTGTGTGTGTGTGTGTGTGTGTGTGTGTGTGTGTGTGTTTTGGATCTATGTATGATATGCATATATGTTAAGAGATGTTTTGAGAGCTTAACATGTTGATTGGATCTTTGGTTGAGTTACTTGTTTGTTGCATTCATATCTATGTGCTTTTCCACCCTTGAAAAACTCCTTTTCTTCAAGCTCGACAGCTTCTCGACAGATGCTCGACAGATTCATTTCTATCAAGCTTTCTTTCTTCAGCCTCGATAGAAGCCTCAACAGATTCTCAATCCATCGAGATTTCTAGGTTTCTTCTCGATAGATTCTCGACAGCTTCTTCGATCCATCGAGCCAAATTTCTAAGCATTCTGTCTGCTCGATAGCTTCTCGACAGATTCTTGATCCATCGAGGTGAGTTTTGCTGTCGATAGATCCTCGACAACACCTCAACAGATTCATTTCTAGTGAGATTTAGAGCTCGACAGATCCTCGACAGTATCTTCGATCCATCGAGCTGTTTTTAATATATAAGGTTGAGGCGTGATTCAGATCTCACTTTCTCACTTCTCTCTCGACAGAAAACTCTCTCTCTCTCGACCCAAAACTCTTTTTCACTCTCAAATCTCTCTACCCACTCAAAGTTCAGCCTAATCCAAGCTCCAATCACTTGGTAAGACCTCTCTATCACCTCTTTTTCATGCATTCATGCATTTTTAGACCTAGGTTTTGGATTTTTCTTTCTTTCTTTTTTTTTTTGGGTTTTTCAGATTTTTGTGAATTTTTTGGGTTGGGTTGTGTTGATTTGGTGTTATATGCTCATGCATTGCATTCTCATTGCATTATAATAATGTTTCATGCATTTAAGGATTGTGTGCTTGATTAAATTTATGAGTGCTGTTAGGTTGGATTAGGTTTCTGTCCATGATGCTTTTAATTTTTGCACGTCATATGTTCATGCATTTTTCATGCATACATTCTTTTCATCTTTCTTATTCTGAACTTATGTTCTATTCTCTCTCTCTCTCTCTCTCTCTCTCTCTCTCTCTCTCTCAGATAGACTGTGCTATGGCACCCAAACAGCGCAAATCCATTTCGGCTCGAAACTCTCTTCGTGGCTTAGGGCCATCCTCTTCTGATCCTCATATTATATCTCATATCTGGTAATATGATGAGAAGGCCAAGACGGACTTCTCTGAGAACTTTTAGGACCGTGGTGTTCATCCGGAACGCCATGTCATCCTGTCAAATTTCCCTGACACTACTCTATCCGAAGTCATTCATACTTGGGGATGGGAGTCTCTGAGTGGGAATCCTAAGAGGTGTCTGGTCTTGTTCATTTTGGAGTTTTGCTCCAACATGCATGACATCGATACCTCTGTGCCTCAGTTTGCTACGATATTTAGAGGTACACGTATCGTAGTTACTCTAGATCTTATATCCAAGGTATTACATGTTCCCAGGATAGCGCATCCTAACTACCCTAATTGTGAGCGTTTCAGGACAGTGTCTAAAGACTAGCTTATCTCTCACTTTTGTGAGAAATTTTCTCTTTGGGGTGGTTTTCTAAAGACTCCTTGCTCGGGCTTTGCAAAAGGTCCAAGATTTTTGAACATGGTGATGACCTTCACTCTTACTCCACGGTCTCACTATAACTTCATCACTGAGCCTCGCGCTTGTTTTCTTCTTTCCTTGATAAAGGATCTTTCTATTGACTTTCCCTCTCACCTCATCACATCTATTATAGATGTGTATCAGGATTCTGCTACTCGTGATAAGCTCATCTTTCCTTCAGCTATCACACAAATCCTTCGGCACTTCTCCATTCCTATTCCTCTCTCTCCTCTTTTCACCATCATGGGTGCCACCAGCACCAATTCTATTCGACGGAGCGTGGCCCAGCTTCGACTGAAGTGGCCACGAGTGGAAACAGATGATCCTGCAGCTTCTACTATTCCACCTTCCTCTTCATCTCCATCTTCCTCGGCAGCTGCTGTGACCCTCGAGGCCATCATGGCACAACTTCAGTGGATGGAGACTGACTTTGGTGGTTGTCTTGACTATCTCACAGATGAGATGTGTCAGATGAACACCCGAGTCAGACGCATTGCCCGCAGACAGGCTCTCATGGCTAGCTTTGCTCCCTCTCCCTCTCCTTCTCCAGAGGCCTCGGCTAATGAGGATGATGATGTTGGTGATGATGAGGATGATGCTAGCTCTTCCGGTGATAACGAGATGACGACCTCTCAGTGACTTGCCCTTTGTCATTCTTGACAAAAAGGGGGAGAAGTTTTTTATTTGAGAGTAGTCTTGTATTTAAGGGGGAGAGTTGGTATAGGACATTTTTGATAGGGGGAGTGTGAATATCTTTTTGAGGGATGTAGTGAGGTTTACATGTATTTTTCTTCTTCCTTTTTTTACATTAGCCTCTTGTATACCAGTCTTGTGACCATTTATTTACATACATTATACTTTACTTTTCTTATATATGATGATGTTGTTTGTTTTTCTTCACCTACCTCTACATGTGTTATTTATTTTCTCTCTTTATACACATATTTCTTTATGCACGCAATCTTTATTTCTGTTTCACATATGTTGTCTTGATGAGTTTTGTTTAAGTGTTTTAGAAAGACAGATTGTGAAAGTCTGTCTTGTCATGAACTCTCTTCTTGCAAAGTTTTTCAAGATTTGGTAGTAGAGATAGATTTATTTTGTAGAACAACAAGTGGTTATGAGTATAGTGATTTAAGACTTCTTTCATGATTATTTGTTTTGTTGTAGTTTTGTCTCAGATTGCCAAAGGATTGATAGGGACATATTTATGTAATTGGCTAATCCTTTGACAAAACACAATTTACTTGTAATTAGGTAGATTTAGGATGAGTTTAGTACTTCAAGAAACAAGTGTTCAAGTCAAGTATTGAAGTCATGCATGTTTGACCAAGAAACAAGTGAAGGAAGTGCTATTCATTAAAGCTCGACAAAAGTCTCGACATAATCCTTTCTATTGAGATTTAATGTTAAAGCTCGACAGAAGCTCAACACAATATGTATCTATCGAAAATCACAAAATCAGACTTTTCAGATCTTATTATACGCATATTCCTATGTATTTGTGTAGGGTTTCTTTTCTCATAACCCTAAACATATATAAGGATTATTTTAAGGACCGTCACAAGGTGATGCAAGAACAATACATGCATTGTGTGACCGTAAGCAGAAATTCCTCTAGTTCATCATTATCTCTGAAGAAGGTACTGCATCTTTACACCAAAGGTTTTGTGACCAAGGAGCTTCCTGATCTTTATTGTTGATGAACTGAAGAACTTTGCAGCCAACAATTTTCTTTAAGTTGGTGGAGTTAGCATGTACTGGGATTCGTGCATAATTAGTTAGTCACGTACTGGGATTCGTGCATTAAACAGAGAGATTGCTGCCACAAGACAAGTCCAATTGGGTATTAGGGTAAGTGTTCAACTATAGGTTGGTATTTCGGGATAGACCGAAGGATTTGGTAAGATTCCTTATACTTGTAACCACTTATGATTGATAATAATGGATTCTTGGGAGTGGTGACTTTAAATTCACCCGGCTGGTTTTTGCCTCAGAGGTTTTCCCCATTCGTAAACAAATCACTGTGTTAAATTTATTTTCTACTGCATTTAGTTTAGTTGGTGATTTGTTTGTGCTACCACATTATTGCATGTAATTTGACTAATTAATTAACTTTGATAACTAATTAATTTGCAAGGGGTCAATTCATTTTAACCCAATAGTATGTTATAATCCTAATATCTCACATGGATTAAGTATAAGCTTAACTATGTGTTTATAAGCTCTTGGGCACCCTCCCCTTGTAAGCCAGTTTTCAAGGGTAAGTTTTACTCATGGGTTCGTAACACATTTAATATTTTTGTTCATGTTCAGTAAAGACAGGTAAATTGTTCTAGCCCCAAAATCATGTCTCTAGAATAGGTTTAAGTCTTGGTTGGTTTGTGATTTCATAGACTTGCAAAGATACTCAGGTCAATATTAGGGTGTTTCGTCATAGAGTTGCTATAGGTGGAGATTGTTAGGAAATCTCTAGTTTCTTTGTGGTGCCCCAACACTACTAACATAAATAATTATGGAAGTGGATTTGGGCTCCAAATCTATTTGTTGGTGGGATTCCTCACAGTCCTACAGATTTAGCCTCAAACAAAGCCTAAACAACATAACCACAAGTACCCTCATGATTTCTAGCCCAAAAACCCTCTCCTTTGCAGACTTGATCCCTTACTATCTTTCGTATGTCTCCCTCAGTTCTTTCATCCTCCCTCTTTGTGACTATTCTTCCCCTTTCTTCTTGCTTTTTTCTTCTTTTGTTGTTTTAGCAAGCCCTTCACCAACCACACTTATTTGCCCTCACTCCACTTATATAATCTCTTCTTAGTGGGGTTCCAATCAGTACTGTTTTGCCAAGTTTCATGCAATCCCAATTTCACTCAAAATCCTAAGGAATCATCACGTCTTTTGAGGATTCTTGTGAAACTTGTTCCAAACCGCCAAATAGTGCTCGGCCAAGACTTCCCAAAAGTACTTCTAGCACTTGGTGCCGATCTGAATTTCTCTACTTGTTAATTTCGTACTATCTTGATGGTTAGTAGTGGGCGATATATGACCAAACACTTAACGAGTTCACCGAACATTACTCTCTAGATCCTAATACACTTATTATTGGGTCGAGCCCATCCCCACAAGATTTGGGCTAACTCCAATCCCCCAGGCTAGTTTCGGCTTGTGTATTTGGGCTTAAGCTTGGTGGGCCAATACCGATCACCTGGCCCAAGTCCCCCACATTGGCATATTTCATAACAAAAATTTTGCAATGTTTGGTTATTTTCTTTGTATTCATAAAGGGTGTAAAATGGGTTTAACAATGAGGATGCTAGTCACTGTGAAAGATTGAAGAGCTTGCTCAATAGAAAACCAAATCACATTCAAACAAAATTGAAAATTATACAAAAAATTTTGTAGTCCCTCACTCGACACTCGCTTGAGCAAAAGCTTTGAAAATGCTATGAACTTACTTTCCAGGCAGATTACGCGGCCATCATAACCATAATCCCTTCCCATAAAAAATTTAACCGTACTTTTTAATAGGAAAACAGCTATTAAACAGTTAAGAGAAAATATGATTGTCTTCCCAACCTCTCCATTGAATATCCTTGAGATGTCCTTAACCAAAAGACCTTGATCACCCACCTATGTCTGTGTAGGAATTTGCTCTGAAAACACATAGATGTCCTTAGTTGTGCAAACTAACAAGAATCTCTTGGAGTGCCTAGTTGGTTAATCAACAAGTGGCGATTGTTTGTGCAATGGATTACATAGAAGGAAAAAAGTAGAAGTATGTAGTTACTAGTGAAAGCAAGAGCTCAAGTACAATAGTCTATAAACATGCATGTATAGCGACAACCTTTTATAGTGGATTTTCTTTTTAAGTCTACCCTTAAAGTGTTTTCACCTTGGTAGATATTTCTACAAAGGTTTTCACTTCATGAACCAATATTGGTCTTTCTATGCGGTTGTGTGCTAATTGTACTTTTAACTATGTTTATGCGTCATCAACTTGTGCTTTATTTGTAATTTGAATCGTGTGCTAATTAACTACTTTAACTAATAACTGAATAAGTTAATTGAGAATTGTTAGTTAAGCCGTCTGGGTCTAAAGCTGCTGATAGGTGTAAATTCTCAAAGTAAAGCTGACGGTCTTGTATGAGCTGACGGCTCTCATTAGATGGCTAGCAAAGCAGACAGTCCTTTTCTCAAGCCAACGAGTGTACTTAACTATCTCCAGGCATAGGGTAAAAACAAGTCAGAGGATGTCGACAGGAAGAAAAAATGACGGGATGAGGCTGACGGGGTAAGCGTGACTTGCCCTACACGGTTATACTAAGAAGATATCTTGCACCCCACACTCAGTGTTAGACTCCTACAAGGAAAGGATTCCACAAAATAGCCCATAAGGACTCCTATAAGGAAAAGACTTCTAGACCAAGGCATGGATTTTGGCCCTACACTACTATAAAAACCCCAAAACCCTCACAAGCCAAGGTACGAATAATTCACCCTAGCTCTGGCACTCTAGAGTTGTGAACAAGAGATATCTCCAACTTGACCGTCGGAGGATATTTGGCCGGTACCACACCAGTACTCCTCTTAAGTTTTTCAGCTTTTGTATTATGCAGGTACTCCATCGGGAGCACGTGAGGACCATGTGACTTACTAACGATTTTTGGCATCATCAGTTGGCGCCGTCTGTAGGGAGCGCAAGGAAAAGTCATACTTTACGCTTCCTGGACGAAAAGGTGCATGGTACTCACACGTTCAATGGCAACCACCACGAATAATCAAGGGGATGAACCACGCACTACGGCTCTTGAGAGGCAAGTTCAAACCCTCGCAGCAACAGTAGAGCACCTTACAAAGGAGAACCACGACCTAGAGGAGCGGCTGTGGCAAAAGAATGCAGCGCATAACAACCAAAAAGAGGACCAGAAGGTCAACAGTGCTGAGAAAAGTTACTAGGAAGGGCCAGAAGGAAGCAATGCCCCAAGCAAGCCGGAACGACAGGATACGAGCCGCCCATCTACTGCAGATCCGGTCCCACCTCAAGTAGTTGCAGAGATGCAGATGATGAAAGAGCACATGTACTTTATGATGAACGCCCTCAAAGGACGAGTGTCTAACGACCTTGATAACCTGGTTCATCGAATGGACTCCCCATTCACCGTATCCGTCAATTCATACCCCCTTCCACCCAAATTCTGTATGCCGCAGGTTGAAAGCTATGACGGATCTAAGGATCCGTTGGATCATCCGGAATCCTTCGAAGACGTTGATGCACCTACAAGGGGTAGCGGACGAAATTATGTGCCAGGCCTTTCCTACGACGTTAAGGGGGTCTGCGAGGGTTTGGTTCAGCAGATTGACGACAGGGTAATTAGTACCTTTAAGAAGTTGAGCGCTCAATTTGCCTCACACTTCATTGAAGGACACAGATACAAGAAGTCTACTGCATGCCTAATGAGAATTAAGCAACGGGAGGATGAGACGCTGAGGTCTTACATAGCCTGTTTCAACAAAGAGGCACTCTCCATCGATGAAGCCAATGATAAAATACTCATTGCCGCATTCACAGATGGGCTACGAAAGGGTAAGTTTCTATTTTCCTTGTATAAGAATGACCCGAAGACCATGTCGGATGTTCTTAACAAGACAACGAAGTACATGAACGCAGAAGATGCATTATTAGCTTAAGAAGAGAAGCCTTCCAAGAAAAGGGAGAGACAGGAAGACGTACGGCAAGACAGGGGACGGAAGATCGCCAGGATGGGAGATAGACGAGATGACAGGCGCCCTAAACCCCCTACGAGGAGATTCACGACCTTCACTACATTGACTGCTCCGATCGACCAAGTCCTAATGCAAATCAAGGATGAGTGGGCCTTAACCTTCCCTGAAAAGCTGAAAGGAGATCCCAACAAATGATTTAGAGACAAATACTATCATTTCCATCTTTATCACGGTCATGATACAGCCGACTGCTAAGACTTGAAACAGCTGATCAAAGCCCTCATCAGGTAAGGGAAATTACAGAAGTTCGTCAGCAGGGAAAGAACAGATCCGCCGCCTCAAGAGCAAGCTCCTTGACGAGACAACGAGCATCTTAGACCACCCCTAGGAGACATAAGGATGATTATGGAGGGTACGGCGACCACCAGCTCATCCAAAAAGGCTCGAAAAACTTACCTCAGAATGCCCAACGTCTTCACCACCCACATGACGACGCACATATCAGGTCTTGGTTCACAACGGAAGTTTCACAGACATTCTCTAGTACCCGGCTTCCAACAGATGCGGATCGACAAAGAACGTCTAGTGCCAACCAACGCTCTACTCGTTAGGTTTGGAGGAACGAAAGTGTACCCCCTTAGCACAATCACATTAACTGTAACAATTGGAGATTACCCTCAGCAAATCACTAGAGATGTTACATTCCTCGTTGTCGATTGCTCCTCCGCCTACAACTCCATCATAGGGCGACCTACCCTTAATGCATGGAAGGTCGTGACTTCGACCTACCACCTGATGATCAAATTCCCCACCAAGTACAAAGTAGGTGAACTGCGAGGAGATCAGATAGCTGCACGCGAATGCTATATTGAGATGCTAGAGATGGACGACAATCTACAGACCATGAGCATAAAAAAACAGCTGAGAGGGGCGGAACCCATAGAAAGGCTCGAGGAAATACCTCTCGATAGCTCTAGATTGGATAGAACCACATGGATAGGCACTCTTGCCAGCCCTACAGTTCGCCTAGCGCTAATAGCCTTCCTCAAGAAGAATCAGGACATGTTTGCCTGGAGTCATGAAGACATGCCAAGAATCGACCCTTCGATCATGGTACATAGATTGAACGTGTCGCCTTCTTTCCACCCGTCTGACAAAAGAACCGAGTATTCGCCCAAGAATGAGATCAGGCAATAGCAGAAGAAGTCAGCAAGTTACAAGAGGCGGGCTTCATCAGAGAAGTGTACTATCCCGATTGGCTGGCAAATGTAGTGATGGTCAAGAAAGCCAACAGAAAATGGAGGACGTGTGTAGACTTTACGGATCTAAACAAACCAAGGATAGCTACCCGCTCCCTCGAGTCGACATATTGGTAGACTCTACAGCTCAGCACCAGCTACTGAACTTCATGGATGCCTTTTCAGGGTATAATCAAATCTAAATGGATGAAGCGGATCAGGAGAAGACTTCATTTGTTACCAGCCAAGGTTTTTTTGTTACAAAGCGATGTCATTCAGTCTTAAGAATGCAGGCGCGACGTATCAAAGGCTCATAAACAAGATATTTGTGAACCAAATAGGAAGGAATGTTCAACTCTTCGTCGACAACATGTTAGTAAAAAGTAGAAGAAAAGAAGACCATTTGAAGGATCTCGAGGAAACATTCGGCACCCTTCGCTCCTACAATATGAAGCTCAATCCGAGTAAGTGTGCATTCAGAGCGACAGCAGAAAAATTCCTAAGCTTTATGATGTCTTAAAGAGGTATCAAAGCCAACCTGGACAAGATCAGAGCCATAATAGAGATGCCCTCCCCCCCCCCCCCGAGGAATGTGAAAGAAATGCAGAGTTTAAATGGAAAAGTAGCCGCCCTAAACAAGTTTGTATCAAGGGCGACAGATAAGTGCTTGCCCTTCTTTTGCACACTGAAGAAATCTTTCGAGTGGACCGCTGTGTGTCAGCAAGCATTCGAGGAGCTGAAGGCTTACCTCTCTTCTCCTCCACTACTAAGTCCTTCGCAACCAGGGGAAGAGCTTTTCCTCTATTTGGCTGTCTCCCCGGCAGCCGTTAGCGTGACCCTGATCAGAGAAGAAGACAAGGTTCAAAAGCCTGTATACTACGCTAGCCAGGCATTTCATGATGCAGAGGAAAGGTATCCACCCATGGAAAAACTCGCCTTCACTTTAGTTACGGTAGCCCACAAACTGTAGCAGTACTTCCAAGCCCACACGGTAATCGTCCTGAGCAACAAGCCCTTACAACGGGCAATGAGTAATCCTGAAGCTGCAAGTCGGCTGGCTCTATGGGCAATAGAGTTGAATGAGTTTAACATTCAGTACCGCCCGCGTACTGCCATCAAGGGGCAGGTCGTCGCTGACTTCATAGCAAAGTTCACCAGCAAGGAAGACCAGAGGACAGATGAATGTCCTCAGTGGAGTATACATACAGACGAGTTGTCCAACAGGCAGGCCGGGGGTGTAGGTGTCGTGCTTCTTTCTCCTGAAGGAGACCAGATTAAATGTATGGTTCGCCTCAACTTCCCCACCACCAACAATGAAATGGAGTACGAAGCTTTAGTGGCAGGGCTTGATCTCGCCAAAGTAGCAGGAGCCGAAAGGGTGGTTCTTTACTGCGACTCTCAGGTCGTCACCAACCAAGTAAACGGGGACTATGAGTGCAAAGGCGAAAAAATGGAGTGATACCTGGACCAGGTGAGGAGGAAGGTAGATGAGTTGAAAGCCAAAATCATCTAGATCCCCAGAGGGGAGAACAAGCAAGCCGAACGCCTTGCCAAAGCCGCTTCAACCGAACATATGACTACCCTTGATAACGTGCTCTCTTTTGTTCAGCTTTCTCCACTAATAGATTCCGTCAATGTGCAGAATATTGGTTCTAAAAGCAATTGGACCACGACGTTAGTCTCTTACTTAAAAGATGGCATCTTACCAGATAGAAGGGAGGCCGCAAGAAAGCTAAAGGTCCAAGTAACGCGATTCGTCTTGATGAAGGACGTATTATATAAGAGAGGCTTCTCCCACCCGTACCTAAGGTATTTGGGTCCTGAGGAAGCGAATTACGCCATGAGAGAAGTCCACAAAGGAATCTGCGGAAACCACTCAAGGTCACGATCGCTGGTACACAAGCTGATTTGAGTGGGATACTACTAGCCCACAATGCAAAAGGACACTCAGATGTATGTAAAAGCCTACAACCAATGCCAAAAATTCAACAATATCATCAGATAGCCGTATGAGGAGTTGACCCCTATAACAGCGCCATGGCCCTTCGCTTAATAGGGGTTAGACATCATGGGGTCATTCCCAATAGCGGTGCAATAGCTGAAATTCCTAATAGTGGGCATAGACTACTTCACAAAATGGGTGGAAGCTGAAGCCTTAGCTACCATTATAGAGAAGAACATGTGAAGCTTCATGTGGAGGTTCATCATATGCAGGTTTGGAATCCCTAGAGTCCTAGTCTCGGACAATGGGAAACAATTCGACAACAGCTCCTTCCGGGAGTTTTGCTCATAGTTAGGAATCAGAAATCACTACTCCTACCCTGCCCACCCTCAAGCTAACGTGCAAGTTGAAGTCAAGAACCGATCCTTACTCAAAATTATCAAAACTCAGCTCGAGGGGGCAAAGATTTAGCAATATCATCAGACAGCCGTATGAAGAGTTGACCCCTATAATAGCCCCATGGTCATTCGCTCAATGAGGGTTAGACATCATGAGGCCGTTCCCAATAGCGATGCGACAGCTGAAATTCCTAATAGTGGGCATAGACTACTTCACAAAATGGGTGGAAGCTGAAGCCTAAGCTACCATTACAGAGAAGAACATGCGAAGCTTCATGTGGAGGTTCATCATATGCAGGTTTGGGATCCCTAGAGTCCTAGTCTCGGACAATAGGAAATAATTCGACAACAGCTCCTTCCGGGAGTTTTACTCATAGTTAGGAATCAGAAATCACTACTCCTCCCCCGCCCACCCTCAAGCTAACGTGCAAGTTGAAGTCACGAACCGATCCTTGCTTAAAATTATCAAGACTTGGCTTGAGGGGGTAAAGGGTATATGGCCTGAAGAGCTGCCAAGCATATTATGGGCATACAGGACAATAACATGGACACTTACAAGAGAAACACCATTTCAGCTAACTTACAGAAACGAAGCAGTCATCCCAGCCGAGGTAGGACTCACAAGCTACAGGGTGGACAGCCACGATAAAAGCAGAAATGACGAGGCTATGCGTCTACGGCTTGATCTAATTGACGAAGTCAAGGTAACAGAAGAACAAAGGCTCGCGCGATACCAGAACCGCATGGCTAAGCACTACAACTCCCGAGTCTGACACAAAGACTTTCAGGTTGGAGATCTTGTTCTGAGAAAGGTTATAGGCGCTACTAGAGACCCTACTCAAGGAAAGCTCGGCCCCAACTAGGAGGGACCTTACCGAGTCACATTATGGTAGAGAAAAGGCACCCACCACCTGGAAACGCTAGACGGACAAAAGCTACACCATCCATGGAACGCCAAGCACCTACGGAAGTACTGCCAGTAAAAATGGTGGCATGAAGGGCAACAACCCATTATCTCTAGTTCACCTTAGTTAATTTTAGCTATACTCCTTCAGTTTTCATATTTACTTTAGTTTTTGCTACAATAACTCTTTTAAAGCCCAAAGGGCAGGTCGTCTTCTTCTTCTTTTTAAGAATTATTATGCATGGCTTATTATAATAAGAAGAGTTTATTCATACATGGCTAAAGTGCTTATCTACAGAAAAGTCCAAAAAGTGGACGAGTCTACAAAGTAGACGACCTCATTGTTTAGTCCATAAAGCGGACAACCTCATCCCAAGAGGATAAAAAATTATCAAGTCCACAAAGAGGACGAAGTTATTATTAATGTCCATAAACAGGACGACATTGTTAAGTCCATCACATGAACAGATTCATCCCAAAGAGGGTGAAGAATTGTAGTCCAAAGTAAACGACCTTATCCCAAGAGGATAAAATATTCAAGTCCACAAAGTGGACGAAGTTATTATTAATATCCATAAAATGGACAACATTATTAAGTCCATTGCATGGACGAATTCACCCCAAAAGGGTGAAGTGTGAAGTCCAAAGTAGACGACCTCATCCAATGTCCATAAAGCAGACGAGGTCATCTTAAAATAGACGGGTTCCTTAGTCCATGAAATGGATAGACCCACAAAATGAATGAGCTTAGTAGCTTAAATGGTCGAAGATTAATAATGAATCCACAAAAGTGGACGAGCCTACTTGCCAAATCCATGTTTACAAAGTAGATAAGGTTATAAAAAATGGATTTATTGGTCCATGGAAGGGGTAAGATCCTTTCAAAACAAAAATAAAGTCCACAAGACAACCGATGGACCTAAAACTAAGTAGACGGGTGCAGTGGACCTACAAATTAATGAAAGGCGTCTGAAAGCTGTAGTCCTTAAGTAGACGAGTCTATCACTCTAAGTTGACAGATGCATCTCTAAGCTTATGGAAACATATCATAAAAACAAACACACATATATTGGAAGCAACGGAAAAAAAACACCATACATAAAAATAAAGTTTTTACAAATAAGGCCCACAAAACAAAGGGGCACTAAGTTGTCCAAAAATTAGAGCAAAAATTACAGAGAAAAGGACGAAGTTCAAGAGGCAGGTGGGTCTTGTGCAATCTCGTCACCCTTGGGAGGTAGGTCTTGAGCCTCTTGAGTTGGAAGGTCTTCTAAACTTGGAGGGTTGGCCGACGGAGTCATTGGAACGACGGGCTTATCTAAGACAAGCTGGGCAAGATCGACACTGTCATCTTCTAAATTCATCTCGGATTCAGTGAAGACATCGTCCTCCCCAAGAGCAATGTCGCCCGCTGGTGTCTACGGCAAAGGGTCGTCTATTGAAATAAGCAGATTTGACCTGTTTAAGGCAGTATTTAAACCCGTCACCATAGTATTCAGCATAAGATTTTGGCCCTACACTACTATAAAAACCCCAAAACTCTCACAAACCAAGGTACGCATAATTCACCCCAGCTCTGGCACTTTAGAGTTGTGAACAAGAGATTTCTCTAACTTGACCGTCGGAGGGTATTTGGCCGGTACCACACCGGTACTCCTCTTAAGGTCTTCAGCTTTTGCATTGTGCAGGTACTCCATCGGGAGCACGTAAGGACCGTGTGACTTACTGACGATTTTTGGCATCATTAGCTGCAATTTCACAAGAGGACAGCTATTATGACCAAAGAATGGCTACATTGATGGCCTAGGGGGCATCGATAAAGGAATACTGTCTTGAGGATGGCATACGCGAGACACCGTTCCTCTACCAATGTCCCCCAACCTACCAATGCAGTCATCATCTAGCCCTTGTAGCCATCCTCCAACCATAGCAGCAATCCTTTGGCACAATAACCATCTTCCAGCCTTCATTTGTTGTCTACCGTCATCATTTGCTGCCACAATATTTTTCTTGAGCATTCCACTTTACATAATGCCTATTCCATTCTACATTTGATCCCGTCCTTCATGGTCGCACTTTAGTTCTCATTTTCATATTCCAAACTCAAGGCGATATAAATTTTTCACTTTGAGGTAGAGGATGTTAGATATATCAATACAAGGGGGGATATTAGAGATTTCAATGTTCTTCGTAGTGTAAGGAAAGTAATATTAAGCCTACTTGTAGAGTAAGTAAAATAACCCCATGTTAGTCTATGGGTATTTTAGATTTAGTCTCTTTATATATACCTTTTATGAGCTTATTGTAACGCACAAGTTTAAAATAATATAAAAATATAGCCACTTAAGGGCTTTTCACTATGGATACAGACCATCAGATCAAACTACGTTAATTTTTTGTGTTATTTTACACTCTCTCTTAACCCCAACATAAATTTTAATACTAACATTCACTTCATAAAAAGAAGTCTAACTTTTCTTGTGTTCCTGACGCAGGTTCAAAGCGCAATTTGACTGTTAAAGTTGCTATAGGTATTTTGAACGTTTGTCAAAAAGTATTTCTTACTAAATTCTGCTATCTGGCCCTTGTATAAAATGGGAAGTAAATACCTCTGGTCTGTTGGATGAACATATACTTATTAATACTGATATACATGTTTTCTTTTTCTTTTCTTTTTTTCTTTTTCCTTTTTCCATTTTCCTTTTTTCTTTTTTCACTTTTTTTCTGGTTGCCTTGATGACTATTATTATTAGCGAAACACAATTCTTAAACCATTCTTTGCATACAGGCATTTCAGCAGTTGTGGCTGGGATTATATAAATCTCGATTGTGGCTTTCTTCAACTTTAAGAGAGAATGCTTATCATGCGGCAATGGTCTCATGGAGGAAAGACCAGAAATGAGCAAAAATTCAAGGCATTTATAAGGAATTATGGATCTCTTGCCCCAAAGCGATATAGTTATTCGTTTGTGAAGAAAGTGACAAACTCATTCATAAATAAAATAGGCCAAGGAGAATACGGTGTTGTGTATAAGGGAATGCTACCTCATGGTCGTCTAGTGGCAGTGAAAGTAGGTGAAAACACGTCCCTACATTTTTTAGTCACGGTCAATTTAGTCCCTATATTTTGGTAGCAGTCAATTTGATCCCTACTATTTTCAACTTGCAACTAATTTAACCCCTATCGTTATCTCACTAACGAAAAATGCCTATGTGACTAACAGATTGCATTGTTGGCATGTCTAACATTAAAAAAATTAAATTTGATCTTAGATGGCAAAAGAGCCAGGTCAACATCTAAAAATATTTTTTTTTCCTTTTTGTTTACTAATTTTTTCTTTTTTTTTTTTTCTTTTTAATTTTCTTACAGAATTTCACTTCTCTCTCTCTCTCTCAACATTCATCAACGGACAACCCAGAACTCAAATCTTCTTTAGTCTCTCTCTTTCTAGTTTATCTCATTCCTCTCTCTTGGCTCCTCCATCTCAAGCCCACCTAGGCTGGCATCCGCATAGCTCGCCACACTGACAATAAGATGCACGACGGTACCACCATGAGAGTCATCCTCTTGCTACACAAGGAGCGTGGTTGCTCCAAGTCAAAGCCGGAGATGTTGATTCCAACACTCGGGTCGCCTCTTGTTGGTCCAGATCGCGATCTAGGTATATATCTTCGATTTTGTTATTACGATTGTTGGCAGATTGTAGGTGGGTTGAAATTTGAGTTGTTGTTGGTTGCCAAACTTCAGGCGATTGAGTTGTAGTTAGTCTGTGAAGGGCGAACAGCAGTGACTTGGAGCATCTTGGATTTGTGGTTGAAGTTTGATGTTTTATTTGCATCTTGAGTAGCAATGGTGGGAAGGCTTAGGGCCTGTTTGGTTCTCTTTTTTTCATCAATCAATTTTCGTCACTCAATTTCCATCACTCATCACTCATCACCCATCACTTATCACCCATCACCCATCACTTATCACTCTAAAATATCACACCCAAATGGCATTATCACTCAGTTACCATCACTCAATATTTTTCACACTATTTGTAGACCCCATATCTGTCACTGTGCAGCTTTTTGCTTCTTCTTTTTTTCACTAGGTTCGGTCTGCACTTTGTTCTTCTTCTTCTTTTTTTTTTTTTTTTTTTTCGGGATGAGTGCAGACTGAAAAAAAAAAAAAAAAAAAAAAAAAAAAAAAAAAAAGGTTGACTTGGTCAAAAGTTGGGGTTGAGTGGGTCCCCTATGTGTGTTTAATTACAAAAATGTCATTGAGTTATGAGTTATGGAAACTGAAAACAGCCAAAATGTGTTTTCAATTTCCATAACTCACAACTCAAAAATCAGAGAATTGAGTGATGGAAACAGAGTTATGGTGCTCACAAACGGACCTCTCGCTATGGGTTCCACCATTTTTGAGTTATGAGTTATGGAAACTGAGAATTGAGTTATGGAAACAAATGAACCAAACAGCCTCTTAGATTTGTGATTCACAACAAAGGGATTCGCCTAGAGACATTAGCAGGGTAGAGAGACATTAGCACGGATGTGCATTTTCTTGATTTTTTGGCATTTTATTGAGATTTTCTTTTTGTATTTGTTATTGTGTTTGGATGTCAAGAATTTTTTTATATATTTTTTTAAGAAACGGATGCCAAAAAAATAAGAAATTGATAATTTTGTTATTTAAATTTTTATTATAAAGTTTTGAAATTTTATTTGAATGGTAATTTATATTTTTTAAATGCTGACATGGCTTTTTTGTCATTTAAATGCTGATGTGGTTAACAAAACGTCATTTTTTAATATTAGACATGCCAACAATGCAATCCATTAGCCACGTAGGTATTTTCTGTTAGTAAGTTAACGGTAGGGACTAAATTGACTGCAAGTTGAAAATAGTAGGGACCAAATTGACTGCTACCAAAATATAGAGACCAAATTAATTGTGACTCCAAAATATAAGAACCAAAATGGTGTTTTTTCCGTGAAAGTACTAAGTGAGTCCTAGGGTAATGGAGAAGAATTCATTGAAGAGATTGCTAGCATTAATTTAGTCGCTTTTCTGGGTTTCTGTTATGACTTATGAGAAGAATTAAAAGAGCATTGATTTATGAATAAATGTCCAACAGATCATTGGATAAGTTTATATATACTCAACGATTGTCAAGTGAAACACGCAATGAAATTGTAAAGGCAATGAAATTGTAAAGGCATTGCTCGAGGATTAGAATACTTACATCGTGGTTGTAACACAAGGATTCTACATTTTGACATAAAAACTCACAACATTCTCTTAGATGATAATTTATGTCCCAAATCTCTAATTTCGGCCTTGCGAAACTGCATGAAAGGAAAGATAGTATTGTATCAACAATGAATGCTAGAGGGACTGCTGGATATATTGCTCTTGAAATGCAGTATAGAAACATTGGCAGAGAATCTCACAAGTCTGATATGTATAGCTGTGAAAAAATATTGATGCTGCAGTGTCTCACACCAATGAAATATATTTTCCTCATTATATTTATGAGCATCTTGAAGGAGGTAAGGATTCATGATTGGATGGGATTACAAGTGAAGACGAAGAAGAAATTGCAAGGAAGATGATCTTAATAAGTTTGTGGTGCATTCAAACCATTCCATCAAACCGACCATCAATGCTAGTAGAAATGCTAGAAAGCAGCTTTCAGTCCTTGCCAATTCCACCTAATCCCTTCCTGTCTTCTCCTACTAGATCACCTTAACACCCGCTACAAAAAGATCATCACAATTATTGCAACTAGTGCATCATCCATGGGTCTTTACGTGTCAACCCCGCACGTCTTTTATCCTTCACTAGTCACTAACCCATGCGATACATAGAAAAATTTAGAAAAATGTTCAAAAACTTCATTTTTTTTAAATGCATCTTCCTCTAGATTAATGAAAGCTATAAGATTAATTCCTAATATTCATGTACTTAAACAACAAGTTTAAATGGTTAAATGTTGCAAGTTTGATGAATCCATAATGATTCTTGTAGCTAGAACTACATAACTATGCAAATATTGTTGCGAGTAGTTCCATCATTTGCAAATTATTAAGTTTGGTAGTCTTACAGAATATATACTTCATTTTGCAAAATATTTATATGAATTCCTCTTTTGTGACATCCTTTTTTTTATTTTTTTTTTATTTTTTTTTTTTTGCCAAAAAAACTTAAGAATATTAAGACTTAAGTTACAACATTTGATAGCTATAAAATACGTCAGTGATGTAAAAAAATAGAAAAGGTTTAAATATTTAAAAAGCATTTTTAGTAGATTGTAATATAAAACATTTTTTTCTCAATTTTTTTTATATAACTTTTCCCATAAGATTAAAATTGTTAGCATCCTTTAAAGATGATACATAATATAACTTAATCTTTGACAAAAAATTCAAATTTCAACATGCTCCTATTTATTGGGAACTTTATCTTCTGCCAAAAGTCTAACAACAAAATTTCATAGTTTGTCATGGATTCTATCTCAAGATTGAACATTCAAATCGAGATATATATATATATATATATATATATGATGATCATCAGTATGTAAGTAGACTAATCACAGATGTTATATATAAAAGTGCTGAAGTCATTTCCTATCAAATATTATTCGAAATGATTCTCTGAAAAGTCTCAAGGATAAAAGTAAATAATAATAATAAAACAGAAAACTCAAGAATAGTAATATGGCTTGCCAAAATCCATAACTTGATATCAGGCAAAAATGCATCAAATTCAAGTTTCAAGTTGTTCTTCCTTATTGGACTATTCAATTTCTTGCACAAATCTAAAGACAGAATTTCATAGTCTCAGTCATTGACTATTTCAAAAGGTTGAATATTCAAATAAAGATATATATGATGATAACAGTATGTAAGGTTAATCACAGACGCATACCTCAAAATCTATAAAAGTGTTGAAGTCACTGCTTCGGCAACTTTAAGTTAGGGAGCCATAACATAAGATTTGAAACAGGGCTGAATTGTCAGAAACCGAATATATTCAAGAAAGAAAAGAGCTATTTCTAATTATATAGATAGGAAATGGAAGCAACCATGGCATAAAGTGCAAACCCTAGGAAAGCCTAGGCCTTACTTGATGCATTGTCGATGGTGATACTGAATATACCTAATCAACAATTGCAAATACATACACAAGCTATGGTTCCAGTTGACCTGCAACCAGAAATTTTTGAGGAAAAAATTAGAAGAAAGAAAACTCAAGACAAAAAAATTAATGTAGCTTGAGAATCACTTGAAGCAATTTAATCATAAGTAATACAACTTACTAACCATTATAATTTGATCTCAAAAGAAAAAATAGGCTAACCCACTTGTTCAATTTGTTTTGAATTTCAGGTCGAACTTCCTTATATTGTACACTGCACAGTAAACCAAACTTTAAGTTCATCTACAAATCTAATTAAAATAGAACAAATAATTTTTATTGATTATTTCTCAAGTTCAAAAATAACTTCATATAAATTCAGAATATCAACAAACTTTGGTAAAGTCTGAAATTTGAATGTCTAAATAGCCTTAATTAATCCAAAATTGCTAAGTCAAAACTTAACAAATGAAGACAATATAATAGAAACTAAAGAGCCCCAATCAATGCATTGTTGGTAGCCCAGAATAAACACATAACACACACACAATCTCAAGAAGTTATGAATTGATTTTTCAAATGAAAATACTTGTTTTCTATTGTAGGGAGGAAATTTGAAGATCTAAAGAATGCTATGCAGCAAAATATGTTGAACTATATAAACAAACCAAAATTCTAAGAAAACTATTAAAAAATAAGTGCATAAGCTATTCTATTTCAAAGTGAAATATTAAACCAAAGGACATTTGAGGAAAAAAAACCAATTTTAGATTCTTTTGAGCTTAGATTAGGAATCAAAAGTTTATCTAGATATTTATAATCTTAAATTATCTATGCTGAAGTACAAGAACTCTAATTGGGAAGTACAGTTAACTTCATTGGTATCCTCGTTAACATAAACACTAAAAATTGCAAGTCGACGACTTTCTCCAAGTGATACATCTTCACGTAATTCATATTTTTGAATAGACAGCACCTTTCTTGCATGAAAACAAATTACAACAAATGTTCCCAATTAACGCTCGTTGGAACTCTTTAAATTTTGCAATTATATAAATCAAAGTCACACTAAGTCGTTGGAATGACACAGGATATGACCCAAATCCAAGAACTCAAAATGAACATACCCAAAAGAAACAGTGCTCCAATTAAAAAACACAGCAGTAACAAATTCAACACCTAAGAAAAATGATTTAGAAAGTAAATTCAATGTAACAAGCATCTACACCACAGCACGAAATAGGTAGAAAAAAAAAACATCAAGCAAAAGAATAGAGAAAACACAAGATATGACCCAATCCAAGAACTCAAAATGAACATACCCAAAAGAAGCAGTGCTCCAATAAAAAAATAAAATAAAATAAAAAACCCAGCAGTAACAAATTCAACAACATAAGAAAAATGATTTACAAAATAATGGTTCATTTAGATTGAGGGGGAGTAGAGTAGATTTGGCCCAAAATTAGCCTATTTTTAGCCAACTGTACTCTAGTCCCCTCCACTCCCCCTACTTTTCCCCTCCATCCAAACGGGCCCTAAATTCAACGTAACAACCATCCACACGACAACACGAAATAGGCAGAAACAAAACGTAGAAAGGGAAAAATTAAACCATGAGGACAAATAATAGAGCACAAAAGAAATTGGGATGTAGTGATACCTTGACTCAATCACCCAACTTATGTTAGTACTAATATAATGTGAGGAGAGGAAAGAAGGAAGGAAGACCAGAGGGCTGCCATTAGAAACTGAAACAAAAGCTGAAACTGTAGAACAAAAAAATTAAACCGCGAGTAAAACTGTAGAACAAAAGCTGAAACCATGAAAAACAAAAGGAGGGATAGGGGAAGGAACCATACCTAAAACGGCGAAACAAAACGTGGAAGAAAGGAATTTGAAATCGTGTAACAAAAGGAAAGCAAATACAAAGAGTAACTGTGAGAAAGCAAAAGGTTTTACAAAGGGTTTCAATTTAGCAGGCATTGGGTTTGGGCTTGGAATTAAATTGATAAGAAGTGGGTTTTATAGTGGAGATAGAGCTTGAAATAATTTTATAATTATTACTATTTTAAAATTGATAAAAACTATTTTAAAATTGAAGGAAAATTTCAGTTTAAAAATGAAGGAAAAAATCAGAAAAAATGATGGAAATGACATAGCTGCTAATATGGCACAACATGAGCATAGCAACATTAATTGCTACACTTCAACTTTTAGATTTATATAGATATAGATATAGTCTGAGAAGCTGTTATCTACCAAAGTTGAATTAATTGTGTTAAGTTCTAAGAAATTAGGAACTAAATGTATTAGAACTTCAATTTGTAATGTATTGGCAAACCATGATCAAAACTTAGAGTCTAGATTTAGGCTGCCTAAAGGGTGTTTAATTGTAAAATTGGAATCGAGTGATTGCATGATTTATTGGTCTAAATCTGCAAGGCTCGATCGATTGAAAATTAGGCTCGATCAATCAAACCTTGTGCAAATTAATTTTCTGCAAAATTTTCCAACTCAGCCCAAGCCCAATTTAACATGTAGGGTTTTATGTTTTACTTCAAGTATAAAAGGAAAAACCCTATCTACATTTTAGTGGTCTTTGATGTGCTGTGTGTTGAATCTCTTGTTAGATCTAAAGGTGTTTACTTTCATACACACTTAGGGTTATCAAGATCAAGATTCATGTCATGAACTTGGTGATCGTTTAGTTGCTGCATAAAGAACTTAAAGAAGATCTGAAACCTTTGAGTGGAGTCTCAAAGTCACAAGTAGGCGAACTTGTGGTAGTTATGGATCAAAGAAAGAAGTAATCCGTGGACTAAGAGCTATCATCTGGTCGTGGTAGTAAGTTTTCTACTCGATGTAGCAATAGGATATTAGTGGTCTAAGTTCTATTGTACAAATTTCAATTCTTTCATAGTGGATCTGTTTTACCTTGAGGATAGCTAGGTTAAATCCTCCCCAGGTTTTTTACCAGTTTGGTTTTCCTGGATCATCAGGTCTTTGTGTCCTTTATATTTTCCATGCTTTATTATTTATGAATATTTGTGCTAAACCTAATCTCGAATAACAACCTTGTTAATCAACTTAGTATAATATTAGGTTAAGCATATTCTAGTAAGGGGTCTAAAAACGTACAAATTGAAATGCCAGAATTCGCAATGGAAAGATTTGATCTGAATCTAATATAGTGCAAATGTGTAATTCATTGTGCATGATGTTAGATATTAGCTCTCTTGGTGTAGAAACATTAAAAAAAATTATTTTTTAAGCTAATATGTGCTTTGTGAAAACTCCTTTCTCAGTTTTTAATACATGTTAGGCTGATATTAGCTCTTGGTAGATTGCAGCTTAATGCTTGGGATTTGTAATATTGTTGTAATATGATCTGTTGAATAAAAGTTGCTTCATCCCAAAAAAAAAAATTTAAAAATTACTGTAGAAATAGCAATATTTTGTATGGCCATACAGCAAAATGCTACTACAAAGCTATTGCTTCCCAGACTTTTCAAATCTAAAACATTTTGCGTCGCAACATTTATAATTTGTTGAACAAGATGTTATTGAGATGGAAACATAAATTTTACACTCTATCCTTACCAAATTCAAACTCTTATTACAAAGCTCTAATTGATAATTTTTCAGTTACATCCAAATATTTATAGCAAAGATTTCAGAAGTTTCAAGTAACAAAGCCTAAAAGTATGTATAATAACCATGCCCTACCTAAAAAGCTGTTGATACCAATTTGATCAAATTGTTTTTGCCCTCAAGTAGTTGCTCCAGTCATGGAAGAATAATTTTTGTTACTACTTTGACAATTCGTCTATACAAAATTTTATTTTATGGGTAATGTCAAGCCTAATTGAATTAAAAGTCATGTGATTTTAAAGGTCTAATTATATGTGTCCAAAGGTTAAAACAATTTTTAATTTGAATTTTTACCATAAAAGTTTTAGTCAATTTTGTATTTATGGCCAAAATTGTAATTTTGCCTTCCCCGATAAATTAAATGTATTATAGTAATTTAGTTAATTCTAGAATTTTTTAAAGGATCCTATCCATTTTTATTTTTATTTTCTTTGATTCTAAATTAGCTTTTTATTAGGTTTTAGTTTATGAATCAAACTAGAAGTTATAACACTACTTCCACAAAAGAGAGAGAATGACTCTAAAAAAAGTGTGGTATATGCTTGTGCTAAAAGTATTCTAGGATAGATTTCTATACATAAAAAGTGCGAATGCACAAATCCACAGTAGCTACAGTACTTTTTAGGTTTGTTCAATTGGCACAGTAGCTACAGTGCTTCTTTTTTTTTTTTTTCCTCAGTCATCAATTTGTGCCTTTTTTTTCTTTTAAATATTTATATGCATTAGCATATATATTGTTATACTAACACAAAAAATTTCACAATATTTTCAAAATTATTGAGGTGTCAATTTCTTATAGGGCAAAATAAAATAATAAACTATGAGACTTTGACCAACCACAACTGAAAATAAATGTTTTGTGAAAATGCTTTAAGTTTGTTTTTATCACAATATTTTCACAATTGTTGAGATCTCAGTTTCTTATAGATCAAATAAAAAAAAATGCTAAAGTATACAACATTTTCACATTAATTTCACAACAAATCATAAGTAAGCTACTATTGATGGATAAAAAAGTGATATCAGTCGTGGGTCCATTTTAAATTTAGTAATAACTTATTATCTAGAATTTGTTATGAAAATATTATGGGGATAGCATTTCTATATAATAAATAATAATATACTAGCCTTTAAGCACACGTTCACACTCGTGCTCAGAGGCTCTTCTATTTTTTGGTAAAAGTTATTAATTTGCATCCATTATAAATTGGGATTACTACATTTTTTAATCACAAAAATACCTAGGGGTGTGATGAGTGTTATGCATGGAGAAAAGTAAATAATTTTAATATTTGGTACAAATGCATTACACTCATCACACCCCTAGGTATTTTTGTGATTAAAAAATGTAGTAATCCCCATTTATAATGGATGCAAATTATTAATTTTTACAAAAAACAGAGGAGCCTGTCACGCACGTGCTCAAAGGCTAGTATGAAGTTATTTATAATCTTAAAAGATAGTCACTTAGTAAAAAAATACATAAAAATAACTAAAAAAATTAAATAATTAAATTTTTTAAAACACCTTGAATACGAAAAGGTTAGTAGCTTTTGAATACATTTGTGTAGTACCTTGGCTTTGGATATATACATTTGTGTATTTTTCATTGTGCATATAGTTTTTTGTTTGATTTAATTTGAATAGAAATTTATTTAATTGTTAGGTTGGATTAAAATTGATTGGTAGCTGATTTGGAGTGTAATATATAATTTCAACAATTATAATTTGAGATTACTACATTTTTCCAATCACAAAAAAGAAACGTAGGGGTGTGACGAATGTTCATGGTATTTTGTTGTTGTGTTAGCCACGGATGTAAACAATCTTAAATCCATTTCAATAAAATTTTTGACTTCCACTCAAAAAATTATGATATTATTTTTTTGTGTTTGATTTGGACTCTTTAATGTCAGTAGTGTACAGAAAAAATATTAGTATGATATAAGATGATAGTCCTTTGACTCTTTCATTGTAGAGATTCCTAAATTCCATGCTAATTTATTTCCAGTCTTCTTATAGATTATTTAATTTGTATAGAAATTTATTTAATTGTTAGGCTGGATTAAAATTGATTGGTAGCTAATTTTGAGTGTAATATATAATTTCAAAAATTAGAATTTGCAAAAATTAGAATTTGAAATTACTATATTTTTCAATCACAAAAAAAAAAAAAAAAAAAAAAAAAACCTAGGGGTGTAATGAATGTTCATTGTATTTTGTTGTTGTGTTAGCCACGGATGTAAACAATCTTCAATCCATTTCAATAAAATTTTTAGCTTCCACTCAAAAATTTATGATATTATTTGTTTGAGTTTGATTTGGACTCTTTAATGTCAATAGTGCACAAGAAAAATATTAGTATGATATAAGATGATAGTCATTTGACTCTTTCATTGTAGAGATTGTTAAATTCCATGCTAATCTATTTCCATAGTCTTCTTACGGATTATTATGTTTTGTTATTGGAAAATATAGTAATCACAAATTATATTGAATGCAAATAATTAACCTTTACAAAAAACAAATAGAAGAGCCTCTGAGCAAGCGCGTGCTGAGAGGCTAGTTCATTTTTTGTGCATCTACTAATTTGATAGTTAATTGTTTAATTTTAGAAATAGTAAAATAATTAGATTTGGAATTTGTATTCCAGAAATCAAACTTAATATTTCTACACAATGTGTGTGGTTTTTTTTTTTTTTTTTTTTTTCCTCATTGGGGAAATTTTGTGGTGACTTCTTTTGAACCACATTCGAATCTCATGTTGTTCTCCATTAGCATAAGTACAGTGTATAATGAACTCATAAAGTCAAAAATGAATTAATATTTTATGCTACACCTCATCTTTTTGTAATTAGAAAATACATCAACCTCAAATTAGGTGAATAAAAAGTAGTGGCCTTTAGGGGAAAAGAAGAAGAAAAGAGAAATGTGTATTAAGATAAATATAATCCACTACAACTTTGCAAACCAAATATGAGTACATCCCAAAGGTGTATTATGATGATAAAAAAGTCTATTAAAACAACATAAAAGTCTTTTTAAAAATCGTATGTATCAGCAGCAAATTGAAGTCCATTATTGCTAAGCCTAAGAACACCAAAGGTTAACACGAACAAAGAAAAATATGGGAATAGGGTTCACTCACTCAAGTCCATTATTTTATACAACTACTTAAGTCTAGAAATTTTTGTCCTATCACTGGTTTAAGTATCAATTCCATATTTGTTCGCTTGCTGTAACATGAAGTTTGCTAAACAATAGGATGATTAAAAAAAGATAAATACAATAGTATAAACCACAAAAATAATTCATTCAAAACCACAAAAATAGACCAAAATTACAATTGTAAGCAAAATCTAATGTGGAATTTGAAGATCTATTAAAACCTTTCACCGCATATTTGGTTGATTCATATGTAATTTGGATCGTGGAACTGTAATCTTGACATTGAAACCTACAGGAGGCTTATTTTCCCTTTAGCATCACATCTATGCACTTTGAGACCTCAAATACTTCAAGTTCTTTGTAGCTCCCACATGAATCCTAGGATCAAAAATCAAAATGAACAACTATGGTAATCACCATAAATTCGTCTAATTTGACAATAAAATCCCAAAAGTTAATTACACACCAAATACAATAATTTCTACAAATTAGAACCATTTGAGCCAAAAATAAAAACTAAAAATCATTCACATATGGAGGCGAAGAAACCAAGAATGAAACAAAATTTCACCCAAGCAGAGTGCAATATATTAAGGGAAGAAAAGACAAACCAATGTATAAGAACAAAACTTGAAAGAGCATGTTAAAAAAGGACTGAGACTCCCAAAGAACCAATAAAGATGACCATGCCCCTTAAATAAGTCTTTTCTTTTTTTTATAAATCCTTAAATAAGCCTTTATCCCAATACTTAAGTCACCGTTGCAACTTTTACAATCCACTTACTACAAAGTGCCGATACTCACAACTTTCATCAAACACTTGCTGCCCAAGTGAAGGCCTTGACACATTAACTTCAAGCTCTTTGAGAATACAAAAAATACACATAATCCATATTAACCACTGATTGCAGAAAAGAATGACACTCTTCCACCCAGTTTGAAAGGTATACAATGACCAAATTTGAAAAGAAAAGAAACGAACACATTAAAACCATATAAACATATACCTAAGTAGGGAATATAAACACAATCACATTGCTGAAAATTCTACACATGACCTTATAACCGCCAAAGGAAAAGCATAATAGGATGAAGAGGCTGAATTTTATTTCTCTTGCATCCTTACTGTGTGCTCTGCTATTGCCTCCATGACTTGACAATGTTCTACCACAGAAACACCAACTTGATCTATCATTTCATAGAACAAAATCTGTTCAGTCTCTAGAGAGAAAGGGATGGTGTAATAAGACTTTAGTTTCACCAAAAAAACAAAGCGAAAATATAAATGATTGTGGGTATATATTTACAGGGAAAGAACCATTCCTATGATGCAAATGGTATGTATACATTATTAACATTATTAACAAAGCTGTGTGAATCCCAATAGTAACAAACAAAATTCAACGAAAACGAACTACAAATAATAGTAAGTTTTCTTTCTTTTTTTTGGCCAGGCAGTTGCTTGCCATCTTCCCTTGCAATTCCTATTCTTCAATATCTACCCGAACATTACAGAGAGAGAAAGGGTGGAGCAGAGTCTTTTTGGAGGTTTTCTTTTTTGGGACGGTTTGTGTGAAGATAGGATACATGGAAATGGTGGGTAAGGTGATTCTGAGTAGAGAAATGATATATCCACAACATTTTTACAATATTTTTACAACAAATCCTAAGTGGCAGGTTGTAGGTTATTATTGTTGGGGCAAAAAAGTAATCTTAGTGTTAGATTCAAATTTGAACCAATAATAACTAACAACCTATGATTTGTTGTGAAAATGTTGTAAAATTGTTGTGGACATAGCACCTCTCTTCTAAGAAACCTGCCTTAGAGAATGCTACGATTTTGTCGGGCATGTTTTTAGTAGGAGTTAGATATTTATTTTTACTTAACTATCATTTAGTTTTGTCTCTACTTAAACTTAGGAGTGTTGAGGGTATTTTGGAACCAAAAAAAAAATATGGTCCAAACAAGAAAATCCCTTTAAATAATAGCATAGATTAGACCAAAACTTACCACGGCTGAAAATAAAGGTATTGTGAAAATACTGTGATATTTTGTTGTATTTCTAGACTTCTTTTTTGGTTTAAGCAAATTTGGTGAGCAAAAATTCACTGTTTCACACAATTTTCTTCTATTAGGTTTTTGTTTGTTGTTTTCTTTTAATGCATAGTTTAAAGTGGTTGTGTCAATTAAAAACCAATAATAATTTACCACCTAGAATTTATTGTAAAAATATTATGAATGTATCATTACTCCAAAATAAAATTATAAAATATCATACCAAAGTCCACCATAGCTAAAATAAAGGTATTGAGAAAATATCGTGACATTTATTGTGTTCCTAACTTTTTTTCTTTTTTTCTTTTTTTTGTTTAGCCAATTTGTTGACCCAAAATTCATAGTTTTATAGACAGTTTTCTTGGGCAGATTTTTTTTTTTTTTTGACTAATTGTTTAAAGTAAAAAACACAATTTTACCAACAAAAAAGAAATATGAAAATAAGTACTTTCCCCTTTTATGTTTAGGGTAGTTTCATTCCCTAACTTTTAAGTTGAATAATTTCTTCTTTTATATTTTGTAGACAAGTATATAGTCCCTACTATTACTCTCCTAGTTAAACCCCTAACAAAATATTATTATTCCTAGAATATTTTATTGTGCAATATCTAAAATACCTCACTAAATTTTAATGTCCCAAAAATTTTCTTCGTGTAGTTTGAGTTTTATGTGTCTGTCATACTTATAAATAAAAATGATGATATATGGTATTCAGTTTGTTACCTAGAAAACACTAATTTATTAGTGGTTTAAATTATCTAGATTTATAATTTTATCTAATAGAAACTTCAATGGCATATTTCTTTTGTTATTTTGTTCTTTTTTTTTTATTTCTTAAAAAGGTGTTCATTAAAAATTAAGTAAGCTAAATATTGTAGTTAGGCTCATAAAATAAAATGATAAAGAAAGAAGTATGAATAAAAAAATATTCATTGCAAATGGTTGTAGGTATTTAATTTAATAAAGAGTTTCAATTGTAATATATGTCAGCATTTATTGCCAAAATTTAAATATTGTGACAATATTTTTTTAAAACTTAGTTTTTTATTGTTAGAAGATGAAGACATTTGTTATTATTATTAGTAGAATTTTTGTGTGTGTATATACTGTCTTTAGTAAATAGGTTTCTAAGAAATGAAAAAAGAATTTTTTTTTCCAATTAACCTTAAATATAAAAAAATTTCGTTAATTGTCACGTTTTCAAAACTATCTAGGAAACTAGCATCTCGAGTGTTTAAAACTCGAAATCAATGCAGAACTCGAGCTTTTAATCCTCGAGTTTAGGATTTTTTTCACACACTTACATGGACAATTTTCCACGTAGAACTCGAGTTTTAGACACTTGATTTTTCTTTCTTCATTCCTTCCTCCATTCTCCGTGTTCTTCCTTTTCTCCTTATACCTCACCCACAGATTCATCAAATTTCGGCACCGGAGCAACAACCCAAACCCACAGATTCATAATATCTTGGCACCGAGGCAAAAACCCAAACCCGAAAATCACGATCTCAGCACCGGAGCAACTCCCTAAGCTTTGTTGATCTTGGCACCAAAGCAGCTTGTTGTGGGTTTGTTGATCTCAGCACTGGAGCGCGCTTGGGTTTGATGTTCATGTCTGGTATTGTTGCTTGGTTTTGTTTCTTTTATTTATTTTTTTTTTCTAGGTTTGTTGTCTTCGGAAGTGGGTTTGGGGTTTTGAGAATTAGAGAAATCGTTGGGGTGTGGGCAAAGGAGAAAATAGAGAAGGAAAAAAACGAGTTGAAGAGAGAACGGAACTCGAGTGTCTAAATCTCGAGTTCCACGTGGATATCAACCTCAACCAAAGCAGCTTGTTGTGGGTTTGTTAATCTCAGCACCGGAGCACGTTTGGGTTTGATGTTCCTATCTGGTATTGTTGCTTGGCTTGGCTTTGTTTTTTTTTTTTTTTTTTTTTTCTAGGTTTGTTGTCTTCGGAAATGGGTTTAGGGTTTTGAGAATTAGAGAAATCGTTGGGGTGTGGTCGAAGGAGAAAACAGAGAAGGAAAAAAACGGATTAAAGAGAGAACGGAACTCGAGTGTCTAAATCTCGAGTTCCACGTGGATATCAGCCTCCACCTCAACTGTGCTAGCCTATTAAAATCGAGTCTTTTAGGCTCAAGTTGCTACAGTAAACTCAAGTCTAAAAGACTCAAGATGCTATTTTACTGAATTGTTTCAAACACGTGCTAACTAATGATATTCTCTCCCAAATGGTTGCTAGTTGGAAAATTACCACAATGAAAAAGTATTTTGTATCAAATAATACCAAATTATCCATATCAAAATTCAATAAATAAAAGACGTGTGCAAAAATAACTACCCCCTAACACGTCTTTTAATTGTTAGTGAATTAGTTATTTTTTGCTGACATATCTCACACTTATTGGATTTTAATACCACCGACATGATATCATTTAATACCAAATACCTCCTCCTAAGAAATTATCATACTAAATAAATAATCGTATGTTAAATAACTATTATAAATTTAAATACATGGATTATACTACCAAAAAAAAAAAATTATCTTAAATTTTCTCACTCAAGGAGCAACTCATTCCTTGTACGCACAACCCTTACTAGTATTAATAAAAATGTTGAGTGTATGCTGACCTTCATGTGTTGTTTTCTTCAACCATTTCTAAAACTCTATTATCCAAAAATTCAATTTGTCCTACGTCACATATACTAAGCCGATGCCTAATTGCGTTGTTTCTGACACTTCTTTCCGATACATATCATAGACATTACCAAACACAAACTTGAAAGTCAGGATCCAACAACAAAGATGGCGGAAGGAATCACATTAAGCCCTAATTGCGGGGCAGTCAACTATGCAACAGCGAGCTTAGATTAATAATTTAAATAATTATAAAAATGCTTTCTATCTTTCTTAGCATCAAGTTGGTCAAGCACGGTGATACCCTCAACCGCACAATATAAATTAGAACTATTTTGTAAAAATAAAATTCTAGACTACACAGGTCCAGAGCCTGAATTCATTCAACCGAGTATCAAAGATTCAAGATTTCTAGACTCCATGTTGCTATTCAGTATTCAACTGAGTATCAAGATTTCTACATTATAAAGTTCAGAATTAATGAAAGAAGGTTGAAGATAATGAAAGAATTCATTCACCTCCCAAATATTACCACACAAAAATAAGCATTGCTCCTCCCAAATTTTGAATCACAGAAACAATGAACACTGCATGAAGCGAAGCAGAATACACACATGACAACCATGTTTTCAGCGCACTTCCTTACAATGGTACATGAATAAATTGATCTTACAACTTGCAAGATCTTCAACACCATAAACAAACATATACCATTAGACAGGATTTGTCTTTTAACTAAAATGGGAATGATCTTTCCTGTGCATGTGAAAAATAAAATGCATTTATGTTTGACCAGCACATCAAAGACCTAGCTGCTTTGTCCATGGATGGTAGCATTGGTCAAAGCTTTCTTTTTCATTGTCTACAATAATTCATTGCTCAACCTTTTTGGTATTGAAAAAGAAAGAGAGAGAGAGAGAGAGAGAGAGAGAGAGAGTCTAGCAACCAACCTTCCACAAAAGAGCCCGCTACCAAAGATGATGTTGTAGACCATGTTATATTCACTCTTTTATTGTTTATTCCTTACAATGTTAGAAGTCAATGAATTCAGCCCCATGCTTCGCCAGCTTCTTCATCTTAGCTTCATCATCTTTTTCATTCTTCCAGAATCTATATTTGCAGTCGATAAGAACTACACTGCTTGTAGTCAGCCATTCAAGTGTGGAGGCTTCCACAACATTAGTTACCCTTTCTGGGGAGATCCTTACCCTCATACTGTGGCATTGCAGAATTCAAGTTTGTGTGTCAGAATGGATTCCCTGTTCCACAGATCCTGTTAGAAAGATTCCAGGTTTTGTTGATCAATCATGAAAAACATATTCTAAGGCTTGCTAGATTAGATTTATACAACAATAGTTGTACTTCTAGATATGTTGACACCACCATCAGCTACCTTTTCAGCTATGCTCCTCACTTTGGAATCCTTAACCTTGTTCTACGGTTGTTCATCAGTCACTCCAGCCTTGGCCTCCGATGCATTCAGCTTTCATAATAATGATTCATCCACCGAAACTGGCTTTAATACAATTGGCTCCAATCTAAATGTTGAAAACAATAGAACATGCAATTTCAGTATCACTGTCCCAGTACTTCAAACAGCAGCATAAGCCATTAGAGATAATGTTTCATCTCTTACTGAAGTTTTGAATCAAGGCTTTGAGGTCCAGTGGATTATTGATCATTCAGCATGTTCAGAATGTGTCAGCTCTGGAGGGCATTGTGGATATAACCAGTTACTTCTGACCCATCTGCTTTTGCCCTGATCAGCCTTATACTTTCAGATGTCCAGAAGGTACATAGAACTGTGTTCTTTTCTTTTTTCCTGTCAAAGTACATGTTATAATGAGTGCTTACCTTCTAATTTTTTGGGATAAATTATAATGAATGCTTACATACTAAGCACGCATTCAATTTGTCCAGTAGAGAGCATCAAATAGAGCAATTTCTGTTCATAGTCCAAATTATTGTGCTTATGTGAAAAGTGAAGCCAGAGACAAAATAGAGATTATCATATTGTAATGGATCAAACTAATTAGCCCTGAATTCTTGCCTTTCATAGCAGATCATAACAACCTTGACGATACAAGTCAATAAGGAGAGACAACAGCTAATTTCTGAATAATCACTGTAGAACCTCTATCATATTGAACCTACAACCTCATAAATTAAAACACAAATGTGAAAGTCAATTGGCAATTGGTAGCTTAAATAATCTCACACACTGTTTGGTGTCATGCTTCTGTTGCAAGATCCAAATTCAATTTGAGGAACAACATTTTAATAGGCATTATACTTATAAAAGTGATATTCCCCTGCCTTCGTTTTCATTTAACAAAAATCAAAGATAAAAACCTACTGAAGACCAATAAATATATTTTTTTAACTTGAAGGGATATATGTCTCTTGTGTTTGCTTTCTTTAATCGATGCAGCATCAGTGGCAGCAGTCTGCAGTATAGTAGTGACAGTAGTCATTCTTTGTTGCCTTAGACAGAAGTCAGCATCATATAAATTAGTAGTCTTCTGGAAGAAGAAAACAAAGAGTTCTGAATATGTGGAGGCTTTTCTAAAGAAATGCAGATCCTTTGCTCCCAAAAGACATAGAAATTCAGACATAAAGAAAATGACCAACTCCTTCAAAGACAAACTAGGTCAAGGAGGGTACAGTGATGTATACGAAGGAAAGCTACCGGATAATCATAAAGTGGCAGTAAGGTTGAGTGAGTCAAAAGGTAATGGAGAAGAATTTCTTAATGAAGTTGTCAGCATCAGTAGAACTGCCCATGTAAACATTGTCACTCTTCTGGCTTTCTGTTTTGAGGGATCCAAAAGAGCTCTTATCTATGAGTTCATGTCAAAAGGATCTCTTGAAAAGTACATATATGATTATAGTAAATGAAACAAAATTCCCCCCTTAGGATGGGAAAGAATTTACCAAATTGCAATTGACATTGCAAATGGCCTGGAGTACTTGCACAAGGGCTGTAATACACAAATCCTTCATCTTGATATAAAACCACAAAATATCCTCTTGGACCAAGATTTCTGTCCAAAAATCTCAGATTTTGGTCTGGCTAAATTGTGCAACAGAAAAGAGAGCACCATGTCACTAGTAGGTGCAAGAGGAACAGTTGGATACATTGCACCAGAAGTATTTTCAAGAAACTTTGGAATAGTCTCACACAAATCTGATTTTTATAGCTATGGGATGATGATTCTAGAAATGGTTGCAGGAAGAAAGAACACTGATGCAGGAATCCAACATAGCAGTGAAATATATTTTCCGCACTGGATCTACAATCATCTAGAATTAGAAGGGAATTTAAAACTGCTCTTGAGCATGAATAAAGCAGTGGAAGAACTTGCAAGAAAGATGATTCTAGTGGGTTTGTGGTGCATACAATCTAATCCAGCAGACCGGCCTTCCATGGATAAGGTAGTTGATATGTTAGAAGGGAGTCATCAAGTTATCCAAGTTCCACTAAAGCCTTTTCCTACTTCCCCTTTGGGAATTCCATAAGGCCATTCCACAACATCCTCTCCAAATCCTTCCAAAAACATTGTTGAGACTCTACTATCACACTGAAATTCTATTAGGAAGTTTTACATTTAGTGTAATTTTAGATTAAAATTTGAATTGACATGATGGATGGAGAACATTGAATGACTTATTTGATTGCCAGATGTACACCCATTTGTTTCTCTTACAGTCACCTTCACACCAGCAGAGACTAGTCTTATGGATGTCATGGTTTACACCTACAACCAAATGTTACACTTTCCACCGACATGATTAACTGCAGCTCCACTTTTTTAACTTTTTCAGTCAGTGCTCCAGGAATCATCCTATCCAATAAATTAGGGTAAGAGCATTCACATCAGTCCATGGATAGTCTTGCAAAATACAAAAACCAGCACTTTTTACACATTTTAATCAAAAAAGCACCCACATTAGTGGGTGTAAAATGGTGCAAAATCGTACATAAATATGCAAGAGCTACAATAACCGTGTATATATACACGGTTACTGTAGCTCTTGCATACATTATTTTAATAATTTCTAATTTCGCACCTTTTTTTCTCTCTTCTCCATTTGCACAACTAACTAACGCCCTTCTTCCTCTAATACACACTCCCACAGACAAAATCAAAAATAACCACAAAATCAACCATAGACACCACAAAACCAAACACACCCACACACAGACACACCAACAGAGACAGAGAGAGTGGATCGGCGTGCTTGGATCGGAGTTTCAGATCAGCGTACTTGGATCGGCGTTCTTCTCGCCGTGCTTGGATCGGAGTTCTTCTCGCCGTGCTTGGATCGGAGTTCAGATCGGTGTGCTTGGATCGGAGTGCTTAGATCGGCGTGCTTGGATCGCCGTTCTTCTCGCTGTGCTTGGATCGGAGTTTCAGATCGGCGCCGTGCTCCCTGCTTGGATCGGAGTTTCAGAGAGTTTGGAAGAGAGAGGAGTGAGGAGTTTGATGGAAGAGAGAGGAGAAGAGAGAGGAGTTTAATGGAAATTAGAGAGAGATTCAGAGAAGGCTCTCTAATAAAGTCCCGTGAGTGGAGAGAGAAGGTTAGAGGTAAAATAATAATAAAAAAAAGTGAAAAAATGATTATTTAAATAATGTAGATGATAGAATAGATAAATTGATGTGGGTGTTTTGTAAAAGTGAATGTGTAAAATAGAAAAAATAGGTTTTTAGTGTAAAAATGGACGTGTAAAATAGACTAACTAATGTGGTTGCTCTAAGGCTGCCTACTATGACCTCTCTCAAACCCTGCAAAAGCAAGAGCTTTGTGCACTGAGTACAGCCATTTCTTTTCTTTTTTAACTCTGTACCCCAGTATAACTCATTTATTATTGGTAACTTATGCACGTACCTCATGAGTCTTAAACCCATGACCTTACCCTCCACTTAAAACTTACAAGGATAGGAGATGCCAATTGAGCTAGAGCTCATTGGCCTTTCTATCCCAACATAACAGTCCCACAATTCAGCATATGGTAAATTTATGTAAAATATGAAATGCTGCAGCATGCTTTAAACTAGACCTCAGCACCTCACCTCTGAATGCATATTTAATATATCTACGCTGATCAGAGCACCATAAGACACATTTTTGAATAAATAAAATTCAAGTAGCACAAAGTAATACTACTGAAAACTTCCAGAAACTCCAACACATGCATTCTTTTAAGAGGAAAATAATATACTGTCCATGATAGCTTGTGGTGCCTAGGAAGTTTGCCAAATCTTTCGAAGCTCACAACAATCAACCCCAAACCTTTAATCAGGCTATTTTTATACTTTTGTATAATGAGTAGCTGTGCAAATTGGGAAATATTGATCACTTAATATATATATATATATATATATATATATATACACACACATACATACATAAATATATATAAAGGGAAATATTGATTAAATTGAAATGTTACAAATAAACTAAAACACTTAAATAACGGTCAAAAGGTAGACTCTGGTCTTCTTATTGATTATTTTGAGGGACACCATAATTGCAAAGGATTTAAAAGTACCTACCAGATTGTTTAAAGTTTTTGACAATCCCCGGCTACCGAAGTGGCATGATGATTGATATTGTGGATCTAACCATTCCAGAAAAGAGACCTAAAACCAATATTTCAAAAGACAAAGTATCAACTTACTCAAAAGAAAAGGTCAAAGTCCAAATTAAAGTAAAATGGCATTTGAACTCAAGGCAAGTTTGATAGAATACAGGCATAATTAAAAATTCCATGTGATCATGAGTAGCTTTCTACTTGTTTACAGTTCAACGAAATTAGCTCATGATTGTTCAAGGAAAATTCATCTCAATCTCAAACAATCCTCAGATAAAAGTGAATTTTACATTGGAAATGTATAAGGCAAGAAATGAATGAACAGGGAGAGAAGTTAGAATTAGCATCATTTGCAGTCTTGTGAGAGAAACATATAACATGCTTTGGTCACGTGTAGTAACAACTAATGATTGCACCAAGAAAGAGTAATATAGCTCATAATGAAGAGATGCAATGACAAAGTGACACAGGACAAAACCAAAAAGATGCAACATAAAAATTAAACAACAAGAAAACAAAGGATAGATAACCTAGGAGTCAACACCTAGGCTTGCTTAGAGTCAGCACCAAACAAAAAGAACCTACAATTGGCTAGCACCAGACCATTAGATGAATTTAAAGAGAAATTTTATTCGTCATCAAAATTCATTCAATTCTTATAAAAGTTAACATTATGCTTATAGACTATCTAGACTAAACCCTAATTCTAACTTACTTGAGAAATCCTAAGTAGAATTACAAAAGTACCCTTGACTCTAAGAAATTAAATAAAAAATAAAGTAATCAACCTAATTAACTACTATCACCTAAAATAAAATAAAATTAACTCCAAAATTAAATAAAACTAAATATTTCTTTGCGCTTCCCACAGGCTACAAGGCACATGGATTATGGTACCAAGAATTCTCTCTCGGAAAAAGTAGAAATAGAAATTGATTACTAGATATTATACTAAATGGAGTCCCACACATGGGATCAATAAAAATAAAAATAAAATGAACTTTAAACAAACAAAAGAAAAGGGGTGACATAGGGAGCATGAAGACAATTTTATTTTTATTTTATTGAAGAAGTCAATTATATTTTTTTTATTAATCCATTAGATTGTATTTTAGTTATAATTCAATTAGGTTATTAGTATTTTGTTTAATTTACTAGAGCCAAGGGTATTTTTGAAATTCAAAATTGGGCTTTAGCTTGGCTATGATTCAATTCCAAACAACCCTTGGTATTGATTCCTTGATTTTGCTTTCTTGCTTTTTGCTGATTCCAAGCAAGCCTGGGTGTTGATTCCTAAATTAATTTTTATTTTTCTGTCTTCAATTTCGTTGTTGCATCTGTTGTAGTGTTCTCCTACGTATAAGGAGAGATCTAGTTACTAATTTTTGTTACCTTGGAAAATAACTAGTAGAGGCTAACTGTAAAAATGTCAAGAAAATCAAGAACAAATTCAACAACATAGTGAGTATAGCAAATTCATAAAAGCCTAAACATCATCAAATTAATAGGCCTAAAGTCTCAAAAGGCTAACCATTGTCAACTTAAGTGGCCCATAAACAAGAAGATGAGCAACACCAAAGGCAGTGTAGCAGAAACACAGTCAAGCCTAGAAGAAGGAATGAAGGATTACTTGATGCAGCTGACACATTCAAATTGTATCCTCACTCATTCAGCTTTTGCTTGCAATTAACACAATATGCAGTCATTTAACACCCAACTATTGGATAATACATATGCAAGAAAATCTAAGTTATTCATTTATGTGATTATTCAGGTATTTTCAAAAGTAGACATGGAACTATCTTGACAATTAATGTAGGATGTACTTAATCGCAAATTTTGTTTGATACAGAAGATCTTGGAGATGGTCAACTAAAATAAGCTGTCTCAAAGCAAGAATATATGATACAACAACAGCAAAGCCTTAATCCCAAATTTTTGGGGGTCGGCTATGGATCATCAACAGATTAGTCAAGGTCGACCATATGTATTTTAGTAGTCAATAACCCAACAAGTATCTATAGTGGTCCATTCATAAAAGAATGACTAATTTCTACACTAGCCACATGAATATGCAATACTAATTACCAAAATTATCTATTCAGTCCTATTTGAGAGAATATTTCAAGCAAGATAACTTATAGATGCTCTGGCTTAATTCATCATACAGTGATACAACCAACGGTGAAAACACCTATCTATGTTGCAGGAGTTCATATGACACATTATTAGCTAAAAACCGTTCATATGACATTCAGAATGCCTATCCTAAAGCCAATCTAGATGAATTTTCAGTTACAATATGCCAGTTTTAATGACTCATTAAGTCAAATCAAGTGGTGAGGCTCAATATGTTTGGATGAATGCTAATGTAGCACCTAACCAGAGGGACTTGCCTATAAGTGATGCCCTTGAGGCACACATATATTTGGGGCTCACCTTCTGAATTTAGCTTACACCTTGACAGTCCTTCACATCAATTTTCAGAGAAATCTTGTAACAAATTCAGGCCCACGGTACCCAAATCGTTCTTAAACTATGGAAAAAGTGCTCCTTGTACAATGATGCAAATCTAAAATGACTGAATTTAGTCTTTTACTCATAAATCATAATATAAAAATTAAAATTTGTTTCAACTTCATGGCATAGGTATATCAAGTAACAGGATAACATGTCTATAAGGAAACTATCTGAGTTCAACCTAAAGCCTTACTTGCAAAGTAATTTGGTGAGTAGCAGATGGGGAATCCCCCTCCAATGGCACATCCACATCCTTCATCTCCCAAACAAGATGAACGTTTTAAGAGGAATCATGGCATGATAAATCCATTACCTAAGGTTTTGTAAAACTTAACATTCTCCTTGATCGACCAACCTGCTTTCCTGCAGCTCTGCCTGCAAACTCATTAGCTAAAAAATGAAACCAAGATTCTAGTTGCAGTATTCACCAATTAAACAGTCACAGAAACAAATGTAGCAGGTTTGAGTAAGTAGATAATGTAGTATACAGTTTTAAAATGGTCAACAAGAAAAGGCTGAAAGCTTGCTTCAATTAGGATGTTGCCAGGCTCATGATAAACTACTTTAGAAAGATGCAAGTATAAGCTTAAGTTTCAAGATTACCAATTTGAGTTTCAAATCTGTGATTGCCCGCTGTCTCTTGTAAGCAAAATACTTCAGCGACTGAGACAAAAAGGGGGGGAAATTTTCAAATCATAGTCTCTAACCACATGATCACATATATGGATTGAAATATATATTCTTACGGAACCAGGAGATGATGAAGTAGGAACAAAATAAGAACTTGACTTACTCCAAGTCTCTGCATCTCAATGGATCTATGTAATGCTTTTCTCTTAGTCAGAAGATTCTTGTGCTCTGGTTTTAGAGGCCGTCGGTAGTTTTTCCCACGGTAAATAATTATAGCATGACCTTCTTTTTGCTTGTCCACTGAAACAAGAATTCCACCACTTTCTGCTTCAAGCAGTTTAGCAGTGTAAATGACCTGATGAAACAATCTCTGCATTGTAATCACCTTGACTACTTCTCTGTATTTCCAGTGTTGATGCAGGCCTTCTATAACACCATCAAAGATCCCACGCCTACCTGAAGCCAACATAAAACAAAAATATGTGTGAACAGCAAAAATAACTTTAAAAAAAAAAGGCAGCAGCTAAGACTACTGCTTCTGAAATCATTTCCAGAAAGAATTTTTATGTCCCTTCATTACTTCCTTTAAGAACCATTTGGTCCAAGGCAACGTTATGGCAGTAAGTAGGCCGACTTTTTCATCTCTACACTCTTGATGAAACCACAGTCACACAAGCACCCAGCTATAGTTGGGTTATGTAAATAAGTCAGTGGGATTGACTAAGAATAGTCAGCCAAATCTGTAGAGCATATGCAAGACAAAATTTAATGTTGTGAAGTTCCTCAAATAGGCTTTAAGTCATATTTTACAGATTGATTTCCATAAAAGCTGCATATTCAAGTAATGCCATCAAAATATGCAGATCAATTTAGAATAGCATTTGCTGAGAGAGTTGACATTTCTGCCCCTAAATTATAGCCCCAAAACAAGAGGAAGATCCTGTGACCAAAAATAAGAAGAGCAGAAAGGCGCATGTGCTCAGGAGTACACTATTAACAGAGTGTGTTAAACATAACTTAATAAAAAAGGGTAATTATGCCATACTGCTTAAGAGAGTGTGTTGTGTACAGTATAACTTGCCCCCTCCCATAAAAATTACTATGACTTTTGAGCGGAGTTTGCGGTGTGTTTTTGTGTTAGAACCTCATTTCCTCTCCCTTGTGTGTGTGTGTTTGTTTCTAAAAACAAAGAATAATTATCCCACATTGTTTAAAAAAGTGTGTTGTGTATAGTATAACTTGTCCTATCCTCCCTTAAAAGTTGTTTTCGTGCATGTCTCAAAAAAATTAAATAAAAGTAACAAAATACCAGAAGAGCTGACAGGGTTCCACATCAAAATACAATCACATAGTAGAAAATAATGTGTCTGCCATTTAATCACTCCGTAACAGAGAATACAATTTTTTTTTTTATTGATATGTAAGAATAAAAAAGCGGAACATCAATAACATAACAGAGGATACAAATTGAAAGGAAACAACTAGGATGCAGAATGTTTGGGCAAGAAACAAATGAAAACAAAAACTTAAACTCCTTTTAACCATGAAACACATTTTTTAGGCAACTAATTATTAGGTTATATCATGCCAAAAATAAATTTCTGCAGAAATTATTATCACCCAATACATTAAGAGTAAATTCATTTCCAATTTTGACATTGGACCAATCAATAGTTTAGAACTTAAATACCTAACCAAGAATACTGCCTTCTATAGAAATAAAGGATACGGGATAGAGCTATTACACAACTAGACAAGTAAGGTTTTCATTACCAAGAACTAAACAACTATCCATCTTCAGTCCTATCTTCTGGAAACACAGTCTCTCTTCTTCTGTCATCATTTCCTGGTCTGCATCTTGCTCTGCAGGTGCCCATGCAGCATTCAACTTTGATAACTCCTTCATTGACTTATCAATCTTTATGTTAAGCTGCCAAATCCACAACAGATATTTCACAAACAGTGCAATGAAATAAGATTAAATGGAAGTCCAAGTCCATAATTGACCCTTACAATAAAAAGCTTGTGCTCTTGCTTTCTTAGCTCACTCTCTAATCTTTGTTTTTCAGCTGCAAATTCAATTTCAACTTCTGAATTTCCATTTTTCAGGTCCCTGAACTCTGTTTGGATATCCTGGAATTCTGATAAAGTTCCAGACATGCTAGTGTTTACTGTTGGGCCATTATCTAAACAAATAGTTTCAACCGCTTTAAGACGTGCACCTTCTTCATGAAGTTGGAATCCTTTGAGCTTAGTTTCTCTCTCCGATACTAAATTTGCTACTCTTCCAGGAAGGAAGTCCTTTCCTCTATAAAGTATTATCAGAAACTTATTACGCAACAAAAGAACCCCACCTGTAAGAATCTGCAATCATAATTAATGTTCAAATAAATATATATCCATGGAGATAATGCACAGGCAGGAATAGATAGCATCACAAACATAGGTTATGCATGTATGTGCATAGGCACGCTTGGCTTCACGTTTGAAGCATCACAGCCTACCCCCATGATCCTTCCAGAAACCAAACTTCTAAATCCAAGTATAACAGCCATCAATACAGGTGTTCTTGTGTTCAGATCAATGAAGAATTATTCTAGCAGCTACCACATCCACTGCAGCAATGATGTGGTGATATAAGCACAAGTGACATGGATCAGAAGCTATCATAGTTGGATCAGGTTGATATTCATTAGGGAGAACAAGGGGTGGGCAACCTTGCCTCAAAAGGTATTTTTTGCCCCTACTGTCACTTTGAGATGACATGGATGGTCAAAGCTTGTGAATGATCAATATAGGTAGACTTTACCCTTTTATATAAGAAACAAAACAAATACTGGCATGTCATAGACCTCACATATCTACAGCCCAAAAGTCTATATTCTATCAAACTTGCCTTGAGTTCGAATGCCATTTCCTCATTGTTTGTATTTGGGACTCCCCACTTCAGAGCAATCTTCACTATAAGACTTTTTTCCCAAAGTTTTAAGATAGCCACAGCCAAGCCTTGAAGTTTTCTATTTCTCCCTTCAAAAATCAGAGGAAAGCTGGAATTAAAGTCTTGATAACACACGCCACCTAGCATGGCAAAGAATATCTAGCATGATAAACAAATTCAAATTGAAAAATATTCTTTATGATGTTGAAATTTTGTGCCTAAATTAGACCCATGATGATCATTCTCTACTTTTTCAAATATTAATAATGTTTTATTATTTTTGAAGACTACTTTTTCTGGGGATGCATTATATAATGCTTACTGCAATTTATATTATTATGGTACAATTACAAAAGATTAAAGTTGTTAGATACAGAATTGTAGATCCATATACTCAGGTACATAAGTGTCATATTGATATTCAAGTGCATGCTTCTGGAATGACATCAATAAAGTCTACAAGATATTTTCAGAGGAAAGGATAAATTCAGGTGATTCATTTATATGGCCATCATGTGTAGAGAGACTATATTCCTTGTCCCTGAGTCTGGACTCTTCACTAGTGCTTAGTTTAAGGGTGAACACATTGAACAGGATACAATTAGCCATTATTGCTCAAAAATTTAACCCAAGGTACTCTAGATAATGTCCTGTCTAATGCACAGATGAGATTACTTAACTCATTCATCGCAGCATTATACTAAATTAGGAACTCTGAGTATGTTTGAAAAGTTGCAGATGCCACATAGGAATCCACCACTTGTTACATTGGAAATATCCAGAACACATCTAACATGACCAAACACATGACAAGAATCTGGTCATATCAAAAGGTTTTAACTTTTAAACCCATTCCACACAAAAATCATATTTCAAAAAACATAACATAAGAATTTTCCGGTATTCTACTTAGCCTATGAGGTTTTTTTTTTGTGTGGTGAAGTTGTGATTAATTCGAGAGCCAATCATTATAAATTTAACCATTACAGGATAAATTTTAAGCTCAAGTACCATGTAGACTTAATGTGCAAAAGAAAGCTTCACTACATGTGAATGACGGATTCTATATTCTTTCTGTTCCTTTAGAAGCAACAATACTAAATCACCCACCTATTGCAGTTATGGAATATTCCCAACAGAAATCCCAAGGAGAAGGTGTTCAAGAGGGGAGACAAGAAGCATTTTCCTTCTTAATTTTTCATTTTTTACATTTTTTCTTGAAACAAGAAGCTTTAATGAGTGGGAGCACCATAGGTTTGTTTAATTTCAGTTCAAACTCTAAAAATCAAAGGTTTGTCATTTTAACCCACTTCCTCTTAGGGTCATCTAACCAAAATAATAAAATCTGTATACTATACCTCAGTCAACTTTAATGTACCCCTTCACCCTAAAAGATAGATCTTAAATATCAAAGGAAAATTAGTGGTCTCTAGATGTGTCCAAAAAGTCATTTCTCACAATGAAATAAAATAATTACAAAGATTGAGAGAATCACAAACAATTACATAATATTGATACCATAGTACAGTTGTATCCAAAAATTTATATCTGATCTTAAAAGAAATAATAATAATAGTGACCGTCATACACAAATAAGTCTCTTTATAGTCCATAAATATCCAACCTTATGCAATGCTTTCCCGGACTTCATCTAGGGGTATAGTTTCTCTTCCTTTATTGATAAGTATATTTTGCTTCTCTTCTTGTCCTAGGCTTTTTTATATGTAGATATTATACTGTTACTATGTTTCCTGAAAATTATATGTTCGGGGAAAAACTGAAATATGACAACAGACAAGGTCATACCAAGGACAAAATGAGTAGGTAAAGCGCGAGCAAGCTTCCTCAAGGATGTCAAATCCTCATCTGTCAACTTTGCTCTAGTATGCGGTGGACAAAGCCTAAATGGTGGCCTAAATCCAGGAACCACTTCAGGAAGTAAATCCGCATCTATTGGCAAAGGTTTGCGCATCCACCAGTCAATGAAGCGAGGTCCCAAGCCATCCAATAACCTGTCCATTTCCCTCTCATAAAGTGATCCACGTACTGGTTGGCAATTCAAATCTTCATTTAAAAGGATGCTACTATGCAAAGTCTCTCTCTTACTGTCCTTTCTGCATATCTTTTCAACTACAGAACTTTCATTGGAGTTAACTTGAAAAGTATCAGAGTTTCTTTCCAACTGTGGCTGACCCATTTTGTAGCGAGGCATTTCTCGACTGCCAGCAAGCCATGCACGAGTGTTTAGAAATTTCTTCAGAGTTAACTGATAATTGCATCCTCGATATACAACAAGAGTATCTTTCTTACTCCAAACAACCAAACCTCCAGTCTTGATCTGTATATTAAGAAATGAATTACAAAGGCAAATATCGGAACAATAAAAAGAAAACAAACGTATTCAGCAAAAAAAAAATAAACAAACATTAATCAAGAATGAAGAAAGTAATAATTTAATAAGAGAAGTAGCATGACAAATAATTAGAAATTTCAACCTATCAAGAAAGCATCATAAATAGTACAAAAAATACCAGAAAATTAAACATCTTAAAGCATTCAAATGGAAACATTCACAATTATATGGTCAATCTACAGAACATAAGTAATATTTAAATAAAAAGACAAGTCAAAGTAGAAGAAAAAAGATTAATTTTAAAAGCAAAGCACTTGTTTGTGTTGAAGAACAATCAGGGGATAATTTGCAAAAACCAAAGAATTTTTGGTAGTTGGCAAAATGGCCTCAGCTGACCCTAACTAGTAGTTGGATTCCAGCTTATAAGCATTGCAGTCAATTCTAAATCACAACAGCTATCTTCTATTGTTACATAAATAAGTAGTAATGTTCATGCTATTAGAAATATCCTACTTCAATTATCTAACAACTATATGACCCGTTTCAATAAGTCCCCTTAAAAATAAAGAATTAACAAGTACAATTTCGTTCAGGAAAAAACAAAACAAAACGAAAACATGAACCGAACCTCAACGATTTCTTGAGCTCTATCCATATTCCTGCACAAAGGGACATCGAATTTCAGCATAACAAGCTCATTCCTCCTCCAAAGCAGTCTAACCTCATCGACCACACCTTGAGTGACACCAGCTTTCTTCACCTTCACCCATTTCCTCATCTTAGCTGCCTCACCTCTCAACCTCTCAAGCAAGGCCTTGTCAAGCCTCAATTCCGCAGCAGTTACCACCTTTTCCTTCTTCATCCTCCGAAGAACTAACTTCTCCACATCCTTCTCCCATGGCATTTTCTCTATAACTCTCTCACCACTACTGCCATCTTCTCCAAGCCCTTCCAAACACACTTCAAGCCCAAACTCAGCACAACCCAACTGGGTCTCTTCAGAAAGATCGTTTTTTTGAAGCTTTTCAATTCGTCTAACGATCTTTCCCACCGCTCTCCTCCCTCTGACACCAACTTTCTCAGTCAGGGCCTTATCAGACTTTTCCACTCTTTCATTGTTAGAGCGCTTCTTGGTGTGGAGTTTGGAGAGGTCAAGAACTTCATGGGGTTGGACAAGAAGGGGACCCTTCATCCATGGAGGTGTGGGAGCTTTAATGGTGGCATTGGATTGTGAAAGTGGGTTTGAGGAAACAGAGAATTCTGGGTTTGTGGTGGTTGGGGTATTGGATTTGGAGGTGTGAGTGGGGTTATGGGTTTTGGGAGGTTTTGGGTTTAAGGAGGATGAGATGGTGAGGTGAGAATGTTGGGAGGGGAAATGGAGAGTGGAAGAGAGGAAGAGAATTGTAGGCATGAGTGAGTGAGTGAGGGAGTGAGGGTGAGTAAAAGTTTTTTGCAGAATTGAGAAGACAGATTTTGGTGGCACATTTTTTCTTCTTCAGTTTCTTATCATAAATATCCATGGAATATCAGGGTAGATGGAATGGATATTTTGGAGAAATTATACGTTACTCGTGATGGATAAATTAGGTAGCCTACCATTTTAGTAAAACATTCTCACCTTATTAAAATTGTCAAGTCAGCGTTCAGCTCTTATTTAAAACTCGATAATTTTAAATAAGTGAGAGTTTTTTATTGAAATAGTAGACTATATTGCTTGTCCACCCAAAGACCTTATAATTCCTCATATTTTGTTAGGCTATTGGATTTTTTTTTTTTTTTGGAAGTCTAATTTGCTTTTTTTTTTTTCATCTCCAATAAGTAAGTCCCTTTTCTTTTTATCTTTGTGAAAATACCATTTTAGTCCCTTTATTTTGGAGTCTTAGAATGCGTTTGGTTAGCGTTTTCACGTTGCGTTTTCTGCTTCTTTTTTTTTTTGGCGCGCATCTGGCACTGTTCATTGTCCATGAACAGTGATTTTAGGCTTATGAACAATGCATGAACAGTAATTTTTTTATTATTTTTTTTATTGTTTTTAATTTTCAATTTTCAGCAAAATAAGTAGTATTCAAATGGACCCTAGTCAATTTGGTCCCTACATTTTTATAGTAATCAATTTGGTCTCTATTATTTTCAACTTGTAATTAATTTGGCCTTACTGTCGATTCACTAACAGAAAATACATACATGGCAAATAGTGTCAGCAATTGGTATACTAATGAAATAAAAAAAATTAAAAACCAAAAACTAAAAACATGAACCCATATGATTTTGAACATGAACCTAGAATCTTAGATATGAAACCTATTCAAATCTCAACCATCCAAAAAACCCCTCTGAAATTCAGCGAAAATAGTTCAAATACATAGAACCTTTGAGATTTTCTCACGAAAACCCTTTGAAATTTGCGTTTTTTCGTTTATGAAAATTTGATGAAGAGTTTTGCAGTAGCATTGAGAAAGTGAGTGGAGATATTGTGACTTCGGGTTTTTGGCTTTGTGGCTATGGTTTTGGGCTTTGTGGAATGGAAAAAAAGTTGTGAGGGAACAAATAGAGATATTGTGAGTTTGGTCTTTTTTTTTTTTTTTTTTTTTTTTTTTTTTTGTGGTTAAGATCTGGGTTTAGTTTATGGAGATGTGTGTTTCCAGATTAGGTTCACGTTCAAAATCATCTGGGTTCATGTTTTTAGTTTTTGGTTTTTTTTTTTTTTTTTCTCTTTTTATTTCATTGAAATTGATAAATTAATTTTTGTTTATCCAAATGCTAATAAGGAATTAATTATTATTATTTTAATGCCACGTCAGCCTTAAGTATGCTAATTGTTCACAATATTTGCCATGTAAGTATTTTTCGTTAGTAAGTTAACGGCAGTGACCAAATTAATTACAAGTTGAAAATAACAGAGACCAAATTAATTGCTAAAAAAATGTAAGGACCAAATTGAGTATAACCCCAAAATATAAGAACCAAAATGGGGTTTTCACCTATATATAATTGTACATAAAAATAATAGTATTTTAAAAAATTTTATATATACAAAGAAGTTAAAAAAAAAATAGAACAAAATAGCTAAGACTTCTTTTTGCTTCTTTTAGAGGTGAAGATAAAAATATTAAAGTCATTAGAGCACTTGCAGTAGTGGAGCTAAAAAGCAATATAGCTATTTTAGCTTCACAAAAACTCAAAAAATGGCCACACAGCAGTGAATGCAAAGCTAAATTTTTTTAGCTTCAGCCTTCCGCGTGAATGTATATTTAGCGTCGTACGGTAGTGTAGGTAAAACTAAAAAACTAATATTTTAATCTTACTTTTATTAAAATAACATTTTTTTATTCTTTTTCTTTTTACACGGCACGTCTCCTGCAGATCACAAAACTCTTCTCTCATTCTCACCCTCTCTCCTTCAGCACAAAACTCTTCTCTCATTCTCACCCTCTCTCCTTCAGATCAAACTCTCAGTTTCACTGCTGCCGCCCCGAGTCAAAGCTCAACGCCGCCGGCCCGAGTCGAAGCTCAACGCCGCCGGCCTAGTCGAAGCTCGATCCGATCCACGCCGCCTTTGAAGCCGATCCGATCCACGCCTCCAGCCCACGCCAACCCGACTCGCCTCTCTGATGCTCTGACCCACCAACTCCGCCTCTTCTCTCTTAAATCTGACCCACCAACTCTGCTTCTTCTTTCTTAAATCTGACCCACCAAGTCCGAAGCTATTCTTGCTGATCAGGTGAGTTTTCTCTGTCTTCTTCATCTACATGCTTGAGATTTTTGATTTGGGTAATTAGAATGGTAAATTTGTCACGTCAGTTGGGAAATTTTTGTTTGTAGGGAATTTATAATATTTGTTGAATCTAATGATAAATCGTTGTGGATTGCAAGGCGAGTCGTAGGAACTTTCTTTTTTGTACGTTGAGAAGCATGAGTCATAAGAACTTGTGCAAGTGTGTGAGTTTTATTATAATTTGGTTTGAGTTATGTATGTGAGTGATCTATGGACTACATTGTTTCTGCTATAATATGTTTTCTATTTTATATGTTTTTTATAAAGTTCCTCAATTTCATAGTTCACATTGTTCCAAGATTGCTTCCGGACAATTGAGACGATAATAGGCTATCATGATGATTGAGAAATTGTTTTAGTAAAAAAAAAAATGTGTAAGTATAATTTGGAGTTAAAAAAATCACTTGTTAATACTAGACGATTATTTGCTATCATGTGGTGGCGGCGACGGCGGTGGAAGAGTCGGAGTCGGCGGTGACGGCGGCGACGGTGGCGATAGAAGAGTCGACGGCGGTGGCAGTGGCGGCGGCGGCGGTGGCGGCAGTGGCATTGGCGGCGGTGGCAGTGGCGGCGGCTGCAGTAACGGTGGCGGTTGCAAGTGGTTGTAATTGTTGTTTATTGTAATGGAGATATTATTTTATTATAGTGAATATATTATTTTATTATGATGTTTATATTATTTTATTGTGTTAAAAGCTATAATAGATCTACTGCTACAGCATGTGTGTAGGTAAAATAGATAAAGTAACTTTTGGTGGAGCTAAAAAGCTAAATTTTTAGCTCCACTACTGTGGATGCTCTTATTCTCAATATTAGGGGAGGACAACCACGTGACCATCCGAACCTATAAAAATAAATTATTTCTTATAAATTGATAATTTCTAATAGACTCCATAATCATTGAAACCCACAACGATTTTTGCATTGATTAGTAGTTATATGACCATGTGTATATATTAGAATAAATTATCCTCATTTAAAGATCTTGAGTAGAGTTTTTTCCAACTATAATAACTGTTCAAATCATCATCTACGTTTCTTTATTTAAATAAACTTGTTAAGGTATTTATATAAGTTACATGAGTTTTTAAATAAAACAATGGCAAGGAGATAGGAATAGATTTTTATTTCCTCTTAGGCGAGAGAGAGAGAGATTTATTTAATTGGACTAACCCAATCTTCTCATTCTTCAATTAAAATTGCTTGGAAAATATTTAAATATTAAATTTAGTAATCATTGACATAGTAATTGGTTACCATTGTTCTACATCAATCTATATCTATGTATTACTAAAAGCTGAAACATTGCATTTAATGTTGTTACGTTCATATTGAGTCACGTCAATAGCCATGTCATTCTAACGGCAGCCTCTCTATCTTTTTTACTCATTTTCTCACAGTATATAAATACTGACAGAAATTGGATGCTTCAGTTCACGTATTTCTAAATCTCAGTCTGTTTTTTGCTCTATTCTTTTTGCTTGATTGCTTGATGTTTTTTATTTCCTTCTTACATTTTGTTATCGCCTAATGCCTCTTGAGTGTTTTGATGCGACTCATACTAGTTCATGTAGTTTGTGCAAAATAAGGCAATATTGTTGCGACTGAAACAATTTTCTGTGTATTTATTACAATGCCAAATATTTGTGTTAGTGTAGATTGATACCCAAGGTCATTCAATTAGAGTTTTCAATATTGTAGCAGATCTCCTGTGTGTATGTATTTCAATTTAAACAAACTACATGAAATATCTGTGTAAATGTAGATTGGTACCGAAGGTAATTCGATTGGAGTTTTAAATATTGTAGAAGCTTTACTTTGTGGTTGTGGGATGAGAAATCTATGTACCCAAGGTCATTCGATTAGAATTTTCAATATTATAGCAAATCTCCTTTGTGATAGTATGAGAAATCTGTGTATGTATTCCAATTTTAAAAAACCGTATCAAATATCTGTGTTATTGTAGATTGATATCAAAGGTAATTCGATTGGAGTTTTGAATATTGTAGCAGCTTTCCTTTGTGATTGTGGGATTAGAGTTTTGACTTTGTTGTTGGTTTCCACTTCTATTAAGTGTTCTGTGTTAGTGTAGATTGATACCCATGGTAATTGGATTAAAGTTTTTACTTTGTTATTGACTCCACTTCTATCAAATGTTCCATTAGCCCTATGTAGCTATATGTCTCCAGCAAAGTCCCTCAAACGATGCCTTGAGCAGTAAATTATTTTTCTTAGTCATTTTTGGATCTTTTGTGATATTTGTTTCTAATGGGCACGTTCTAAACTATTGTAGGCACCATTTTTCCTCAGATTGAAAAGTTGTAATTAACTGCAAACTTTTTTTAAATTTATGTCTCTTATGTCATGTGATTACTATTTAAGCATGATGAGCTAAGGGAAAAGAAATCAACATTGAGATCAATGTCTCGCACATTTTTCAGCAACCATATCGATGCCTTAGAACATGTTTTTTTTTTTTTTTTTTTTTTTTTGAGAAACCAAACCGAAGGTCAAAGAACTTTATTGAATGAAGAACTGAAATAGAAAGCAAGTTACACCATGTCACGCGCAACAAGGGGAGCTATATCCTCAGGAATGGATTTGATCCAAACCTGTAACTCAGCACCAGACTTACATTGTCTAGCAAGAAAATGGGCAACTGAGTTGCCTGATCGTTTTACATGAGAAAAATTGAACACACGAAAATCTGCAGCAAGGAATTAAACATCACTCAGCACCTAGCCATACTTTGGATGCTTCAAATCTTCAAACTGAATAGCTTTTAGTAAAAGCCTTAGAACATGGTTAATTAATTATTTCCTGAATGTAGCCTTATATGTCTCATTAAGTTCAGTAATTTAGTTGATTCTAAAAAAAAAATTTAGTAATTTAGTCTCCTTGTGAGGTCCATTCTGTGAAATTATTGCTACCAAAGGCCAAGCTTCAAAACATGGTTATGTACATAATAAATTTCGAATTACAAAAAATCAAAACTGGTATTGCTTTGGGTTTTTTGTCTATTGATCTCATTCAAAGGGAAGGTGTTAATTGCAATTATAGCAATTTGAAAATCAATTGTGGAGCAATAAGAATAGATCTTTAATTATTATTATTATTATTTTTTTTTTTTGTTATTATTATTATTATTATTATTATTATTATTATTATTTAAAAAGACTTATAAGGACTTAATTAGAGTCCTCTAAAGTTTTTAGCATGGCTCTAACTTGAAATTTATAAAATCCTATCTACCTATTTTGAAGTGAATTAAATTTTAGTCAATTGGGAAGCGGTTGATCAACTCTAGAGTGACCACAAGGCCAAGTAAGGCAACTAAGTAACGGCTATGGTTAAGAGCCTGCCGAATTGAAATGAATAAATTATAGTTATACCCTTTGTACTCTAATGACTGCTTTTAATAACATTCTGTAATAAACAAATTTGCAAGTACATATGCAAGATATAAATCTATATTCAAGCTCATATGTTACCTTATATTAAGTAGTAAAAATCTAGACTCAAATAGTATGGTGTAATTTAGGATTTTGGTATTTATAGCTTAAGGCATCATTGCCAGAACTTTCCGCATCTAATTCCCAGACCAATACCTCCTATCATCATGAATCCTACAATATATTGGTCATACATATATAATGTAGCTTAAGTAGTAATACATTGAAAAATATTCAAAATAATAAAGCTATCATAAAATAAAATAAAAATTTATCACGTGCGACATGCGCATCCGCCACTAGTTTAAATAAAAACTAATAAAATAGATGTACACAAAAAAAAAAAAAAAAAAAAAAACAATAAATAAGTGATGGAAGTTCAAGTGGCAATGAATTTTTTTTTTTACTGAAAAAAAAAAAGAGAGAGATAGAGGGGAGCGACCTAATATTACTAATTAAATATTATTATTCATAGATGGGTTATAAGAAGAAATTGATATTTCTTTCTTCTACGAAGAAAGGTTTGTTCCAAGTCACAACATACAAGCCCCTTTTTTTTACCTGGTTCTTTCAATAAGCGGGGCAGAAGGATTCAAACCCAACTCCCCTTGTTAGGAGAATTGGACAATGCCATTACAAGGCTCTTGGAAAAAGAATTGTGCCTTGGTCTAGTGTGACAAATTATTAATATTTAACGACACATAATCCTTCTCGATAAGTTTCTACTTGTGTGAAGTCCTTTAAAGAACAAACTAATTATAGAAAGGAGATATCGTTCCTTCCAAAATTGAGATAATTTCCTTGTTATAGTGTTGAGTTTCAACTCAATCATCTAACTAGAATTAAGATGCCAAATCTTATGGTAAGCGTAAACTCAAATATGTAGTATTTATTGGATGTTGGAAAAGTATAAGAATATACGCATTGCCACAACTTGCTTACATATATATAAGGTGATAGGATTACTTTTCATTTTTTTTACCAAGTGCCCATAGTGCCATGGTGAATCTATGCATAGGTGACGTAATCCAATCACAAACTGACTTATGTATAAATTGTGGCAAAGTGTTAGATAGTAGAAGAATTTATGGATATTTGCACATAACTTTCTTATAAACAAAACAAATGCCATAGTGCCATCACCAAAATTGTACTTTAGTTATACATGCATTAATAAGTAGTAGTTTTAAGAAGAAAAAAATGCATTACGAAGTAGTTTGATTTATACTTTGCTCCAAGCATTGAGTGGTAATTGAAGCAGTATAGAGAACCTAGCTCGTAATTTGCCTTCGTTTGGATGGAGGGAGATCGAAGAAAGGAGAATGAAAAGTGGCTAAAATGTGCAATATTTTGATATATTATGACCACCATTCCCTTTACTCTCCCCTCCTCCTCCAGCAAGTACATTGACATATTATATACCACATATCAAAACTGGCATGACATATCTATCAGAATATTAGAATTAAATGAGTTTAAATGGACTCCTAGAGAAGCTAACATGGCTGCTCACGTCCTGGCTTCATGGTCTTTGTCCAATAGATTAGCTAGTTTTCGGCTCAGCTCCTTCTAGTTTCTCTGATATAATTCCCTTGAAGCAAGCCACTGTCTGTGGCACTCCTTTGTAACCCGTTGCGTGTTTTGTTTACAATAAAAGTTTTATCCAGATCATCAAAAATAAAGAGACCCACTGCAGCTCAGGTCAGGGATGCAAGGCAAGTCTATTTGAACAAAGCAATTGCATATACATCAATCTCCCACCCGTTCCATGATGTACATGCCAGAAATTTTCATATTACATGCCCTAAGGAAAGCTTGTGCCAGCAAGAATTTTTGTAAAGTTGATGACACTACATGGTCGTGTAGATTCTAGACGTTTAACTAAAACCTTTTTGTGAAATATAAAGCAATTGAACCTTTACAACTGGTACCTGACCTCCAAGAGTTACAGGCATTCTAGATATGCATGCATCTCTAGAGCATTTGGGGGCCAAATGAAGCACATGTAAGAAGAAGAAGACGGGAAAATATACATTTTGAGAGCAAACCTAGTTCATCCATTGCTACACCTCCATTTTTTGAGAGTACATGGGTTTGTGAGAATTAGTTCTACCTGAGAAACATATCTCAAATATTCTCTAGTCATGGTATATAAGAGAAACTAGTAACCAACATGACTTACATACAAAGACAGCATACAAGAAAGCAATCCAAATACATTTTGAAGTTGAATAACTGAAGGACCAATCAGGAACAAAGGCAAGAGCATCACATGACCTTGGATTCATCATCCTGTGGATCACGAAGAGTGCCAAACATCCAATCCATCCATATAGTATAATGGCCGTAGTTATGACGGTATGTAGTATGATGAATGGTGTGGTAGCCAGCACCCATGACAGGCCATGCTTTGGCATGTATGCAATCATGAATGTTTGCTGTCCATATAGCCTCGAGGAATAGCAATGCTATGTGTGATGTAAAATGGGTTGGTACAAGAAATAGTGCTATGACATGTGGTACAGCCTGCAATATTCCGTCAAGTGGGTGAAAGGCCAAACCTGACATAACAGATAAGTCATAGTCATCAGTTCATGTAGTTAAATAAGACTTCACAAATGCAACCTTCTAATAATAAGGCTGAATGTTTCAAGTATATGAACGTTATACATAACATAGAAAATTTAGGGGAGCTTATTGCTTATTAGAAAGGTGAACCAATAAACAATAATGTCAGATTAAAGATAGAGCCATGCTTCCTATGCTTGTTGCTTTAAATCCCCTCAAATAATAAGATATAATTCACATCTATGTAAGATGATGCAAATGATGTAGGAAGAAAATAACTTTTCAAGAAGGGAAGCCAAAGAAAATTAGATAAAATTTGATTCTTCAACAAGATCCATCAGATATTACAAATTACAAAAACCCAAAAGAAATAAATTCCCATCATAGCCAGAATATATTAACTATCTTTCAATTAACTAGTAATGTACCTATCAATCCTAATCCACTTTGCAGAACAGTATAATAGCAGTCTACTACCTGTTCTTATATTGGCCTTGGAAGCAAAATAAGAAAAGCCTACACGTCAATCAAACTCCATGAAGACTAAAAATTTTCATTCGGCCTAAAAGAAATCATCTCATATTGAGAACTGTCTTCATTTTAAAGTTTGATTCTTAGAAAGGACCAAGGACGCTGATTCGTTATTTCTTTTCATTTTTTGGGGATTTATTACTGAAATAGGCTGGGGTATGCCCAAGTGATAGACCACAAAAATCATTAACCATTGAAGCCAACCAAGAATAAGTAACGGCCAATGCATATTAAAGTGACCTAAACTTTCTGCCTGATAAGTGAGAGAGAAAAACAAAAAAGAACCCACTATGGACCCACTGTGGTCACCTACAGAGTTCTATGTCCACCTTAACTAACATGGCTTCTCTTTCTTTCACAAAATCCTTCACAATCCAAAATTCCTAAGTCCTAACAATAACCAAATGTGCACTTCTTAAATAAAAAATAAACAGCTATCAAATGCATACATACACCTTAACGTTAATTTGATGTTTCAATTAGGGTTTACCAAATCTGTTTTAACTTGAGAGTATCTTTTTCTTCCATGACTATAATCAAAGATGGAAAAGTACCCTGATGAGCAGTTCCATGAAAAAGCCGAGTGCAACTCTTACTTACTTAAGTTCAACTTGAGCTTGAGTTGAGTCAAATAATTCTTCAAGGACCACAACTTTTGCCACAACTCTGATGTTGTAGACTATGAGTGGATGCCTATCACTTTTACATAGACCCACCACAGGAAGTTGTGGTCCTAAATTTTTTCTGAGCCAAAACAGGAAGCAACTTGAATGAGTCAAACTGACACAGCCTAATTCTAAGCTTAACTCAGTGGAGCATTACAACTCAGAATTCAGTGTCAAACCAAATGGAGCACTTCCCTTCAGTAAAATAATATACTTGGTCCCCACCCAAACTTGATCGCATGGAAAATTGAATGACTGCAGGTAATCATATAACACCCTATAACATTTCAGAAATCCTCTCCTCCTTGCCCCACAATTAGGTAAACCCCACCCCCTTTAGTTTTCCAAAAGTAAAGTGAAGATATGATAATAGATGTCAGAGTCCAAGAGAAACATGGCCAAGAGGAAACCATACTGTTGCATCAAGTATAAACCAAAGAATACAATATCAATGTCATGTAACGAACATGAGAACCAGTGCCAATGGGCTTCTAGCTTGATGGCACATAATTCCCTCCTCCCCCCCCCCCCCCCCCTCCCCTCCAAAAAAAAAAAAAAAAAAAAGACGAGAACCAAGATGAAAGCCAGTAAATCCAATAAGCTTTTATACAACTAAAGAATAAATATATGCATTATGCAGCTTCAAGAAGATGTTCTTTTAATGAATCATATTATCATATCTTTGTAGAAAGAAACGTTTCTGTAAAGAGAAAGGGACATATCCTCTTCATGATCATCTAACTGAAAAACAGGCAGTTCAAGCAATTAAAATTTCTAGGATTCAGTTTCACTCTCCAATCAAATATAGCAATTGAGCCAGGTATGAGGTTGCAGCATACTTATGCCTGCAAATGTAAACTAAGAACAAAGCAACAAAATTCAACTATGACAGCCATATATATATATTGAAAACAAAAGAAAGATGACTTTAGAAATTAGATAGCACACATTTCACATGGATCCTATGGCTTGAGAGCAGTCTGTTTTTCATCCTCGTTCCCTATATGTTTGTGTCAAAAATCTGGTAGAGAATCACCTAATGGGCAAAACATGTTTTATCACACTTTTGGTAGGATGGGAACTTTACATGAGAGAAAGGCTATTTGGTATAGAGGTGTTCATAGTCATGGTCGAACTCAGTAAATGAGATCCAATGATGATTTTATTTACAGAATATGAAGAAGAGGACAAGGCATAACTTGTAATGGCATATTTCCAAATCCCCAGATCTTTTTTTCCCTAAATTTTCTTGTGCAGGACAATATGTGTGTAGTATGATCATATCCATGTACGTTGAATGACTTTTTCCATAAAAGCCGGAGTTATATTCAACATAGTTCCTGCTGCCATAGCTAGTATTTGGGGGTGGATCATCATTTCACCCAAAAAGAGAATTATATGCACCAAGTCACTTTAAATGCTTTCACCCTGGAAAATAATTCCACTACAAAATTATTTTAAGCAAGAAAGGATACATCCTAGGACCTCCCTTAACATTCATTTCAGAGTTCAGCAGTACCAATCACACCCTGTTCTGATATGTAAATTATTTTCAGGATTAGATGTTTCTGATCTGACATGATACTTCTTATACATATACGTGCAGCATCTATGTCAACTTATGTAAATCTAAAAAAGGCAAGGATTACACATACAAGCATCCAAAATCCAAGACCTGCCAACTAGAGATAAAACCATGGAGATTGAATTTAGTAAATTTGAGAACTTACCAGCAAATGGAGAAAGAGTATTCTGTTTGTTGTAGATATGATGGGTAGCATGAAGATACTTATACAGAGGTTTTATGTCGTGCAGCTCCCTATGCATCCAATAAATTCCAAATTCCACAATTACAAGATAAATTGCTAAATAAACAAAGTAGGCAGGCCAACCTACATCACTTATTCTTGAAAAGCATCTTGTCCAGCCATTTTCAACCATGTACTCAGAAAGAGTTGGAAGAGCACAGTACCATGGCATGGCTTTCATGGCGACATATATTTGCAAGAGCATGGCCTTATTAGATGGAATGGCATCTGCAGCAAGGGTATTCAACATATCCAACAAAGATGTTAACATGGGCCCAGATGGAATAGATTCTCTTATAAAAATATCAACATACAATGGAGAACAATTGTCAGCTGAATTTTCAAGAATTAAACAGCAACCACTTAGGTGTTAAAAATATAATAGATCAATTCAATGTTTCATAAACTATCTAGAGTTAGTTAAGTTCAGACAGTATTATCCTGAAATTATGCAACACAAAGGAATCAACAGGGAACGAAAATCAAAACAAGACAAAGTTAAATGCACATTACAAACTATATTTAAGCATGCCTTGTAGAGATGCCTTTGGAATGAGGGGGAGAAAAGGGAAGGAGAAGGGAAGAGGTGGGTGACACACCTTCTCCCTCTTCAGATTTTTTCTTTAAAAGAAAAATAAAATTTATATATATATATATAGGAGGAGGCAGAGAAGATTTGAGGGGAGTTGGGAGGGGTACCATACCCCCTCAAAGTTTACTTTTCTAATGTCCTTAAATTGGGAGAATTCGAAGGTAAGGGATACCTGCTTTAATGATTTTTCAGTATTTTACACATTAACAATTTATCATAGTGTTGCCAAGAGACTGGTAAGTTCAACTAGTTGGCACCTCCTAGAGTTTTCAACCGGGACATCCAAGATTCAAATCCCCTCAACCCCGACTATTGATATATCAAAAAAAAATTATCATAATGTTAATTATCAAGCCAGCATTTAAAACTTCTCTCTCTATAGATAACATTGCATAAAAACAGTTACAAGTAATAACAGATATTCAGCACATTACATTAACTGAAGCCCTCAAAGTTGTGTCATAGAATGTGAAAGTATTCAATATATAGCTTCTTGTCAATTAGAAATTTTCCACATATTTCCATGACATGAAAGCTTAATGAAAAAAATTTTAGGCCTTACTAAGGGTAAGGGGCAGAAGCAGAGGTCTACTTATCAAGCTTTGTGCTTAAAATTGTTCCATTCATCCTTAAGCCATTTAATTTAGGAAGTAACATTAGTGGAAGAGAAAATCTTATTGATGAGAAAGCTGAAAATCTGACAGCACAAGAATAACAGTTTTTATTTTAAATTGAAAATGTTCAGTCTAATTACTCTCTAATCCGGATCCCATAGATAAGCAGAAAAAATGGTACTTGAGATACAAAATTTTGTACTTTCAAGAGATCATAGATCACAGCATAGATCATTTCTAAAATCCTGAAATTTTAATATACGCATTCCTTCATTCGTTTCATTTTTTTTTTTTTTTTGGGGGGAAGCATTCCCCTATTTTTCTCTCAACACACCATAACAGGCGATAGCTACTGGATTAGTGAGTTCAATCAAACAATTATTTTGTTCCTTATCATGCGATAAGAAAGTGTTGGTGCAGAAACAGGCGGCAGCAAATCTAGGAATAGACATGTATTCACTCATGGACAGAGCAAAATTTTAGACATAGATTGCACTGACAACCAAACAAGACCCCATTGACACCAAAGAAAAACAAAAGAAATAATGGAATCATATACATGCAGTGACTTTTATTTTACCCTACAATTAACTGAAAAGTTTAGACCATCACAGATCCAAGACTGACAACCAAAAAGAAATGCGTCTGACAACAAAACAGAAAATAAAACACTAAACAAACACTGGTCACTGATGACACTTGATGATAACTTTAAAATCCAAACACAATTATGCAGGCAGGGTGTAAATAAATAAATAAATAATACGGCGCCTAGAACAGAGCAAAACAAATTGAAATAAAGCATGTAAATCAATAAATAATAAGGTGCCTAAGCTCAGAAGAAACCATTATGCAGACAAAAATTTTCCAATCCTCAATTAACTTTCAAATAGAACCCAGATTTAGATTGAGCAAAACCCAACGGATATCAAAGTCAAAAACTTCAAAAATCAACTATTATAATGAAATTTACCCCAACAAAAAAAAAAAAAAAAAAAAAAAAAAAAAAAAAAAAACTTGAAATTTATAAGAAATCAGAAATCAAAATCAAAGAATTACATCCATAATCTCATATTCCAGTCATCTAGATTACTATATGTTTAAGCAATGCAAAAACAGATTAAGAATTAACAACCAAGCAAAACCCATCTCATATCAGAGTTAACTAGTCCAAACCAAACAACCAAAACATTAAAAATCACAACAAAAAGAAAGCAACATAATTGTGAATTAAACCCAACACAAAACACATATATACCTTTAGGAACAAAAACATTGCGCTTGAGATAATAAATGTAGAAACACCAGAGGAAGCCAGAGAGTATGTAGACTAGAGTTCCACCAATGTAGTTGCGTATCCATGTCTGCATGAAGTGGGGTAGTGGGTCCCACAGTTTCATTGGCAAGAAACTCCCAAGCACGATGCGGTTGTAAAAGGTGGTCTCATCCATGAATAGTTGCAGATATGCACCACCATGGTCATCCATGTTTGGTGGTGGATGGTCCAATGATTTCTCGGGTCGGGATCCGGTAATCGGCCGACGGAAATGTCGCCGGCGATTTGGAACTCAGAGAGAGTGAGAGAGTAAAGTGGGACGTGTGAGTTGGAACAGAGTATTTATGAGTCGAAGAATCCGAAAATTAATCGTGTGACTACAAATGAATCGCGAGCTCAGAGTGCCTTGAAAGTAATGTTCTGTGTTTTTTTTTTTTTTTTTTTTTTTTGATAAGTAAAGTAATATTCTGTTTGGCTAAGGTGCAAGCCGTTAACTCAATTTACACCTAATCATTTTTCTTCTATAAAAAAAGAATTTGATCTACCCTCTATTTGGCTGGGTTTAAAATAGAGTTTGAATTTGGTAAGAATGGGGTGTAAAATCTATATTTTATCACATTCAATAAAAGAATTATCACATCATAAATTTATTTAAGATTTAATATTTTCTATCGCATCTAATAACATCTCAATAAACATCTAATTTGATTGGATTTATATATGGGTATTAAAATTGATTGGGTGTGGTTGTAACTATCTTAAATATGTGATAAGATAATATGGCATGCTAGGATTGGAGGAGTAAAATATGAGTTTTATACCACATCTTTACCGAATTTAATATCTTTAAAATATGGGTTTTGCCAACTTATTTGACTGCTTATTTGGTAATATGGGTTTTGGTAACATGGGTTTTTACGATATGGGTTTTGGTAACATCCTAACCAAAATGTTACCAACTTTTTTAACAGCTTATTTATATGTCATGTGTCTATAATATTATAATCTATAGTCTATATGAATTGAAGAAGTTTGATTTTTAGTTAACCTCGTAATATATTATTCTGCATAAAATTTTGAAGCTTCACAATTTTATATGTGATTATTCTAAATATATATATATATAAAATAAAATTTTCTTCTATATTTAAACCTTCCCTTATAAATTGTAATCTTGATAATTATTTTACAAAAACAATCATAATAATTATCATACTTCAACAAAAAATTTTAAAAAAAAAAATCATATTTTGTTAAATTTCTTCTATATTGCATAGATTGCCGACTAGTGTGATTGCATAGATTGCCGACTAGTGTGTGTGTGTGTGTGTGTGTGTGTGTGTGTGTGTGTATCGTTTGAATTTTGGTCCCATTTCTTGGTCATGATCACATGCCATAGAAGATCAAAGAAAAGCAGGTACTACACTAGGGGACTGGAATAAAAAATTACAAAACTAACCTAAACCTCATGGGTTTTTGGGGCAAGACCAAAAAAATATGACCTGAGCTCTCTCCTTCCTGTGGACAAGCTTCGCATGTATTATCATGAATTATATGCATGTGCACGAAGTTCGAGTTAGTTGGCAAGATATCACAGCTTTCAATGTAAAATGATGAATTTTATGGGGAACATGAAAATGTTAAACATTTTCCCCAAACCTCTGTACATTCCCCACATCCGAGCTAGAACCCACAGACTCATGGTTAAACATCTCCATGGCAACCTTGTAGGCACTACGAACATTGAATAAACCATTGGAAGTTTCGAACCTGATTTGCTTATCCTCTAGAAGTCTTGAACACAAGGGGATCCCCTAAATAATATCGGCTCTCCCATGGACAAAAATATGTTGGATTAGCTTTGAACTCCAATTGCTTATAGCCCAGTTGATGAGCTCGCAAACATGAGAGTTTGAAGGAATAACTTGAGGCAGAGAGAAAACTTTGTAAGTTAAAGGTGTCGGTAGTCATTTATAACCCTATATTCGAACCCTAATACCATTACCAACCTGCCATCTCAATCCACGCTATACTATTTTCTAAGTAGACATAATACTCCTCCATACATATGAATGATTATTTCCCATAGAGGCTTGTACAAACTCACAATCCGTGAAGTACTTGGCTTTAAACATCTCCATAGCAACCTTGTAGGCACTACGAATATTGAATAAACCATAGGAAGTTTCAAATCAGATTTGCTTATCCTCTAAAAGTCTTGAACTCAAGGGGATCTCTTGAATAGAATCGGCTTTCCCATGGACAAAAATATGTTGGATTAGCTTTAAACTCCAATTACAGAACTAACCCAAACCTCACTAGCTTTTGGGCGAGACCAGAAAAATATGACCTGAGCTCTCTCCTTCCTGTGGACAAGCTTCGCATGTACTATCATGGATTATATGCATGTGCACCAGGTTCGAGTTAGTTGGCAAGATATTAGATATCACGGCTTTCAATGTAAAATGATGAATCTTATGGGGAACATGCAAATGTTAAGCATTTTCCCCAAACCTCTGTACGTTCCCCACATCCGAGCTAGAGCCCACAGACTCATGGTTAAACATCTCCATAGCAACCTTGTAGGCACTACAAACATTGAATAAACCATTGGAAGTTTCGAATTGGATTTGCTTATCCTCTAGAAGTCTTGAACTCAAGGGGATCCCCTAAATAATATCGGCTTTCCCATGAACAAAAATATGTTGGATTAGTTTTGAACTCCAATTGCCTATAGCCAAGTTGATGAGCTCGCAAACACGAGAGTTTGAAGGAATAAATTGAGGCAGAGAGAAAACTTTGTAAGTTAAAGGTGTTGGTAGTCATTTATAACCCCATATTCAGACCCTATTACCATTACCAACCTGCCATCTCAATCCACGCTATGCTATTTTCTAAGTAGACATAATACTCCTCCATACATATGATTGATTATTTCCCATACAGGCATATACAAACCCATAATCCATGAAGTACTTGGCTTTAAATATCTCTAAAGCAACCTTGTAGGCACTACAAATATTGAATAAACCATTGGAAGTTTCGAACCAGATTTGCTTATCCTCTGACAGTCTTGAACTCAATGGGATCTCTTGAATAATATCAGCTTTCCCATGGACAAAAATATGTTGGATTAGCTTTAAACTCCAATTGCCTATAGCCAAATTGATGAGCTCGCAAACCCGCAAGTTTGAAGGAATAACTTGAGGCAGAGAGAAAAATTTGTAAGTTAAAAGTTGTCGGTAGCCATTTATCACCCAATATTCAAACCCTATTACCATAATCAACCCACCATCTGAATCCACACTATACTATTTTCTAAGTAGCTAGACATAATACTCCTCCATACATATGAAGGATTAGTTCCCATAAAGGCTTGTACAAACTCACAGTCTAGGAAGTACTTGGCTTTAAAAACTTGGTATACCAAGGATTTCTAACCCGTTTGAAGCCTCCACCCTTGCATAGCTAGAGATTCAAATTAAAGGGTTTAAGAAACTTAAAGCCTACCACTAGACTTCGGGGCACACAGCTTCTCACAACTGGCCCATGCCATTTTCTTCTCATCTTGTTTTTATCCCCACCAAAATTTCACGAATCATACTCATCAAATCATCACAGAAAGCATGAGGTATTTTAAAATAGCTCATTATGTAGGTTGGTATAGCATGTGCCACCGTCTTGATTAGAATTTCGTTACCTACTTTAGATAGTAGCTTTCCTTCCAACCCGCTAATTTCTTAGTAAGCTTTCTCTTTTAGGTCATTGAAAGAATTATGCTTGCTCTGTCCCACAAAAGAAGGAAAACCAAGGTTTTTTTTTTTTTTTTTTTAGGTTGTCAAATGGCCTATGCCCCAAATCTTTGTTTTATCTTATCTTGAATTTCTTTACTAGTATTACTACTAAAGAATAAAGAGATCTTGGCTCGTTGAAGAGAGTCAACATCAAAATTTTGTCCTAAAAAGCTACAAATATATACTATTGTTGAGACACTATTGATCACCAAACCAAATTCACCAATTTTATATATGTTTCTCTCTCCCTTTTTGACACTCTTTACTCGTCTCCCTCCATTAGACCAAAACTCTCGCTCTCTCTCTCTCTCTCTCTCTAATCAAACATTTACGCCTGGATCTAAAACACGATATCCAAAGTTTCATATTAAGTTATTAAACCTACCGAACCACCTTGCTCCCCCTGGGACAGTTGTGGTTGAGTGATGGCAACTGCATAAGGATTTTTCTAATCTAATTTGATTTATGGGTCACATTTTGGTTGGTGAGCGACTGTGGAGATGGGTGCGATTTGGGATTATGGCTAGGTGTTGGATCTATGAGGCGAATTGAGTGGCTTTCTGTTTGTTTTTGTATTGTTTTTCTTACTAGGTTTGTGTTTAGTATTTGCTCATGGGAATTTTCATTGATTTGAGTTTTTTTCTTTGAGTTTCTAGTTTGGGATTTTGGTAGTGGTGGTGGTCTAGTAGTGGTGGTAGTATTTTCAAAGAGAAAGTTCAAAATTTTGGGACAAATGGATGAAAAAAATTGGATATCTTTTGAGAGAGAAGAATATGTAAATAAAATACTAATAGAGTATTGAGACTGATATATTTGTTTGTGAATATTAAGAGCATTCCCATCAGGAAATGTTATTCTATCTTATTTTACCATTCCAAAAAGCTGCTTTATCAATTATACAATACCATTTTACAATACACCCAGCATTCCAACTTTTATTTTTACCTACAATATATTAAAATAATATAAATTACATAATAAAATAATATAAAAATATCTCTCTCTCTCTCTCTCTCTCTCCATCTCTATTCTCCTTCTCTCTATTTTTCTCTCTTTCTCATCCACCCACCACCAACCCAAACCCAAAACAACCACCCAACAATACACGCCTTGTTGAAGCTTGAAAAAAGCCTTGAACATCACCTACAGCCACCAGAAATCACTACCACCACCACCACCAGGAAAAAACACGGCCCAAACACAATTTAACCACACCCATGAACATCACCCACAGCCACTAAAAATCACCACCACCACGGCAACCCTCACCACCACCACCACCACCACCACATCAGTCACAAACCCACCACCACTAGGAAAAAAAAAAAAAACCACAGCCACACCCATACCCATACCCACAACTATACCCATACCCATACCCACAACTATACCCATACACACGGCCAAACCCACGGCCAAAACCCATCACTGAGAGAGCCGCAACTCATGAACCAATCCAACCACACCCACCAGCACGGCAAGCCCCCACCACCAACATCAATCACCACCAGCACGGCAAGCCCCACCACCAACCTCTCTTTCTCCCTCAACCTTTAGCATCGGCCACAATAGATTAAAAAAAAAAAATCGAAGCAAACCCATCAAACCCATCAAAACATGATCCCAGCAAACCCATTTAAAAAAAATCACCATCGGAGCTACTGACGAAGCCACACACACAAGAAACATCACAGCACGATCTCCAATCTTCGTTGTTCCAAACCCACGCCACCACGATCTCTGATCTCTGTCGATCCACGCCGCTAGGCATCGTTGGGTGAGACGCAGCCTGGGCTTGGCGTTGCTAAGCGATGGTGGCCAATGGTGGCCTGAGGGAGGGCAAAAGGAGAGGGAGAAATCACTGAGAGAGAGAGAGAGAGAGAGAGAGAGAGAGAGAGAGAGAGAAGAGTGGGAGACAGACTTGAGAGAGTGAAGAGTCAAGGAGATAGAGTTGAACAAAATAATAATTTTTGGTTTTACAATTGAGATACAGTGTGATTCTACATTTAGAATCGCACTGTAGCACAATTGCAAATTTTTTTGCAATAGTCAACATTTGCAAGACCAGCTGTTGGGGGGAAATTGGACCTTAATGCTAAAATATGCTTACATTTGGCATTTGCAAGCCCAGCTTTGAATGCTCTAAATTAGCTAAAGTAACGCATGGACTAAATTTGTCCAAAAGTGTGTTGAGGCTACTGTGAATGCTCCTGTACACAACTTTTGATATATATATTTTTAAAATTAGTAAATGTAAACAAAAATGGGCTAATATTTTTATCAACCATTTAAAATTTTAGGCAAATGTTTATGAGACAACCAAACAAGACGCCATTGATACCAAAGAAAAACAAAAGAAATAATGGGATCGTACATAGACTATTTAAAATTTTAAACAAATGTTTAAGGACTAAATTTTGCACATTCAACTCCAAAAATCACTTATATCAAATATGTAAAGTCGTGTAAAATGAAAGGAGTTACAGTATTCGTGTAAATTTACACGGCTATTGTTCATGTGTAAATTAATGAGTATTTTATTCATTTCTCAATTCACTCTTTTGATTGGTGTGTGTGTGAGTGATGTAAGAGTTTTAAAAAGTGGTTAAATGAATGGAGAATAAATAATTTATTGAAATAGGTTTTAGAACAGGTAATTTGAGATGTGGTATTTTGAAAAAATTGTAATGTAAAATAAGAAAGTAAGTTCTTATAGTTTTTTTTTTTTTTTAATATAGAAATAAGTTCTTATACTAAAATAAATAAAAATGTGAATACTCTAAAAGCTATTTCTTTTATTTTTCACAACAATTAACCTTAGAGGCCCTAAAGGTGGTTTATTTTAATTTTCACAACAATTAACAGAAAAGTTTAGAGTTTATTAGACCATCACATCCAAAACTTACAACAAGAAGAAATGCATCTATACAAATATAGAATATCCATAAAAAATAATTTTAAAGACATAGTCGATTACACATCTAAATTCACAATTTACTAATTTGTGTAATTATTAGTGATAGATACTACTAAATTGAACTATTATTTTCTGTTTACTACTCACGGATCACAATCACACAAATCAACCGATCGAAATATTAGACAGGAGAATAATTGTATTTGTAAAATATTATTAAAAAAATAAAGCACCAAAACAAATACTGGCCACTAACCATATTCTTTTCTTAATGATTTATTTTAAAATGCACTTGAAATTTTGCAGGCAGGGTGGAAATAATAGTGGCCACGATAACATTCATCAACTGAGAAACCCAAAAAATAAAAACTGTAACTTTATGTTGAAATTTTGTACTTTTTACGTTGCTTCGTGATCATCATTATCGTCATGAACTCGACGTAACTCTCATATAGTCGTATCGATAAAACTTCATGAATCTATATATATAAATATATATATATATATATAAATATATATATAACTGAAACCTTTAAAACTTTGACAATTTTTCACATCAGCACAATATTTAAATAAAATTTTCATTTTATTTAAATAAAATTATTTTTTGTTTAGTCCAAACTTAACAAGGAGTGAAACTCTATTTCTCTAACAAGTCCAACTTAAACTCAAACTCAAATGTTGATAATTAATTTTCATTTTATATAAATAAAATTATTTTTTGTTTAGTTCAAACTTAACAAGGAGTGAAACTCTATCTCTCTAACAAGTCCAACTTAAAATCAAACTCAAATGTTGATAGTCTATATAAAAACAAAAATTTCGATAGAACTCAAAAAAAGAAAAAGAAAAAAAAGAGACTCACGTTGAAAATAGGACTAAAATAAATAAATAAATAAACACTCACCTTAGATTAAGAAAAAGAAAGAAAAAGAGAGAGAGATAGAGTTGATTTCACATGTGCCTGAAATTTTCTTTCTATCTTATTCTTTTGTTGTAGTTAGAATTGATTTTCTTTTGAGTATTTGGATTAATCTCCATATTTAGATTGATATCGTTTTCGTGCGTTTGATTTTTGGGTTGAAATTTCTACTAATTATTTTTTTTATCCTTTTCTCCCTGTGGGATCTAAACATTTTTTTTTATATTGGTTCTTTTTTACATGTTTATGGCATAGATTCTTATGCTTTAAGGTAGAAGAAAGTGATCAAAGTGTATTTTTAAGTGGCATTGTGGGTTGAAGTTTGTACTTAAGGTGTTTGGGTTAGAATTGGTTTTAATTAAGGTATTTGGATTAGTATTCATTTTGTTTTGGGTTAATAACCAGATCAAAGTTATTTCTGCTTGTAATGAAACTGCAAGTGGTAGGCCAATGTAGACTTCTTTTATATTAAATGATCACATAATAACTTTCAAAGTGGAATATAGACTGCAAAAGTCTATTTGCTCAGTGCTATGTACCTTAGGTGAACAAATATTGGTCGCTTAGTATAAATTTTAAGCTGAAAAGAAAAAAGGTATTCTGTATATACGTAATAATTTAGATAGTTAGTTAAGTTTCTATTATGCATAAGAGGAAATAATCTCATTTTAATATATATATATATATATATATATATATATATGGAACTTTAATGTTTAATGTTACAAAATTCTTCAGCTCTACCAAAGCTCCCAACTCCTTAAAGTTTGCAACAATTTCAATTCATATGAATTTAATATTCTATACACTATCTAAAAAAGAAATTTTGAGCCCATTAATGACGATTATCATTTTCTTAAGCATTCATTAATAAATGTCAAATTTTGAGAATAGTATAAATTATTAAGTAATTAAATTTAGACTAGAAAAATAAACCAATTCCATTTCTTATGAAGTTAGTTCATTTTTTTTAATGGCAAATTATTACTTTCTTCAGTATCTCAATACTATGAACTTTGTTTTTCCTCCCTTTTTTTTATAATGGCAGATTATTATTTTCTTTAGTGTCTCAATACTATGAACTTTGGTTTTTCCCCCCTTTTTTTCTTAATTCCATTCAAAGTTTTAGAAGAGATGCTTGAATCAAATGTGTTTGATTGGGTTTTACATATTTTTGTAGATTAGCTTTGATTTTGGGAACATAAAAATTTTCTCATTATTAGTCTCTCACGTATAAAGAAAAGAGATGAGATTCTATAAGGAGAATGCTTGAGTCAAAAGATTGTTATATCATTGACCACCCGTGATAGTTATTGTGGTTGCTATAGTCTTCTGTGTAAATTAAATGGCTAGAACATAGATAAATGTGGCAATAGTGTTTATTGAACAGTGTATGATCAACAAAATACATTATGCAAAAAAGTGGATCGTGTAGTGAGGCTGATTTACAATTTAATATGAAGTTGTATGTAAAATAGAATTTGGTTTTTGAGCTAATAAAAATACAAAGCTTGCCATTGTCTTTGCAAATAGTTTTCTCATAGTCTTTAATGTTACTTTAGTTTTCAAGATTATTTTCTTTAGAAAATACTGTTTTTTTTTTCCTTTCTCAATTTCATTTTTTATTTTTAGCCTTCTCTTGGTGGACAAATTAGTCTCTCACTGATTCTTTTAGCTTTTTCTTTTAACGTGAGGTTGATTAATTATCTTTTATTTAATTATCTTGTGTGAGGCACGGGTTAGGGACTATGTCTTTCAGCCTAAAGAACGATAAATTTTTATTTGATATGTTATATATAAATTTGTTGAATTTGGTTTGGTTTTGAAGTAAAATTTGAAGATTCTATCAATTTTGAAGTTTTAAGTCCTGGAGTTTTTGGTATTTGCGTCTCAGTAAGTTGATCTTAATTCTTCACCTTAAATGCTTTTTATTTTAGGTTCATGTGATTTTTTGTTTTCTTATTAAAAGCTATGATTTTGGTTGATTAATTATTTGTTTGGATTCAACATAAAAGATAATGGAATTAGGTATTATAATTTTGATATTGTTCCATGTTTTGAATTGTTTATATTGTTATTACTATGAGAAAGTCATATTGCTACTTAAATTTGAAACTTGGTGTGTCTTCCTTATATCATGGTCTTTGTTTATTTATTTGTAGTTTATATTAGTTTTAAGTGTGTGTATATATAAAACTATTGAGAGTTTTGTTTTATTAATTTAAGAATTGTAAATTACTTTGCAGGTTTCGGTAACTATGCACTTACAACACGATAATGTTCAATGTTAAATAACACTTTTAAACTATGAAAAGGTATAGTAGTTAAATATTTTTTCATTAAAAAAAAAATACTAACTAGCAAATTGTTTATTACACATTGTTAGATTTTTTTTCAGAGTTAATAGTTTTTTTGTGTATAGCATGGATTAGCTACTAGTAACTTATAAAAAAATAATTAAAAAGTGTTAACACGAATTCAACACCGAGAACAGATCAACAGAGCAAAAGCAAATTAAATAAAGTTCAGAAAAAAAAAAAAAAAAACAACAACAACAACACTAAGCAGACAAAAAATTTCCAATCCTCATTTAACTTCCAAAAAAAGAAGAAGAACCCAAATATATTAAACCGAGCAACAGACTTACATCAAAGACAAAAACAAAAACTTATCAAAATGAAATTTACTCCGAAAATGTTTTAAATAAAAAAATAGCATCCATAATTTAATCTTATATTACAGTCGTCAAGATTACTATATGTTTAGGCAACAATATAAAAAACAGATTAAGAAAAACCCACCTCTCATATCAAAGCCAACTGGTCCAAAGTCCAAATCAAACAACGAAAATATTGAAAACAACAAAAACAAAGCAATAATACTACTGTGATTGCGAATTGAACCCAACTAAAAAAGCAATATAATATATATATATATATATATATAAATATATAAACCTGTACGAAAATAAAGATTGCGGTTGAGATAATAAATGTAGAAGCACCAGAGGGAGGCAGAGAGGAAGTAGATCACAGTACCACCAATGCAGTTGCGAACCCACGACTGTATGAAGTGAGGTAGTGGGTCCCACAGTTTCATTGGCAAGAGACTCCCAAGCACAATACGGTTGTACAAGGTGGCCTCATCCATGAATAGTTGCAGATAAGCACTACGACTTCCATGGTGGTCTTCCATTCTTGGTGGTGGATGGATGGTGCAATGATTTTTCTGGTCTGGTTTCGGTGATGGGTCACCGGAAGTGTGGCCGGAGAGTTGGAACAGAGATAGAGAGAGAGATATGTACGTCACAATGCAGGACAATTGTATTTGCGGAGGATCCAATCCAACTGATGGTTTTTTGTAGATAAATTTTATTGGTACGTGGGGACCAGTGAGCTCAAATTGCCTTAATTAATAGCACATGTCATACTTTGGTCCCACGATTGGACATGGCTTCTCTTTTTGGGTCATTTCTTATGACATGATGTGATAAAATAAATATTTGTTTGACTTCTTCTTCTTCTTCTTCTTCTTCTTTTTTTTTTTTTTTTTTTTTTTTGGTAAAACAGGAAATATATTAAAACCCCTAACTGGGGAAGGAAGTTGGAGGACTAGTCCTCTCATAATACATGCTAATACTGTCATAATACAAAAGCATCGAAATGTCCACAGGCGGACTATCAAAAATCATGAAATCTTGCTGGTAGACACTACCTTTCTTAGCTAGAGCATCAGCACACTGGTTGGCTTCCCGGTAGCAGTGATTGAGCTTGACCTGAGGTATGCGACTGAGAAGAGTCCTGCAGTCTACAATTAATGGGGAAAGGTTAAGATTAGAACTACTACTGTTGGTCATCCAACCACATACAACCTTAGCATCAATCTCAACCTCCACAGCATATATATTAAGAGATAAGCACAAAGAGAGACCATCCCTAAGGGCCCACAACTCGGCCTCCATGCTAGAGGAAAACCCAATATTACGAATAAAACCTTTAATCCAGCTTCCATTCTCATCTCGGATCAAACCACCACCACCAGCTTTACCCGGATTGCCCAATGACGAACCATCCGTGTTCAACCTCACCCAACCAGGGCTCGGTCTCAACCAGCGAACACTCCTGGCTTCCCTAGTCACCGCCCTACCTGTTTTACCAGCACAGAACAGAAACTCAGTGGCAGCATGCTTGATGTGAGACCAAAGATTCTGGTTCAACCTTACTCCCTTGAACGCAACATTATTTCTATGCACCCACAAATTCCAAACCACAAAGGAAAACAACACCTTCCACGGCATCAAGTCTGATCTGAGGGATTGAAAGTTTAGGTTAATCTTTAGCCATGGACACAAGTCTAAGTTATAAAAACCTGGAATATCCGAGGCTGTGCTGAAGTTGTCCCAAACAGATTTAGCAAAACTACAATCACGGATAGCATGAATGATCGACTCCCTTTCATTGTTGCAAACACAGCATTGAGCATCTTGGGTGATGCCCCTACCATAGAGCACTTCCTTCACTGGAATACTACGGTGACAGAGTTTCCACAAGAAACAAATAATTCTTGGCATGGAGTCCACCTTCCAAACCCACTCTCCCTCAAACTTGGCAGCTAGACCACTATCCCCTCTAGCAATGGCATAAGCCGTCTTTTGGTCAAATTCCCCCGAGGGAGAGTAGCCCCACACTACTTTGTCTTCACACCAGTGACTAGAAGGGAAAGGCACAGCTCTAAGCAACCTCAAGATCTTATCAGGGAACACAAAAGAAAACCTAGAGAAATCCCACCTTTCCCCCACACGAACATCCCTCACCATCCACTTATCCTCTTCCCTCCTCAAAGGGCCTTCAATCAAGCTTCTAATATTACCTATATCCATCCATTTATCAAACCAAAAACTCAACTTGCAATCGGAACCAGCTATCCATTTAATACCTTTCTCAAGAATGGCATTACCCTGCTTCATACCCCTCCAAACACAAGAACCACTCCTATTGGGATTCCTATACTTGTTGCTTAAAACCCTAGCCCAATCCTTGTCTTTCTCCATCTTGTATCTCCAATTCAACTTGGCCATCAAGGCCAAATTTTTAGGCTTTGCAGCTTGCAGCCCGAGCCCACCCTCCTTCTTGGCTTTGGTGACCGTGCTCCAACTAACCATGTGCAATTTCCTTTTGTCCAGAGTAGATCCCCAGATAAAGTTCCTAGCTACCCTATCCAAGGAAGCAAGGACGCGATTTGGAAGCATAACATTCTGCATTGTATAAGAAGGAACAGTGGTCAGAACAGATTGAGCAAGAATAATTCTCCCAGCAAAGGAGAGAAGATTCCCTTTCCACCCAGCAAGTTTAGCTTGCACCCTTTCAATTACAAAATTATAGTCCTGGCTGCTTGACCCAGGTTGCTTCAGAGGAAAACCAAGATACTTCCCCAAATTTGGCGTGGATCTCATGCCCATTATACCACATAACTCCTCTCTCTTGCCAGCATCTATATTAGGAGAGAAATAAATTCTAGACTTGTCCTTATTGATCTTTTGCCCTGATATACTGCAGAAACAATCAAGGGTATCCATCATGCTTAGACAATTCTTCCTGTCTGCCCTACCAAACAAGACAAGGTCGTCCGCGAAGAAAAGGTGGGAGAAAGCTAACCCGCCCCTTGAAGCACTCACCGGATCCCACAGATTAGAGTCACACTTATCTCTAATAAGGAACCCCAACACTTCCATACACATAATAAAAATATAAGGGGATAGAGGATCTCCTTGCCGGATACCCCTAGAAGGGTTGAAAGCTTCCAAAGCACCCCCATTGAACAGCACCTCGATGCTAGATGTTGAAATGCAGCTCATGATGACCTTACTTAAACCCGGAGGAATGTTGAAAAGGGCAAGGGTATCCCTAACAAAGCTCCATTCAATCCTATCATACGCCTTTTCAAGGTCGATTTTAGCCGCCATAAAGCCTCTTTTCCCTTTCTTTAAGCTTAGGGAGTGAAGAAGCTCTTGAACAATAATGGCATGGTCAACTCCTTTCCGGCCCGGAACAAAAGCCGCTTGCATTGGGGATATAATCTTCCCAAGGTAAGGTCTCAACCTGGCAACAATGACCTTCGAAATGATCTTATATATTGTATTGCAAAGGCTGATGGGTCTATAACTACCAAGGGTAATCGCTCCCGAATGTTTGGGGATGAGGGTGATAAGTGTCGTATTCAAGAAAGCCGGAACAGCCCCGGTCTCAAAAACTTTCCTGACTGTCTCAATAACTGATTTCCCCGTAAGCAGCCAGAACCTTTGATAGAACCCCGCATGAAGCCCATCCGGCCCAGGGGCTTTAAAGGATTTTAAAGCCCAGAGACCATCCTTTATCTCTTGATCTGTAACCGGGCTAGCCAAAACCTGCCCCTCCTCCTCCGAAAGCTTGACTTGCCAATTCGGGATATCCCAACTCCTTCTCTGAGACTCCCCCATCTCCGTAGTGTACATGTTAACATACCACCTCCTAATATACTCAGCCACCGCTCTCTCATCAACAATAAGATTGCCCACATTATCACTAAGGCGGGTGATTCTATTCCTCCTCCTCCGATTAAGGACAGAAGCATGAAAAAAGGTAGTATTGCGCTCCCCCGACACCAACCAATTCAGCCTAGACTTCATAGCCCAAAACTCATTAATGAGCTCCTTAACTTCCCCATGTTCCAACCTTAGGGTTCTATCAAGCTCTAGCAAGGATTCAGAGGGTCTCTCGGCCAAAGCTTTCTGCACCCCTTTGAGTCTCGCTTCAATTCTCTTCCTTCTCCCAAATAAGTTCCCAAAAACTTCCTTATTCCACCTCCTTGCAGAAGCCGTGAAGGAGGTAACTGCAATGTCAAGATCCTGATTGTCCCTCCAGGCATTCCTAACAATACTGGGGAAGCCAGGGTGAGATAACCATCCAGGTTGGAATCTGAAAGGTCTCACTAATCCTAGGCCCAGGGGTTTTTCCAGGTTGAGAAGAATAGGACAATGATCCGAGTTTACACGGACAAGGTGTTCAATGGAAGCTTCCGGGTATAAAATCCTCCATCCCACGTTGCAAAATCCTCGGTCTAATCTTTCTTGGATGAGATCAGAGAAATTTTTCAAATTTGTCCAGGTAAAATTGGACCCAACAAAACCCATGTCCATCATGCCACAAGCATTAAGGCACTCCTGAAATAGACCAGCTCTGTAAGCATTAACAGGTCTACCACCCAACTTCTCCACACTACTAAGGACTTCATTAAAGTCCCCCAGCATAATCCAGGGCAGGTTATGGAGATCATTTACCAATTTCAGGTTATGCCACAACATCCGTCTTTCAGATAGCCTAGGGCTAGCATATATAGCAGAAATAATCCAAGACAGGCCAGAAGAATTTACCTTAACAAGGCCATGGATTTCTTGTTCAGTTGAGGCCAGTTGAGTGATCTCCACTGCATCAGAGTTCCAAAGCACCCAGATTCCTCCGGCATAGCCCACCGTGTCAGCATGAAAAGCACCATCAAAAGGCAACCGATCCGTTATCTCCTTCGCTCTAGTACCTCCAACTTTGGTTTCAGTTACAATTAGAATGGTTGGATCAAACTCCCTGACCAAATCCATCACATAACTCACAAAGTTTGGCCTAAGGGCCCCACGGCAATTCCAAACAATCACATTCATTGTAACAGATTGATTGGGGGCAGGGGAATTATCTTGATGAGGCAGTGTTCTCCCTTGCGAGATCAAGCTCCATCCCATCTCTATCAAGCTGGTCCAAATTGGTCCTTCCGGGTTCCATAGTTGTGAGCTGATTAGAACCTGGAATTCCTTGTCTTCCAGCCTCTCCATAATTTTCCTCTCCTCTAAATTAACTGGACAGTCTAATGCGAACAAGACCGGCACTGGAGAAACGTCCAGGTAGATCCTCTATAGCACCATCTCCACTCCCTGTTGCGTTGGAAGATCCGTGGGAAGCATCTACCCCAGCACCTGACTCGTCGAAGTGAGAGGGAAGAAGCACCTCCACGCTTCCTTCTGCTCCTGGTTGAGCCACCACCAAACCTTCGTCGACTTTGCCCTTGTTTGCTTTGTCACCACGCTGGGCATTGCCACAACCTTCCTTTGGCCTTTGATCGCCCAACGTTGTGAATTCATCCAACTCACTAATCGAATGTGTTCTTCCATACCCGCCAACAGCCAGGGACTTTGTGGGGGTTTGCTTTGATTTCTGATGAGCTACTCCTTGAGAAAGGATTTTTATTTTTTTCTCTTTCTTAGACCGAATAGACCTATCTTTGCCGTGTTTGGTGAGCCCTTTCTTAGGTGGATTTGACAACCCACTGGTCATTTTGTCCTTAGGTTCAGGTTGGGTACAAGTTTCCAACTCCATATGACCGTTGGCACAAGTTCCTTTGCTATCTACCTGTCTGTCAGCTATAATGCAAGCACTAGTCTTTTCCTTATTGCCCTCAAGGCCCTCATGCCTCACGTTATTCCCATTAAAGGAAATACTTGGGCCCCCCACAGGCGTATGGGCTTCTGACTTTCCCATAATTGTTCTAGTTGGGCTGACCAAACTAGGAGAACCGGACCTCTGACTAAGGTTGGCTCAACTGATTTCATTTGTTTTGGACTTGTCTTCTTCCTTTTGACCACCATCCATGGTCCATATCCATCTTCCTCAGTACTCTCATGCACCTCTACACGTGAATCCTTGCCCTTTCCCTCAACTTGCTTGGCAGAATAACCTTCTTCAGGGCCACGGATTACATGAGGGCAGCCATCATTCCTATGACCCACTCTACCACAAGCAAAACACAAGGCACCAATGCCTTCATATAAGACCCCCTGAATCAGCTTCCCAACTTGAATCGTTCTCACCAAAGGTTTAGAGAGATCAATCTGCACACACAAACGTGCATATCTCCCTCGTGTCCCTGAAGCTGTGTTAGTATCCACTTTCAGAACTGGACCTATGGCACTCCCGATTTCCCGAAGAGCAGCTGCATCATAGTACTCCACGGGAAGCTCATTTAGCCTCACCCAGACAGCTACCGTGCTTACCACAGCCATGGAAGCCTTAAAGTTAGGCTCCCACAACCTAATAGCCACAAAGTGACCTCCAATGAACCACGGGCCATCAGACAGGACTCTATCCATGTCATCCTTCGCTTCGAACTTGAACAGAAAGAAGTCTCTCCCAAGGTCCATGCAGTCAACTCTCCCTTGTGGCTTCCATAGGCTCATCACCGATCTGTGCATGTAGTGAAAACCCACCGTTCTACCAAACACTTTGACAATCAAGGCATTATCCCAAGCCCCTCTGATTCTTATCTTAGTTTCCTTGGAGAGATTCACCCTAGCAACCCCTTCAATGAGCTCTTCCACATCACTATCAGATTCTTCTTCAACAAACTGTTGGCTATTGGCAGTGCACATTTGAGCGAAAGCACCGGGTATCGACCCTAGCAATTTTTCCCTATAGGATTTGGCTATCGCCACCTCCATCTTCGTAGGATCATCATCGTGGATGCCAACCTGAACCGGGTCCTTCATTCTCTTGGTACTCCGTTGAAGTTCATGTTGCTCTTCACCAGACCTCACAGGATATTCACACTCCATGACACGTGGGCACACACATTTACTATGTTAACCAATCCCTATTTGTTTGACTTCAGCCAGATGCATTTTCCTTTTTTAATGCGAAAGCAAGACACATTTTAAGTTACAGTAATCCATATTCTTTATTGAAATTTCTTTATTTTTTATGTCACCGAGACACACACTTTTTTTTGGAGGCACTTGTCACCGACGCACTTAACCACACTAATATGAGGGTAAGGGAGAGAAGGGCCATAGGTTTGGCAACATAGATACTGGTTGGGGACCTAGGTTTATGACACCCCCCACCTCTTAAAGCCTATTCCAAATTAATATCTTTTTTCTTTCTTCTAATTATTTAATGTTTGGCTTTTTTTATTCTAACAAAATCACGAGTTTTAAAATTTTAATTGGCATGTATAGAAATAATAAGTCCAATAGTATATATGAGATCAGGGGTCCGGTCCAAAGACGCTTAGTAGTCCGAGGACGAAAAAACGTTGTTATGAAGGTCAGTATTAATAAATGGGGAAAGAGATCTAGTCATGATGGTTCAAGAAGATGGTCTGAGAAGAGATACTTCCTCAGCTGAGCAAAGCAGAGGTCAGAAGGTGCGGTATGCCATCCAGAAGCAACATTTCAGGAGATTCTATTGATAAGGATATACATTATGAAAGTACAGGATAAAAGAAAGTTATGAAATATCTAAGAGAAAGCTACTACTACCACATTGAATGCTCTGTAACTAACTCTCTGGCCACATTAATGAGGAAGTGAGACATGAACAGTAATTTTAAACCTTACAACTACTCCCAAAGACTTCAAGAAGGTGCTGATGGGACAAGAATCAACACCAACAATCTAATCCACACGTGGAGGGTGGAGATGAAAGAAAGAAGATAATATAAAAAAGAAAGGAGTCCTTTAGGAAAAGGGACTGGAGATTTAAGAGAAAAACACTATAGCATTAAGAACTGAACTTATAATCAAATTCAAAGAAAGATATACTATAATTAATCTCCTCAGATTGTGCCGAGAACGATTTTTTTTGGGTCAAACCATTTTATCTTTGTTTTCTTGTCATCTAGATCCACTATAATTGTTGTGTCAACTCATCCGAGCCTAGTTTTCCAACCCACCCTCTACAAATTCATTATATTGGGCTTTTTAGGTCTGAATCCATCCATCCCTTGGGCTTGGGAACTAAATTGCGTTTTTACAATTGGCGCCGTCTGTGAGAAATTTTGGTGTCATAATGAGTTTAACATTCAATTATGGTAGGTTCAGGTCCAAACCAGGCGAAATCTATGGGGTCCCAATGTTAAGATCATTTCCTCCATCTTGAACGGAGAAGTAACCGGGAGGGAAGTGTGCATACCATCTATACTAGCAAAAGCCAGTCTCAAAGTAGGGGCCACAACTCTCAAGAAGAAAATGCTAGAAACATGTAGTTGGAGATTGATCATTTGTGGAGGAAGTTGCGTCGCGAACGACAGAAGAGAACTCCCCCAGGTTCTGCTTCTTCTTCTACTAGGGAAGAAGATGGCAGCTACAGGCCTAGGTCAAGGACTCCCCTTAGTGAGTCTTTCTCGTGCGATGAAGAATTACCACCGTGGGCATAGGGGTAAAAATCCATCTTGCAAAGGTTTAAGAAACGACGCTATGAGTAAGGCATTGAACCAAATTTTCAGATCACCTTTCACACACAGGATTGAAGGAGGAAAGCTTCCTCGGGGCTTCACTCAGCCAACGTTTACCATGTACAATGGTCGTACAGGCCCTGTGGAACATGTAAGCCACTTCAACCAGAGAATGGTTGTGCACTCCGAGAATGAGGCCCTAATGTGCAAGGTATTCCAATCCAGTTTAAGGCCTGTGGCAATAAGGTGGTTTGATCGCCTGGGAGCAAGTATTGATTCCTTTAAGGAACTCACCTGGGAGTTTGGATCTCGCTTTATTACATGCAATAGGGTTCCTTGGCCCTTATATTCCCTATTGTCTATGACCATGCAAAAAGGGAGACCTTGAAAACGTACTCAAACAGATACTGAGAGATGTTAAATGAAATCGATGGAGACTTTGATGATGTAGCTATTAGGACTTTTAAGGTCGGTCTACCCGCCGAGCATGATTTGAGAAAGTCGTTGACCAAGAAGCCTGTGAGGAGTGTGTGTTGGCTTATGGATCGTATTGAAAAGTATAAACAAGTTGAGGAAGACCAGCAACAAGGGAAAGGGAAAGCTAAGGTTATCCCTCAGGATATGAGAGATTTCAGGTTGGATTGATACAACAATAATCGACCCCGGAGAGACTTTGCTAGACAATCTGGGTCTACTGCTGCCTATGTGGTTAACACGGTGTTCCGAGAACCAGTACATCAAGTTTTGGAGAAGAATAAGAACGAATCATACTTCAAATGGCCAAATAAGATGAGAGGAGACCCCACAAAACGCAATCAAAGCCTTCATTGATAGTACCACCAGGAGCGAGGACATACCACCGAGGATTGTAGAACTTTGTGGAATCATCTGGAATAGTTGGTCAGAGATGGAAGGCTAAAACAGTTTTTGTATCGGCTTAACGTGCAAGGGGACCAAGTAGGGTTGGGAGCTTCAAGAAATGCTTCTTCAAGGCCACCTTTGGGCATAATTAATGTCATCTTCGCTCCTCCAGAGAGAACTGGTTCTCACCTCTCCTGAGTGATGTCTGTAGCTTGGCCACCTGCCGAGAACTCTAACCCTGAGCCAAAGAGGGCTAAGATGGAGATTCGACCAGCATTGAGTTTCTCAGATAAGGACAAGGTAGGAACCATACAGCCACATGATGATGCCCTGGTGGTCACCCTCAGAATAGGAAGGTATGATGTGAAAAAAGTGTTGGTGGATCAGGGCAGTGGGGCAGAGATTATGTACCCTGATTTGTACAAAGGGCTAAACTTGAAATCTGAGGATTTGATAAATTATGGTTCACCTTTCGTAGGCTTTGATGGGAATGTTGTTATTCCAAGGGGCTAGATTAGACTACCTGTCCAAGTAGGTTCAGAAGTGGTAGATGTGGATTTCATTGTGGTGAATGCTTATTCTCCCTATACTACCATCGTGGCAAGACCCTAGATTCATGCTCTGGGGGCTGTTTCTTCCACCCTGCACTTGAAAGTAAAATATCCGTCCGGGGATTAGATTAAGGAATTAGTTGGGAGCCAGTTCGTGGCTAGGCAGTGCTTGGTGGCTGCAATTATGCATCAACCTGAAGCCGGGTCCTCGGCCTCTGCTGATAAGGGCTTGTAGCAATCAAGGATTCCGATGTTATCCTTGGATGCAGTGCCAGAAGGGACAAAATGTGAGAAATTAGAGGAAATTGTTATAGATGGTTATCTGGAGAAATTTTTTCAAATCGAAGCTCAGCTACCTCTTCAAGAAAAGGAAAAGCTGGTGCTGTTTCTTAAAAGGAATATTGATGTGTTCGCATGGAGTCATTACAAAGCTCTAGGTGTGGACCCAAATTTCATTTTCATCATTTAAATGTCAACCCAGCTGTCATCCCCAGGAAGCAATCACCTTGGCACTCATCTAAAGAATATTTTGATGCTGTTAAGTAGGAGGTGAGCAAGCATAAACAAGCCAGGGCTATTAAAGAGATGCTCTACCCTGAGTGGTTAGCCAATACGGTGGTGGTGAAGAAGAAAAGTGGGAAGTGGCGAGTATGTATGGATTTCACAAACTTGAACAAGACTTGCCCTAAAGACCCTTTCCCTATGCCTCGGATAGACCAATTAGTAAATGCAACTGTAGGCCACCATCGGATGAGTTTCTTAGATGCCTTTCAAGGATATCATCAGATACCTTTGGCTTTGGATGATCAAAAGAAGACAGCTTTTGTTACTCCTATTGAAAATTACCATTACAAGGTGATGCCTTTTGGGTTGAAGAATGCAGGGTCTACCTATCAGAGGATCATGATTAGGATGTTTGAGCCATGGCTAGGAAAAAAACATTGAGGTTTATATAGATGATATGATGGTAAAGAGTAAGCTAGAATCCGAGCATATCAACGACCTCGGGAATATCTTTGAGATCTTGAAGAGACACAAGCTGCGATTTAATGCTTCTAAGTGCTCTTTTGGTGTCGATTCAGGGAAGTTCTTGGGGTACATGGTCACTTACCGTGGGATTGAAGTCAATCCTGACCAAATTATGGCAATTAACAATTTGCAGCTACCTCGAAATCCCAAAGAAGTTCAGAAGTTGATAGGGATGATTGCTGCTCTAAACCGATTCATCTTTCGGTCAGCAAACATATGTAGGCCTTTCTTTCAATTATTAAATAAGTGGAAGAGATTTGAATGGACCGAGGAGTGCATCATGGCCTTCCAATAGTTGAAGGAATACCTTTCTCAGCCACCCATTATGTTCAGACCCTAGGTGGATGAGGTTTTGTTTGCTTATATCACTGTGGCCTCCCATGCGGTGAGCTTGGTGTTGATACGGATTGATAGCAGTGTGCAGATGCCAGTTTATTATGTGAACAAGTCGCTACATAAGGCTGAGGTTCGTTACCTACCACTGGAAAAAGTCATTTTGGCAGTGGTGCATGCTACGCGTAAGCTCCCCTACTACTTCCAATCCCACACAGTTGTTGTCTTAACCCAGCTTCTGCTTAGATCCCTACTTTGGAGTGCTAATTACACGAGCAGGATTTCCAAGTGGGGTATGATTCTATGGGCTTTTGATATCAAGTACATGCCTCGTACGTCTATCAAGGGTCAGGTCCTCACAGATTTGGTGGTCGAGTTTGCTGAGTCTCCATTAGAAGAGAAAGTTGAAAAGCAGAACACGGATGGAAACTCAGTTGGCTTGGTTTCCTTGTAAGAGCCTTTATCTTGGAGAGTGTACGTTGATGGCACAATAAATCAAAGAGGATTTGGAGTGAAGCTAGTTTTAATATCTTCTGAGAATATCACTATTGAGAAATCCTTAAGATTGGGATTCTCAGCCACTAACAATGAAGCTGAGTATGAGGCTTTATTGGCAAGGATGACTGTAGTTCAAAAAATGGGAGGAAAAACAGTGGAGATGTTCTCAGATTCGAGATTGGTGGTAGGCTAAATAGAGGGAGAGTTGGAAGTTAGAGATCTTAGAATACAGGAATATTTGAATGAGGTTAGACACTTCCAGTTAGGGTTTGAGTCTTTCATTTTATTGCAAATCCCTAGAAGTAGAAATACGCATACTGACTCTCTTGCCACGCTCGCAACCTACTCAACAAAAAATTTACCTCGAGTGATCCTTGTGGAAAACTTGTGTAAACCTACTGAAATAAGGAGAGACGTGGTTCATATTCATCAGATTAGGGTGGGTCCTAGCTAGAAAGACTCTATTGTGCTATTCCTTAAGGAGGATGTCTTACCCGAGGGTAAGTCCGAGGCTGACAAAGTACGGAGAAAGGCTTCTCAGTTTTGGCTGTTCGAGGACCAAAAGTTGTATAAGCGCTCTTTTTCTGGACCATATTTGCTATGCATACACCCTGAGGCAGTAGAGCTATTCCTAGAAGAGTTACATGAGAGGATTTGTGGAAGCCACACAGGAGGCAGATTCATGTCTCATAGGGCCCTCACTCAGGGATATTGGTGGCCAAATATGCAAAGGGAAGCACAAGAGTATGTGAAGAAGTGCGACCAATGCCAAAGATTTGCTCCAAACATTCATCAACCAAGGGGTGTCCTTAATCCTCTATCCAGCCCTTGGCCTTTTGCTCAATAGGGTTTTGATATTGTAGGGCTTTTCCCTAAGACAGTAGGGAATAAGAGATGGATGCTAGTCGACACGGATTACTTCACTAAGTGGGTTGATGCTGAACCACTGGCAAATATTAGGGATATGGATGCAAAGAGATTTGTCTGAAAAAATATTGTCACTCAGTTTGGAATCCCTCATACACTCATCTCGGACAAAGGTCTTCAGTTTGATAGCAAAGCCGTCAGGAGGTATTGCTATGACTTGGGCATTACAAATAGATATTCCACCCCGGCTTATCCATAGGGGAATAGACAAGTAGAGGCTGTCAATAAGATCATAGTGAATGGGCTCAAGAAAAGGTTGGATGATGCAAAGGGAAAATAAGTGGAAGAGCTGCCACATGTCCTTTGGACATATCAGACTACGCCTCGAAGATCTACGGGGGAGACACAATTTTCAATGACTTATGGGCTTGAGGCCGTAATTCCTCTGGAGACCAAATTCCCAACACTGAGGCGAGCTCTTTCACTCCGAGCAACAATGATGGGCTGTTAGAGAAAAGCTTGGATTTGATTAAAGAATGAAGAGAAAATGCTGTGGTTCAACTGGCGTACTATTAACACAAGCAAGCAAGGGTATGATTTAAATGTAAGGCTAAGGTCGCTATCGCCTGGAGACTTGGTTTTAAGAAAGGTTTTGGGTACTGCAAAGAACCCAGCATGGGGAAAGTTAGGGCCCAACTGGGAAGGGCAATATCGTATCACATCGGTGGCTGGAATAGATGCATATTATCTCGGAGATCTAGACGAAAAAGTTGTACCCCGTCCTTGGAATGTAAATAACCTGCGAATGTATTATTATTAATGAAAGTCATTTCTGCTGTATTTTTATTACATTATGCGTTACTTCATATAATTTTCCTAAGTATCAAACGGAACCTTGGTCATGCCTGGCTCCTCGAACCACATACCTTGTGTAAATTGATATTTTAAATTATTTGTCTAAGTGTTAAACAGAACCTTAGTTATGTCTGACTCATCGGACCACATACTTCGGGTAAATTAATACTTTGTGTCATTTTTCTAAGTATCAAACAGAACCTTGGTCATGCTTAGCTCCTTGGACCACATACCTTGGTTAAGTTGATATTTTAAATTATTTCTCTAAGTGTTAAATAGAACTCTAATTATGTTTGGCTCCTTGGACCACATACTTTGGGTAAATTAATACTTCGTGTCATTTTTCTAAGTATCAAACAGAACCTTAGTCATGCTTGGCTCCTCAGACCACATACCTTTGGTAAATTGATATTTTAAATTATTTTTCTAAGTGTTAAACAGAGTCTTAATTATGTCTGGCTCCTCGGATCATATACTTTGGGTAAATTAATACTTTGTGTAACTTTTCTAAGTATCAAACAGAATCTTGGTTATGCCTGGCTCTTCAGGCCACATACCTTGGGTAAGTTGATAATTTTTAAATTATTTGTCTAAGTGTTAAATAGAACCTTAGTTATGTCTGGCTTCTCGGACCATATACTTTGGGCAAATTAATACTTCATATCATTTTTTTAAGCATCAAACAGAACCTTGGACATGCCTGGCTCCTCGGACCACATACCTTGGATAAATTGATATTGTAAATTATTTCTCTAAGTGTTAAATATAACCTTGGCCATGTCTGGTTCTTCGGACCACATGCCTTGGGCTAATTAACACTTTATGTTATTTATTTAAGTGTCAAATAGAACTAGCCATGCTGAATAGCAGAGACCTTCATGATAGTGACTTGGTCAAGTGGACACTCTTGAGCATCACTTAAAACATTTGAAAGTTTATCTAAGATCTGGTTGATAACTGATTACCACCTCCAGTTCCTTGGAGTAACTGATAAGTGGAGAGTTAGGTGGAACCCAGTATAGATGAATGCTCTACCATTGTGTATGTTATTGAAGTTAAAAGTATACTTTGATGAGATTGTAGACTCAGTAAGTTTACCCTGTTTTGTTGCTGAGCATTATCTCATTTTCATATTGGTAAAGTGTTTAATGAAACAAAAACTGTGTTAGGACTTGAATCACATAAGTAAAAGAAAGGATCACAAATTTCATTAAATTAAGCCTTAAAAAAAGGCAAACTGATTACAAAGGACGAACTGATTGCAAATTTTGGAATAAAAAACAACAGTTCTAAAAAGGAAAAAAAAAAAAAAAAAAAAAAGAAGAAGAAAAGAAGAGAACAAAGACTCTTGACTTCATTTTTATTATGAGTTTGTCTTTTGTTGTGGTCTTAGTGGGTTGAGCTGGGGTTGTTGTTGAAGATGCTATGCTATTTCCCTTCAACTCCTCCTTGGAAGGTACAGTCAGGTGGCCAGGACGAGCTCCATTTTTTTGGGGGCCTCCTTCTCCATAGAAGGGTCCTTGAGGTCAGTTGGAGGCAGGGTGGCATCATGGGCCACCTCCTTAGTCTTGTCAACTTCTTTTTCAATAACTCCAATGTGCTCGGCCTCCTCGGGTGGACTACCAGAAGAAGGAAGGACCTTAGCCGGGCTCTCCTTGCCAGTCTCTACCGCCTTAGAGGCAGTATCAGCTTTGGGGTCAGAAGAACTGGATGAGCGGATAGCAAGAGGGTAGTATACATTCTCTGTACTCCTTAGGGCAGAGAAGGCCTCAACCCCAGCTTGGTTGAGGGTTTCGTTCTACACTTGGAGGCAGTAGTATCTACACACCTCCGAGACCTCAGCCTTGATGGCCTCCTCAGTCTCTGCCACCCCTCCTTTGTAACCATCCTGCTCGGCTTGGTCTTTGGCCTTCTCGGCCTCCTCCAGCTACTTCGTCGGGATTTTTATTTGACCTTTGGCCGTGGAGAGCTCGTCCTTAGCCTGGTGGAGCTGCTTACGCTAAACCTCCACTTGCCTCTCCGCCCCATTTAAGGCGGCCTCGACGCTTTTCTTGTCTTGTTCAGCTTTAGTTACCTTGACGTTAAGTTCTTGTGTCTTCTTCTTTGCTAACTCAAAAGCCTTCATGGCAACAATGCATTGGGCCTCCTCCTCCTTCATAGATTTGTAGGAGTTGATGACTATCTCCTCAGCTCTGCGGGCAACTTGGACAGCCTTTAAAAAGAATTAAAAAAAAGGAGAAGAAAAGATAAAAATACCTAGGTTAGAAAAGTCAATTATAAATAAAAAAACATTATCACAATAATAATAAAACAAAGAAGGTAGTTGATGGACTTACTAGAGCGAGATCCCTCTTCAGATTGAGGAACACTTTGTGCTTCCTCATCGACCTTAGGTAGGCCATATCTCCACGGAGCAGCAAGCCCTGCTCCACGGCATCAGCAGCGTATCCTGCCCTCCCCTGCTGGAAATCCCTGATGGATGCATCAGCGGGTAGGGTAGCTCTGTCTAGAACCATGGGGGGCGTCCAGGTGGGGACTCTCTTTGTGTCTGGCTTATTTGTGCTAAAGGTAGATGACTAAAGTCATTGGTAGGAGCCTCTGGGGATTGAGGTTAATTGAAGACCTCAAAATCGTCCTCGGAGTCAAGCACCTCAACTATTTTTTCCTTTTCTTCTTTTTCTTTTTCTTCTTCTTTCTCTTTGATGGCCAGCTGTGAGGGGGTCGCTTCGTCCTTGGTTTTGTACTGGAGGATTGGTTCTACTCTCTGTACACCTTGTGTCCCAGATCAGGGTTGAGAAAGCCAGGCACAGCAACATTGATAAGGTGTAAGGGTGGGTCCTTCGTCTTTATCTCGCACTTCGGTGCTTAAAAGCTGGACGAGAGAGGAGTGTAGTCTAGAATCAAGTGTGTCACTCTTAGTTGGCCGTCACTATGAACAAACACCTCTGCTTTGAGTATTTTGTCTAGGTTGGGCTTGTTGACAAGGTTGAAGTTCGGTTCAGCAACGTACTTATCTGCAAAAAAAAAAAAAAAAAAAAAAAAAAAAAAAAAAAAAAACCATTAGGAGAACAAAAAAAAAAAAAAAAAAAAAGAAGGGAGGCCATCGTGCCACTCCCCTGAAACGATTAGAAAATCCTTGTTCACACCTTTTTTGGACTCAAGGAGGCATAAGATGAGCCTGACCTCGAGGTACCTAGTTTTTAAGTAATACCCCTGCCCTTTTAGGTGGTGAAGGTTATAAACCCAATTGACATCGTGGTGGGTAAGGTTTAAGCCTATTTTCTCATTAAAAGCGTCTACGCTTCCTAAAATTCTAAATATATTTGGGGCACATTGGGTGGGAGCTAGTCTATGGGCTCTAAGGTAATCCCTAGTGACTGTGCCCATGGGGATTCTCATCCCTTCTTCTATAAAGGCAATCATCAGGATTACCACTTCTCCCTCCTGCCTTTTAGTGTGCAATCCCCTTCCTTACAATACCTAATGGAGACTCTTAGCGGGATCCTATATTGAGCTTTAAAGCTTTCAATACTCTCCGTGGAGTCTACCAAATAAGCAAATCTACCCATTTTGTCAGAAATAAGTGAAGGTGAGAAGAAGGTGAAGGGAAATTAAGAAAGCCGAGGAGAAAAGGACTCGGTGAAAAGAAAAACGGAAGAAAAAGCAAATGAAAAGTTTAAAAAAGACTTACGTGAAGATAAGAACTCTCCTCGGACTGGCTCTTGATATTTGTAAGGGCACAAGTGAAGTAAGTAAGTGCGCAAGTGCAGTGAATGAGTGCAAAGGGAGTGAGCGCGGTGTTCAAACAATATTTGTATCAGAAAGAGGTATAAGCGGAAAATCCTCGCCTGAATACCAATAAAATCCCCAGCCGTTGGATCTACATCGCACTGTAGAGTATGGGGAACACAGAACCGTCGAAATTTAATGAGGACACGTCTCGGCTGCCAAAGCATCTGGAGTGTGTGTTGGGCAGTTAAAGAGATACCTACGCAGACAAAGATGATGTATGATGAGAGCAGGGTACTTATGGCAATATGGAAATCCCCCTTTTTTCCTGAGGGACAAAAGAGGAGAATTTCGAGGGGCTATTGTAGGGATGATAGGCCCAGTAGTATATATTGGGTCGAGAGCCCGGTTTGAGGACGCTTAATAGTTCGAGGATGGGAAAACGTTGTTATGAAGGTCGGCATTAATAAATAGAAAAAAGGGTTTGGTTATGATGGTTCAAGAAGATGGTTCGAGGAGGGATACTTCCTCGGCTGAGCGAAGCAGAGGCTAGAAGGTGCGGTCTGCCATCCAGAAGCGACATTCCAGGAGATTCTATTGATAAGGATATACATCATGAAAGCACATGATAAAGGAAAGTTATGAAATATCTAAGAAAAAACTACTACCACCGCATTGAATGTTCTGTAGCTAACTCTTTAGCCACATTAATGAGGACGTGAGACCTAAATAATAATTTTTAGCCTTACAGTTACTCCCAAAGACTTCAGGAAGGTGCCAATGGGACAATGATCAACATCAACAATCTAATCCACACATGGAGGGTGGAGATGAAAGAAAAAAGATAGTATAAAATAGAAAGCAGTCCCTTAGGAAAGGGGACCAGAGATTTAAGAGAAAAACACTGTAGCAATAAGAACTGAACTTGTAATCAAATTCAAAGAAGATATACTATAATTAATCTCATCGGACTGTGTCGAGGACGATTTTCTTTGGGTCAAACCATTTATCTTTGTTTTTTTGTTATCTGGATCCACTATAATTGTTGTGTCAACTCATCCAGGCCTAATTTTCCAACTTACCATTTACAAATTCATTGTATTGAACTTTTAAGGCCTCAATCCATCCATCCCTTGGGCTTGGGAACAAAATTGCGTCCTTACAGCATGTAAGAGAAAATTTAGTATAATAAATTAATAATAATACTAATTTGTAAAAATGTGAGATTTTTCAAAAAATTACGAAAAGTGTAAGTCTAATTTTATATAAATTTTATCAAAAATAGTATAGCATCTTTAATATAAAATGAAAGATATCAATGCCACTATATTTTTATTTTTCTATTAAATAATTGTATCATTCTAAATGTTTGATTTATTTAGGGAAGAAAGAGTGCTAATTATAAAGAAGTGGACTACTTTTTTTCTTCTTCGTGTTTTTAAGTATATTTTGGAATAGGCCGATTAATCAATGTGCCTAAAAGAGTTACAAAAGCAAACGATGAAATCATAGAATTAAAGGAAATTAAGATGGTAAAAATAAAACGTGAAAAATATTGGGTTGGTGAAATAAGAGTGCTACAAATTAAATCCAACTTGATCGATTTTTGGCAGTTTCTTCTGGTGGTCAAGTGGAATTGAATTAGAAAGTTGAAACTAGAAGGTATTTCGAAACTAATGCCGAGTTGGTGAAATTGAATCCAAAAAACCCAGCTCGACTGCTCTTTTTAGCCTTATCTTCTTTTGACATGTATCATGCCTCTTTTCCTTTTTTTCTTTTTTATTTACCCCACATGAACACGTCTCTTTCCCTCTCAAATTCTCACGATCGTAATGTTGACATCATTGATGTTAAAATTGTTGTGTGATTATGCGTGATGATTAAATGACATTGAGAAAGCCGTTGATGGCTACATATTGATATTAAACATTTTTACTATGAACTCAATGTAAGGATTATATACTAAAACATATTTGAATAACCCTAAACTAATCATAGATTAACCTAAGGTTAATATGCTTGTTCTACAAGTATATAAGCTTACAATTAATTTGGATCACTTCGGCCATAATATGTCTAACAGTTGATTTAGAGTCTGAGTCCCAGTAGATCAAATGGTCACTATATAAGAATGACCATGGACTAGGTTTAGGTCAAGTATACCAAAACCCGACCCAAAATTTTTATCATCCTCCAAGTAATGACATTATTACAAGTTGGTTTCTTTGAAGTGTGAGTTCTCATCAAATTTGACACAAGCATTGATTTTTGGTTGTCAAATTTTACCAAAGTTTGTTTGCACAATTTTTATGCTATCGCTGCTTATTTTCTACCAACTTTTGCTGAATCCGACTGAGTTTGGGTGCTTGAATCGAAGTAGGTGGGTTCGTCACTTGTCGGCATTCATTATCATTCTCAAAATATAATCCAGAATGTAAATTTATAAATTGGTAACGTTTATTACTGAGAGACTTGTAAAAGATACGTTTATCAAAAAAGAGAGTTGTTAAAGATACTTTTTTTTTTTTTTTGGTAAGAGTCGTTAAAGATACTTCAAATCTATATTTCGCTGTGTTTCTCAAAAGAAAAAAAAAATCTTTTTTTTTTTACTTTTTTTTTTTTTTTTTTTTTTGATAATCAAATCTATTTTTTTTTTTTCCTGAGAAGAGGAGATGTCAATTACAAAAAAAAATCTAGTACCATAATATATTAAACAACTTTTATTTTTTGGTCACAAATATCTCGTGATAGAGTTTAATGGGTAAATAAAAAAGTAATATGACCGGGTGAGTGATAGGGGCAACTATTCAGTAGTGTGGCAAAAAGCTGTGGGATAATAACCGCTATGCAAAATTGGCAGTATAAGACAAGGAAGAAATCAGTGGGACCCAGCTCTCAGACAGAAAAGGTATAGGTGGGAAATGCAAGCTGTAAAAGTGTTGTAATGTAAAGGGAAACTTCCCTTTTTTTTTTTTTTTTTTTTGATGGGAAATTTGAAAAGAAATTCATTTAAACGAAAATGACTTACATCAGAGTCAATATATTGAAGCGCACACAGCCGCTGGTTACAATTATTTTGAATGAGATGATGGCCGAAATGAGGAGAAACTCCCTTCCAAACTTGGGATTCCTCCCCCCTTCTGGCTGATTGGACGAGTTCGTCTGTTGTATTCCGGAAAGGGAAACTTCCAAAGCAAAGTTTAACCTGATTCATCGTTCATGTAATCGGAGTGTATCTAATCCTCTCCTCTTGCACCAGAAGTCGGCACGTGGGACTACCATTATGAATCATGATGTACACTATTATTTTCACCAGGGCGCAGCTTGAACTGCCATTGGATAAGTGAGATCGTGGACAAATGTTTACTTTTGAACACATATGTATCTTTTTGTAATCTTTATAAAATTTTTAAAAGATTATTTACACCATAAATTTTTAAAAGATTTAATAGTTAACACATTTTGAACACATATCTGTATCTTGGTGTAACACATTTTTTACACTTTAAATTTTTAAAAGATTTAATAGTTAAAAAAAGATCATTAAATATTTTTTTATTTACATTAAATATTATTACTTACTACCTTATTTATTGCTTCTCAGGAGATAATATTTTGTTCATCACAACCTAACCAAAAAATCTCATTTTGTTCAACACAATTTTTTTTTAATTTTAATTTTATGGTGAAGATAGAAGTATATATTTGTGTAAACAAAAAACAAACAAAAAACTGGGTCTGAACACAGGGGCCACCCCGGTGGGCCGTGGCTGCCAAACACCATTAAACAAAACAAAAAGAAAAGCTCCATCCAAAAAAAAAAAAAAAAACTTCCAATTTCTCCTTTAAGAAATAAAAAACCAAAACTAATATGAGCGGTAAGCCTATCACATACTAAACAAAATATCAATTTTTTTAATTGCATTCTACAATATCAACGTTTTAATAGATACATATAAACAAAAAAAAATTTTAATTAATTAAAATTTTTAACAAACCTACACAATTATTATATCAAGTGTGATATGTGAATATATATATATATATATATATATTTTTTTTTTTTCTTTTTTCGTTAGACTGCGTTGAAGCAGCAACTCCAAACAAAAGGAGAAACTTTCAAAATTTCAATTGCTTGGTGACGAAGGGGGAGGTTTGCTTGTTTAGTGTATGATAGGCTCAGATTTGAAGTTTTGGTTTTTTTTTTTTTTTTTTTTTTTTTTTTTTTTTTTTTGTTAGGTTGTGTTGAATAAAATATTATCTAGTGCAAACTAGAAAGCAATAAATATAAGGAGAGAGAGACAAAAAGAGAGTACTAGTATTAATTAGGTAATAAGGTGGAAAATAATCACATTTAATGATGAATTTTTAACCGTTAGATTTTTTTAAAATCTACGGTTTAAAAAAGAAGTAACATTTCAAGAGTTATACCAAGTGTAACTTGAATTCATTTTACACACACACACACACACACACACACACACACACACACACACACACACTTATGTTAGTTGTGTACATGAATATATCTCATTAAGTAAATATAAGAGAGAACCTAGAGAACTGTAAGAGTATTCTCATCAAAGATTGTAAAAATTTTAACATTTAGTATCTCAAAAAGCCACTTTATTAATTGTAAGAACAAGGGCCCAAAATCATATATTGGGCCTAAGCCTCATCTGAAGACGAGGAAAAGTCCGAAGAGAGATAAATAGTGAGAGAAGATCCCAGTCTGGAATGTGATTGACTCAGAATAAGGGGCAGGTGATTCGAGGAGGTACTCCTCCTCGGATATAATAAGTATAGTTCGAGAGTACGTTCCAATGTTGAGAATGATCTTTATGTAAACCCCGATTATAGGAATGTGTCTCACGGGTATATTAGAAGGAAAGAAACCCATAAATATCTGAGGAAAAGCTGCTATCACCACATTAAATGTGTTGCACCTACTCTTCTGTCCACATTTATGTGGAGAAGACCCCTGAACAATAGGACCTTGGCCATCGCAACCCACAGAAGACCCAAGAAGGTGCACGATGGGATGGGCACTAAAAGGAAGACTCAGATGATCAACAAGTGTAGGATCAAGATGATCTGGAAGGAACTATATAATGTGAAGATATCCTTCATAGCGCCAGGAGGGAAAAGAAAAACAAAAAGACTGTAGATATTAAGAACTGAATTTGTATTTAAATTAAGAATAGTAAATATCAAAGTTGACATCCTCGGACTCTTGCCGAGGACAGTTTCTTGAAATTAAGATCTTTATTTCTTTCTTCTTGTGATCTTAACCCATCTTGTTAAAAGTTCAATATAATCTAGCCTAACTTTCTTTTCCTACTCTCTACAAATTCATTGTTTTTGGGCTGGTCCATCCACTTTTGGGCTGGAACGCCAAAATCTGTGTCCTTACAATTGGCGCCGTCTGTGGGAAAGCTGATTGGTTAGTGTGTTAGATCTTCAATCATGGTGGGTTCGGGTCCACACCAACTGGAGTCTTTTGGGTCTCAACGGGAAGACCATCTTTGAGAGGGTCAGGAGAGAAGTGTGCATACAACCCATATTGGTGAGCGTCATTCTTGGGGTGATAGCCACATCTCTCACGAGGAACGTGCCAAGCCCATGCAAAAAGAGATTGATTACCTGAAGAAGAAGCTGCGCTATGAGCGGAGAAGGCGAAACTCCTCAGTTTCTAACCTTTCTTTTGATAGTGAAAGGGATGGTGACTATAGACGTAGGTCAAGAATGCCTTCCAGCGAAGCCTTCTCGTACGAGGAGGACTGTTGTCATGGGTGCAAGAGTAGAGATTCATCTTCGAAAGGCCTAGGAAACGATGCGATGAGCAGGGCACTCAATGGAATTTCTATGTCTTCTTTTACACGTAAAATTGAGAGTGTGAAGCTTCCTCGGCGGTTCACTCAGCCTACTTTCACCATTTATAATGGCCATATAGACCCTGTTGAACATGTCAGCCATTTCAACCAAAGAATGGCGGTACATTCTAAGAATGAGACTCTAATGCGCAAAGTGTTTCCATCCAACTTAGGGCCTGTAGCGATGAGGTGGTTTGATGGTATGGGAGCAGGCTCCGTTGACTCTTTTAAGGAGCTCACTCAGGCCTTTGGGTCCCGTTTTATCACGTGCAGCCGAGTCCTAGGGCCTTTGGATTCTTTGTTATCCCTGTCCATGCGAGAAGGAGAAACCTTGAAGACCTATTCAGACAGATATTGGGAAATGTTCAACGAGATTGACGGTGATTTTGATGACGTAGCTGTCAGGACGTTCAAGGTCAGCTTGCCTGCTAAACATGGCCTGAGGAGGTCTTTAACAGGGAATCCCGTTACTAGTGTGCGCCAGCTCATGGACAGGATTGACAAATACAAAAGGGTTGAAGAAGACCAGCAGCAGGGAAAAGGAAAAGGTAAAGTTATCCCTCAAGAGATGAGGGATTTCAAGTTGGGCCGTTACAACAACAATCGGCCCCAGAGAGATTTTGTAGCATAATCTGGATCTACGGCTGCCCAGGCTGTTAACACTTTGTTCCGGGAACCAGTGCATCAAGTACTAGAAAAAATAAAGAATGAGCCATATTTTCGATGGTCGAGCAAGATGATTGGGGATCCTTCAAAACGCAATCAAAGTCTTCACTGTCAATACCACCGAGAGAGGGGCATACAACTGAGGATTGTAGAACCCTGTGGGGTCACTTCAACAACTAATTCGGGATGGCAAGTTAAAGCAGTTTTTACATCAACCTAGTGGGCAAAGAGTCAAGCAGGGTCAGGGGTTCAAGGCGGTACATATTTGAGGCCCCCTTTGGGCACCACTCACGTTATCCTTGCCGCGCCAAGAAAGACAGAATCTCGTCCTTCCAGGGTGATAACGATTGCTAGGTCATCCACCGAGGCTTTTGCATATAGTCCAAAGAGGGCTAGGATGAGCGTTACACCGATTTTGAGCTTCTCGGATGAGGATAAACTTGGGACCATACAACCATATGACGATACATTAGTAATAACCCTTAGGATTGGTGGGTTTGATGTGAAGAGGGTAATGGTGGACCAGGGTAGTGGAGCAGAGATCATGTATCCAAATATTTACAGAGGCCTCAATCTGAGACCGGAAGACTTGACCGTCTGTGATTCACCTCTGGTAAGTTTTGACGGGAAGGTTGTCATACCGAAGGGACAAATCAGACTGCCAGTTCAGGCCGGCTTGGAGGTGGTGGAGGTAGTTTTTATAGTAGTGGACGTTTTCTCTCCATACACCACAATTCTGGCACGCCCCTGGCTCCATGCCCTAGGGGCCGTTTCATCTACTCTTCACCTCAAGGTAAAATATCCATCCGGTGATCGGGTTGAGGAGCTTGTTGGGAGTCAATCCATGGCCAGACAATACGTGGTGGCTGCCATTAACCACCAGCCTGGGACCGAATCCTTGGTGGAAGTGGATAGAGGTTTATAGCAGTTAAAATCCGAGGCACCACAGCGTAACACTGTAGCCGAGGATGAGAAGTGTGAAGACTTGGAGAAGGTAGTTATAGGCGATGATCTGGAGAAGTTTTTCCAAATCGGAACTCAACTGCCTCCTCGAGATAGGGAAGAGTTGTTGAGGTTTCTTGGAGAGAATATTGATGTTTTTGCTTGAAATACCTACGAAAGCTCTTGGGGTAGACCCGAGCTTTATCTGCCACCATTTAAACGTTAACCCGTCCGCTATCCCTAGAAAGCAGCAACCTCGACGATCTTCGAAAGATCACTCGGATGCCGTCAAAGAGGAGGTCGCGAAACTTAAGAAGGCTGGGGCTATTAAAGAGGTGTTTTACCCTGACTGGCTGGCCAATACTGTGGTAGTAAAAAAGAAGAATGGCAAGAGGCGGGTATGTGTGGATTACACAGACTTGAACAAGGCCAACCTAAAGGACCCTTTCCCTATGCCTCAGATCAATCAGTTGGTAGATGCAACTGTGGGACATCCTCGGATTAATTTTCTAGATGCTTTCCAGGGTTACCACCAAATACCTCTGGCCTTGGAAGACCAAGAGAAAACAGCTTTTGTCACCCCCATTGGGAACTACCATTACAAGGTGATGCCATTTGGACTTAAGAATGCGGGTTCTACTTATCAAAGGATGATGACACGGATGTTCGAACCACATTTAGGGAAGAGTATCAAAATCTATATTGATGATATGGTGGTTAAGAGCAAGAAGGAAGCCGAGATTGACAGGGATGACCGAGATTGACAGACATTGACAGGGATTACCGAGATTGACAGAGATTGACAGGGACGGCTATTGACGGAATCTCAAGGAGGTACAGAGATTGATAGGGATGATCGCTGCCCTGAACCAATTTATATCCCGATCGGTAGATAGGTGCAGGCTTTTTTACCAGTTACTAAAGAAATGGAAGGATTTTGAGTGGACCGAGGAATGTGTCTTAGCATTCCAACAGTTGAAGGAATATCTTTCTCGGCCACTAATCATGTCCAGACCCGAGGCAGACGAGTTATTGTTTGCTTATGTTGCAATGGCCGCCCATGCGGTAAGCTTGGTACTGATAAGAGTTGACAATAGTGTACAAAAGCTTGTGTATTATGTGAGCAAGTCATTGCATGAGGCCGAGATCCGATATTTGCCCCTGGAGAAGGCTATTCTGGCTGTGGTGCATGCCACACGCAAGCTTCCCTATTATTTTCAGTCACACACAGTTGTTGTCCTGACTCAATTGCCACTCAGGGCTCTGCTTTGAAGCGCTGATTACATGGGGAGCATTGTAAAGTGGGGAATAAGGCTGGGGGCTTATGACATTAGGTACACGCCTTGTACCTCTATGAAGGGTTAAATTCTAGCTGATTTTGTGGCCGAGTTTGCTGAGACCTCGATAGAAGAAGATGTGAAGAAGCACAACATGGATGAAAATTCAGTTAGAGTAACCTCCACACAAGGAGCATTATCATGGAAAATTTATGTTGATGGTGCTTTAAACCTCAAAGGATTCTGGAGTGGGGCTAGTTCTGATCTCCCCCGAGAAAATCACAATCGAAAAATCATTGAGACTTGGTTTCTCGGCCACGAATAATGAAATGGAATACGAAGCTCTACTAATGGGGATGACCATGGTTCAGAAGATGGGAGGAAAGACCGTGGACATATTCTCAGATTCGAGACTGGTGGTCGGTCAAGTCCGAGGGGAATTGGAGGCTTGGGATCCTAGGATGCAGGAATATCTAAGACAGGTTAGACATTTACAATATGGGTTTGAATCTTTCAATTTTCTGCAAATTCCTAGAAGTAGAAATGCACATGCAGACTCACTTGCAATGTTAGCAACATCCTCGGCACAGAGTCTACCGAGAGTAATTCTCGTGGAAGACCTCATTAAACCCTTCGGGTCGAGAAAAGAAGTGTCATCCGTTCATTAAATCAGGGTAGGTCCTAGCTGAATAAATCCTATCCTACAGTTCCATAAAGATAATGTTCTACTCGAGAACAAATTGGACGTTGATAAGATACGAAGAAAGGCTCCTTGATTTTGGTTGTTCAAGGATCAGAAATTATATAAAAGATCTTTTTCCAGACCGTATCTGTTGTGCATACATCCTGCAGCAGTTGAAATTCTTTTGGAAGAGCTACACGAGGGAATTTGTGGAAGCCACACAGGAGGGAGATCTTTATCCCATCAAGCTCTCACTCAAGAATACTAGTGGCCCAATATGCAGAGAGAGACCCAGGAGTATGTAAAGAAGTATAATCAGTGCCAGAGATTTACGCCAAGTATCTATCAGCCAAGAGGGGTCCTTAATCCTCTGTCCAGTCCTTAGCCTTTTGCTCAGTGGGGTTTGGACATTGTAGGGCCTTTTCCCAAAGCGGCAGGAAACAAGAAGTATCTGGTGGTTGGCACGGACTATTTCACTAAATGGGTTGAAGCAGAACCACTGGCCAACATTCGAGATATAGATGTAAAGAAGTTCATTTGGAAAAACATTGTCACATGATTCAGAGTCCCTCTCACTCTGGTTTCGAATAATGGACTTCAATTTGACAGCAATCTTTCAGGAGGTATTGCTGTGGGTTGGGAATAATTAATAAGTATTCCACTCTAGCTTATCCGCAAGGGAATGGGTAGGCCGAGGCTGTAAACAAGGTCATAGTAAATGGGCTCAAAAAGAGGCTGGATGATTCTAAGGGAAGATAAGTAGAGAAACTACCACATGTTCTGTGGACATATCAGACTACACATCGGCGATCTACTGGAGAAACCCCTTTTTCATTAACTTATGGGGCCGAGGCTGTTATTCAATTGGAAACCGGATTCCCTACAATAAGAATGAGCTCTTTCACTCTAAGCAGCAATGATGGCTTACTGGAGAAAAGCTTGGACTTGATTGAAGAATGAAGAAAAACTACCATGGTCCAATTGGCTTACTATCAGCATAAGCTTAAGCAAGGGTATGATGCCAACGTGAAATTAAGGCCATTAGCGCCTAGAGATCTGGTACTGAGAAAAGTGGTTGGTTCTGCAAGGAACCTGGCCTGGGAAAAATTAGGACCCAATTTGGAAGAACCATATCGTATTAAATCTGTGGTAGGAATAGGTGCTTACTATCTGGAAGATTTGGACGACAGGGTTGTCCTGCGTCTGTGGAATGTAAACAACCTGAGAAGGTATTATTATTAATGAGAATGTCCATTATTATATTTGTGTTCATTGCATTACGTATGATTTGTAATTACTTTTAATTTTAAGTGTCAAATAGAACCCTGGTCATGTCTGTCCCCTCAGACCACAGACCTTGGGAAAATTGATACCTTTTTGTAATTACTCTAAGTATTAAACAGATTCTTAGCTGCACCTGGTTCCTCGGACCATCTGTTTTGGAAAAATTAATATTACATGAAATTACTCTAAGTATTAAACAGATCCTTAGCTACGCTTGGCTCTTCGGACCATCTGCTTTGGAAAAATTAATACCCCATGAGATTTTTCTAAGTATCAAACGAAACCTTAGTCATGCCTGGCTCCTCGGACCACTTACCTTGGAAAAATTGATATCTTCCTACCATTTTCCTAAATATTAAACAGATCCTTAGCTACGTTTGGCTCCTCGAACCATCTGCTTTGGAAAAATTAATACTACATGAAATCGCACTAAGTATTAAACAAACCATTAGCTACGTATGGTCCCTTGGACCATCTGCTTTGGAAAAATCAATGCTCTATATAATCTGTCTAAATGTCAGACAGGCCCTTCATCTGGAGCATCAAATTATTTACATTGGGAAAGTTAACACTTTATTTTTTTCACATTAACTATCAACACTATACACACTCTCACAATGTTTAGCAAGAGAATGAATCGTGAATAATCCCGCAGACTAAAAACCATAGATCTTAACAGGTACTATTGGGTGTTAGCCTAAATCAAGCGTTACAAGTTATTCTATATAACGGATTTAAACCTTAACACGCGTTTAGGACAGTTCTTTTAGTTGTTGGCGTACATGCTTAATTTAATTAGATAGGCTGTGGTGTAACGTAGGTATGTTGACAAAAGAATAATAACAATGAGATAAAATAAAGGAAAAAGATTTTTTTTTCATTAATAAGAAGAAACCGATATTACAATGACATAAAAAAAAAAAAAAAAAAAAGAAAAGAAAAAAGAAATGCAACATCCTAAGTTCTAAGCCTTGGTCTTGGGCACAAGAGGATTCTCTTTCTGGCTCGGCTAAGAAGTGGGAGCGTCCTTGGCCTTGGGATCATCTTCCTTGGTCTTAGCCTCTGCTTCCTTTGATTTTGAGGTATTCGTTGCTTTGGGGTCAGCGTTCACAATCTGGACCTTAGCATCCTTGGCCTTTGGAACATCAAGGACCTTTGAGGAGATGACATTTGGAATTTCACGAATGTGTGGATGGTAATATATGTTACCAGGCTGCCTCAAGGCTGAATCCATAGGGACACCTGCAGCGTTAAAAGCTTCATCCCATGTTGCGCTGCTGTATTCCCTACAAGCTTCGGCCAACTCCTCAATGAGTCTGACCTGCGTTTCTTCAATAGCATGTAAGATGCCCGTTTCTCGGCCTCAGATGCCTCCTTAGCCAACTGAGCTGCATCCAAGGCCTTCTGCAGCTGAGCCTTCAGATCCAGCACAAACTCTCTTGAAGTGGATAGCTCTAGCTCGGTTTGGTAGAGCAGTTTGCGCTGGTCCTCAACTTGGGCCTCGGCAGTCTTTAATCCTGCCTGAGCACTTTCTCTCCCGTTCCTCGATGACTAATTTGGAGAGCAACTCTTTGTTCTCCGCCTTCGCAGCCCCCAGGGCCTTTTCAGCATCGAGGCGAAGGTTAATCTCATGCCTAGCACCATTCTGGGCCTCTTTCACCCATTCTTCGGCCACGAAAACCTCCTGGGTGACCTGCACAAGAAAAACATAACGAACCCCTCAAAATAGGACTTCATAGGCATTTAAAAAAAAAAAAAAAAAGGGGTCAAGCAGGAAACCCACCATAGCAAGATCCTTTTTGAAGGATAATAAGAGGTCTTGTTGGCTCAATTTCCTCAGGCCTCTATATCCTAGGGCAGGAGGATTGGTTGTTCCAAGGCCTCGGCTACGTGCGCGCCATGACTTTATCGATATTCTCGAATAGAGGCATCCCAAGTAATGGCAGCTCCGTCAACCTCGAGCCGAGGAGACCAAGCATTTTGCAAAAGGCGCACGTCGGCCCTGTTGGGTTCCTCCCTACTGTCTATGGAGGAAGACTTCTTGTCCCGGGGCTCTTCAGACATTTTCCACTGTTTGTTTCCCTTTTGGTACCCCACCTCCCCTTCCTCGAGGTTGTGAATTGGCCTCTTCTTCTTTAGGTCTGGGATGACCTTCAGACCAGGGTCGGTAGGGGGTACGGGGGGAGGTGAGAGTGTTGGAGGAATTGTGGACTTAGTAATTTCCTTTGAAGAGGAAGCCATTTCTTCTTCCTCAGAAACACTGTTCGAGCAGGCGATCACGTGGATAGGGACGTGAACACTCGAGTGTTTATCGGTCGCGTCCTTGGTATCCGAGATGTGAACTGATACAGGTGCCGGATCTTTTTCTTCGAATCGAAATTGATTTATCTCCTTTTTTAAGGATAGACGTGATGAGGCGATTTCCTCCTCGGCTGCCTCTACCACTTCGGATGGAACTTGTTGTAGAGGAACTGCAGGTAATGGAACGTTCTGGGGGATTGGCAGCACAACTGGAGGAAGATCGTGTGGAGCGAGGAAATTTGGTCTAGATACGTCAATCTTACTAATTCGAGGATCACCGGCCTTTATGCTGTTACCAATTTCTTGGAATAACCTCGAGATAGGTTCGAAGTCCAAGATCTTATGGACAGCGTATAGATGCCCATCTTCGTTCACAAAAATCTCTGATCAGAGCAGATAATTAAGGGCTGGGACGTTAGTGTGGCTGAGCCGAGGAGCTACTATGTTTTTATCTACAAAACCGCCGAGAAGCAGACATAGTTAGAAAATCAAGGTGTATCACCAAAAGACAATAAAACTAGAAAGGAAATGACGGTATGACTAGTGCTAAAGAATCTAAGATTCTAACTAAAGAGCCTAACTCAGAGGTATCCCACCTGGGTCCCCTTCCTTGACAGGACAGTGAACGCCGTCAAGCCATGCTCCAGAGGCTATTAGATAGTCGTCTTTCATGTTTTTATTAAATCTAGGAAGGTAGGAAATGAGCCTAAAAATAGGCAATCGGGACTTGAGGTAATACCCCCCGTTGGTTTGTGAGTGGCCCTCGTACAGGTGTTCCACGACGTACCAAGTGAGCCCCAAACCTAGATGCTTATTTAGAGCATCGATACAACCTAGAATCCTTAAAATATTGGGTGCGCACTGATGAGGGCACAACCTACGATGAAAAAGGTAATCATGGATTATCCTACCCATGGGGAGCGCCATTCCTCCCTCTATGAAGGCTATTACAAGAATGACAACTTCCCCTTCTTTTCTGTCAAAATCTATTCGGTCTGGATGGCAATATTGCAGACCTACTTCCTGGGGAATTTGGTAATTATCCTTAAAAATTTCTATTTTTTAAGGGGAATCCACTAAATCCATAAACCTACCCACATGGACTAGTTAAGGGGAAGTAATTCAATCGGCTATCTAAAAAATAAGATCTACAAGGCCGAGGGGTTTGGCCGAGGAGAAAATTAACTACAGAAAACAAACTTACGTTTCAAAGCTTACGAGAAACAGGAATACTAACCTTCAGACTCTTAAAAGGATAAGGCGGGTTTTGTTGAAAAGAAGAAGTGGCTTGAGAAGTTGGGGTACTTAGAAAATCGTAAGGAGAGGGTATTTGGGGTTTCCTGAGAACTTGAAGATTTGAAAAACGGGGAGAAATGATTTCCCCGGGGGTCTATTTATAGGGAATGTAATAGAGTGGGAGTTATCCCGCTCAAAATTTAAGATAAAATGCTCACCGTTTGATTTGTTTCCCATCGTCAGATGGAAGAGACATAGCGCCGCCTGGAGTAATTAATGACGCTTCGCGGATTCCGAAGCACCAATTGCAATCGTGAGAACATGCGAGACGATAGATTGGCACGTGTGAACCAAAGAAATAAATGGGTTCATCCCTTGGGAATCAAAATCCCATTTTCTCTCCTCGGAAGAAGGGAAAAATCGAAATTTTGAGGGCTATTATAGGGACAAGGGCCCAAAATCATATGTTGGGCTTGGGCCTCATCTGAAGACGAGGAAAAGTCCGAGGAGAGATAAATAGTGGGAGAAGATCCTAGTCTGGAATGTGATTGTCTTAAAATAAATGGCAGGTGATTCGAGGAGGTACTCTTCCTCGGATATAGTAAGTATAGTTCGGGAGTACGTTCCAATGTTGAGAATGATCTTTATGTAAGCCCTGATTATAGGAATGTGCCTCACGGGTATATTAGAAGGAAAGAAACCCATAAATATCTGAGGAAAAGTTGCTACAACCGCATTAAATGTGCTGCACCTACTCTTCTGTCCACATTTATGTGGAGAAGACCCCTGAAAAATGGACCTTGGCCATCGCAACCCACAGAAGACCCAAGAAGGTGCACGATGGGATGGGCACTAAAAGGAAGACTCAGATGATCAACAAATGTAGGATCAAAATGATTTGGAAGGAACTATATAATGTGAAGATATCCTTCATAGTGCCAGGAGGGAAAAGAAAAACGAAAAAACTGTAGACATTAATAACTGAACTTGTATCTAAATTAAGAATAGTAAATATCAAAGTTGACCTCCTCGGACTCTTGCCGAGGACAGTTTCTTGAAATTAAGATTTTTATTTCTTTCTTCCTGTGATCTTAACCAATCTTGTTGATAGTTCAATTTAATCTAGCCCAGCTTTCTTTTCCTACTCTCTACAAATTAATTGTTTTTGGGCCTTTTGGGCTGGTCCATCCACTTTTGCGCTGGAACGCCAAAATCTGTGTCCTTACATTAATTTTAACAACTCATTTTACAATACACCTAACATCAAAGGTTTTATATTTTTTACCACTTCATTTAAATATTCTTTTTTATTATTTCTTTATTCTTCAATATATATTTCTTTCTCTCTCTGTCTCTCTCAACCTATCAAACTCAGATAGTCCATCTCAACCCAGCAAACCCATATCCACCACCACTGTAAAAAAACACCAGCCACCCCATACCCACTTGTCTTACTATCTATCCAACAAACTCACACTCTTCCATCTCAACCCAGCAAATCACATCCACACCCACTGCCACCATTGGCCACACCCACAACAATCACTACCACCGTCATCGTCACTCACAACCACAACCACAACCACTAAAATCACAAAGCCCAAAACCACAACAGCATCCACCAATCAAAAAACACAAAAACAAAAACACCAAACAAAAACATCAGATATATGCAAGGCCATTGGAATTTAAATCAGTACTAGAGAGGAAGAGGAAATAGAAGGACAAAACCAACATTGAAACCAAACCAAACCCAAACCCAAACCCAAACCCATAGCGACGATCAACACACGGCAAAACACCTAACAAAAATTAACACATCGAGGAAAAATCTTTGAATGGAGTCAATCTGAGAGCAGGATCTGCATGCCGAACTCCACACCGGTGCTAATTTGGAGCAGAACCAAAAAAAAAAAAAAAAAAAAAAGAAGAAGAAGAAGAAGCTTGATGTGAGAGAGGGAGACAGAGAGCAAGATTTGCATGCCGATCTCCACACCGGTGTTGATTTGGAGCAAGGGAAAAAAAAAAAAAGAAGCTTGATGTGAGAAAGAGGGAGATAGAGAGGCAGAGAAAAAAAGACAATAGGTAGAGAGAGAGAGAGAGAGAGAGAGAGAGAGAGAATGAGAGATTAGAGGAAAGAGAAAATATTAAAAAATTTTAACATCTTACTATAGTGCGCTTTCATTTTTGAGAGCGCATTGTAGCAAGATGTCAAAATTAATAGCATTAACATTTTTGATGTAGTGTGCTTTTTACAAATTTGATGTTAAAAAATTAGCATTTATAGCATTCTTGATGAGAATACTCTAATCAAGTAAATAATTTGTATTATTAGCTTGGACATTTCTATGTTTACATGGTAGGGTTCTATTTTATAAAGTAAAACAGCTTTATGGAGAAAGTATACGGAGAAAGTATACATCATGAGTTGTATTTTTAGAAAAAAAGATAGGGTTCTATTTTATAACAATAAAAAAAAAAGTTTTATGGAGAAAGTAAACGAGAGTTGTATTTTTTTTGAAGGGAGAGACTCTTTGACATTTGGTTTGGGAAAAGATTGAAAAAAATGACATAATTTGTATATAGGTTTTGAAAAATTTTCCCCTTCTCTTCTTTTAGTTTTTATGTTTTTTTTTTTAAAAAACTTTTTCTCTTACAACTGCATTTATACCATTTTATTAACTTTTACCAAGTAAAATAAATATGAAAAAAGTTACTGTAGGGTTAAGGGCCTAAAATTATATATTGGGCCTTGGCCGAGAACGTGAATGATCTAAGGACGAGCGAATAGTGATGAATGGTTCTGTCGGGGGCGGAAAAGTTTTCCTTCCAACAAATGAGATTTATGATGGGTCGGGGGCCTATACCGAAACTCGACAATGGGCTTAATGCATAGCTCAAAGGCTATTTGTGAAGATCCAAAGAATTCACTGTGTTTTATGCCTTGGGCCTAGATTAAGACTGACAAGAATGGCCCATAAACAATCCCTGCAGCAAACATGTCAGCATGGCCAAAAAGCATATTACAAGAAATCGCCCAGTGGTAAAACGTTTCTGCAGAAAATAGCCCAGCGGTAAAACGTTTCTGCAGAAAATAGCCTAGCGGTAAAATATTTCTGCAGAAAATAGCCCAATAGTAAAGTGAGACAGAACAGAATATAGCTATATCACAAACTAGGGAAAATATCTATATTTCAAACTCATTATCCGTTAGCTCTGGAGAAGAGTCTTCCAATACAATAATATGAGGGAAAAATTCTATAGTAACAGTTACATCATAGCCATCAATAGTAAATGAATAAGTAAATATCATAGGTTCCATTATGACAAATAATGAGGAAGACTTAGTGTGAGATGAAGGGAGAGAGAGAGATTCCAGCTAGCGCAACAAGATCATTATGATGCCAAGGCATGCTCATGGACATAGTATAAGCAGTGAGTAGTGAGAGACATTTCGGGTAGTATGAGTAGTATGAGAAAGTGTTCAGTAAAGCTGCTGGGACTTTCTGCTGGGGTAGATAAGTGTTTGTGAGTAGAGGTATGAGGAGTGTTTCGAGCTAGGAGCTGGAGGAACTTAGTTTCTAAGCTTGAAACTTAGAACATAATGACTTTTTTAGGATGTAGAGAAGGTTTTTGTAGAAAGGTTAAGAGGGAGTTCTTTTTGGATGTGTATCTTAGTGGCCTTCTTGTATGTTCTTGTATGTTGGTGAAGCATTAATGGAGAGTTCCATTTGTAGTTAGATTTTAGGGGGTGATTAGCAAATAATCTTTGCTAAATCTTGCTCAATCTTCAAAAAAATCCTTAGAGAATCGTTTTTAGGATTTTAGCTAATAGTAGTAAGAAGATTCTTGCTGTTTTGGGTAAGATCAGCTAGGATTCTGTCTTAGCATTGAATGCTGATTAGCCTTGGCTTATGGGATTAGAATATGTATTAGGCTAATGATCTTGGTTATGCTGCTGCTAGAATCAGAGTTCCTTAGGGCAGGTTGCATCACCCCAAGCTAGGTGTTAACCTTGGAGCCCTTGTTGGGAATTCTACTGGGATCCCCTTAGTGCCCTCCAAACCATATTTTCCTAAGTTTTCTCATTTGGGGTTCATGTGCTTGGTGCATGAACTAGAGAATACACATTTTAGTATGAAAATGAATTGTTTTCATGTTGTTTCAGGAGCTTTAGTGGTCTGATCATGGCTGCTCTTGGGTCTTGACCAGCTGGATTGGAGAAGAAAGAAGGAACAGCTGGCTGAAGCTTCCCAGCTTCCTGTCACATCAATTTCAGCTTTGTGTCACGCAAGAAATGATGGGATTTTAGCTTGTGAAGGAAGGGTTAAACCCATGATGGACACGTGTCCCCCTTTTGGTCTAATTGGACAAGTTGGTACTTGATGGGAATGGGTTCTAGCTGTTTAGTTGTTGCTGAAATTTGGCTGGTCAGCTCACGTGATCTCCAGCTGCTGGAATTTGTGTGTAGGCTAGGCCGGCTCAGCTGGGCTTTGTAGTTGAGCTCCTTTGGGCTTGGTTATCACTATAAAATGAAGAGTTTTGCTATGGGTGATATACAAGGGCTTTTATAAATTTTGTAAATGAGGTATCTCTTGAGGGATGAGTATTTATATTTTCCGCGTGTTAGGGATTTTAGTATATGAAAATATATACTTTGCCAAAAAAATAATTTTGAGCTTTGAGCATAGTGTAAATGTTTTTTGCCAAAATAGTATTTTTGGGCTTTTATAAATAGTTGCAAAAATGGGAATAGTGCCAAAATGATACTTGGGCTTTGTAAGACTAGTGTCAAAATAGTTTTTGGGCTTAGTAAAATAGGTGCCAAATTATTATTTGGGCTTTGTAAAGTAGTGCCAAATTAATATTTGGGCTTTGTAAGACTAGTGCCAAAATAGTTTTTGAGCTTAGTAAAATAGGTGCCAAATTATTATTTGGGCTTTCTAAAGTAGTGCCAAATTAATATTTGAGCTTTGTAAAATAGTGCCAAATTAATATTTGGGCTTAGTAAAACAGTGCCAAATTAGTATTTGGGCTTTATAAAAATAATTTGAGATTTTGTGGAAATATTGCCGTGTAGCAACGGATTTTTAGAGGTGCCGTGTAGCAACGGGCTTTTATAGATGCCGTGTAACAATGGGCTTTTGATAGGTGTTGTGTAGCAACGGGCTTTAGAGGTGCCGTGTAGCAACGGGCTTTTAAGAGGTGTCGCATAGCAATGGGCTTTTAAAAGGTGCCGTGTGTTGAGGACTTTTTTTTTGGCCCACGTGGCACTACTTTATTGGCAACCCATGCCACATCAACATATTATTGATTTTTTGGGTAAATTTATTTAAAACCCAAATAAGCTCATATTTCATTCAACTATATGGATTGGGCTCACATGGCCTGCGAGATCCTTACTTCAAAAGGCGGATCATGTCCACATTTCCTCTTCATCAATTGGGATCATAACCCCATGACATCATCAACATCAACATATGGATTAGGCTTAAGCAATGAATCAAAACTCATGGCCCATATTACCCCTTTTACGCTCATGGCAAGCGGCTTTTTCAATAAGAACCCATATTTACACAAAATGACAACAAAATCCAAGGTACGTCATCTCATCTTCGGCTTATGATCCAAGCACATAAGTCTCTTTGGGAAAACTTTGGGAGTTGTGGTTTGGAGGGCCAAGAGGTATGTTCAGTAAAATTCCAGCAGTTCAAAGTTGATAAAAGAAACATGTTGCTTGGCGTGTCTTCTCCAACTCCCTGAACTCTGACGAGTCCTTGTGTAGCGGGTAACATATGGTAAGCATCTCTTATCACATAGCACTTTAGATGATAAAATTCCCCATTGTTCTTTTCCTAAAGCTTAATATCCATCATATGACAAATGCTCAATATACCTAGCCATCTAACTGCTGGGAAAATAATTGTTCATTCAATCCCTAGCTGTTACTATACAAATTTAGAAATTTCATTATATTATTCTACATAAATCTTATTACTACTTTCAGCTAAAATCCAACTCAAACATATGGCCTAATCTAATTGGCTATCTTTTATTTCTCTCTATATACAAAATATTCATGATATCTTTGATACCCAGCTGTTGTCTGCCACAATCAGATTATATATTTCTTTGCCAGCTACCAGAGCAGAGCATTAAATACTCTTCTTGCTCACCAAGATTATGTCACAACACAATGAGATCTTAACTAAATCTCTAAAGCTTCAGCCAATCCTTTTATTACTTATTAGAAATGTGTTGTAATGGAACCTTGCACCAAAAATACAAACACCCGAAAAAGGAAACATTTCCAGCTGAATCCCAGCAGTGTATTCAGCACTTGACACTTGGCTGGAAATGATATCACCAACCATTTAATCTTGAAATCCTAGTAGACAACTGCTATTCCCAAAATTGCAAGATACCCTTCAAAAAGATCTTACCATTTTTCAGCCAAATCTAAGAAATAAATGCTGAATGTCCTCCCCAGCAGTCGGAAATCACCCATCTGACCTCATTTGCTTCTGCCCAAAGCAGCAGCTGTCTTATGACAGCTGTAATAGCTTTCTCATGATAGCTGTCACAACTTTTCTTGACAGTTGGGATAGCCTTTTCAGAACAGCTGTGACAGCTGACCTAGCAGTTTAAGCATTACCTTTTTTTCCTCATTTGGCTAAAACCAAAACCAACTAAAGAAACTACCTTTTTCTTGCTAAAATACTTTCCATTTCTGCTACTCTTTCCCCAACAGCTCTTACCCAAAATAGCAAGAATACCTTAAAGCTAAATATACTATTTTTGGCCAAATTTCAAGATGGATTTTCTGAAGATTCATTGCTATTTGAGACAGATTTTGGCTGAGATTCTTTGAACTCAACTCTAAAGGGAACTCTTCATCAACACCTCAAGGGGGGACACCAATGAGAGAAGAACAACTCTCTCATGAACTTATCTATTCCCTCTCCCTCTAATGATCTTCTTAAGCTCTCAATAAAGCTCTAAACCTCTAAACTTTTAGTTTCTAGAGGAGGAACTAAACTCTTTAGCCCTTAGCTCATAAATTCTTTTCATAAGCCTTCATACACTCTTCCAGCAGAAAATCCCAGCAGTAAATCCCAGCAACACTGCTCAACACATTACAATACAATTACCTCTCTCATACTGATCCTCTCACTCTCCATATTCAAAAAATATACATATCTTATTGCTCCTATCTCCAAATACCTAAACACATCTCCGTATTCTTCTCTTACAAAATCTATCATCTTGGAAAGCAATCTATACAACTTCTCTAGCAGTTATAATATCATATTTTTACTATCTTTAACCTCTATATCTATTATACTTTCACATATCATATATATTACAAATGCTACATCTCACAAAACATCTATATCTTTTACCATCTCTATACTTCTTAAGAGATACCAATACCCATACAAAAAACCTTTCTCATGGAAGGCATAAACTTTTAATGCTAAAGCCTTTCTCCTAGAAGACACCAATATCTCATATCAAAGCCCTTCTCTTAGAAGGCACAACAATTTCTTACAAAAGCCCTTTTCTTAGAAGGCACAACTACTTCTTACATAAAACTCTTCTCTTAAAAGGCACAAATACCCCATACAAAAGCCCTTCTCATGGAAGGCAATACTATTCATAACTTCACAATAACTAAAAGAGCATTGTCAAGGGGAAAACTCATTTAAGTGCATGATAAGAGGAGCAAGCTTAACCAGCCCCTACACACAGCTGAGCATACTCTCTCTCTCTTCAGTTGCACCCATTTTCCCCCCTCAATCTTGGAGTTATCATGGCAAACTGCCCCTCTACCGCTGGGGTCACTCTGTTGGGATATTATCAACTCACAGAAGCTGTACTGCTGGGACTGGAAACCATTAGAGATAAGTGACTCTGCTTCTATATCTTTAAATTTACTTTATTGAATAAATGATTACTTCACATTTAAATACACATTACTTTATTCCAAATACTATTACAACTATTAACCAAGGCTTAAACTCATTTAAATGCATGATAAGAAGGGCAAGCTTAACTAGCCTCTACCGCTGGCATTCTGCTGAAATCCTATCAGCTCACTGATACTACACAACTGGAGCTATAAACCATACAAAGATAAGTGACTTCGCTCCCATATTTTTAAATTTACGTCATTAAGTACATGATTACTTTACCTCAAAATAAATACTATTTTATTTCAACCATCATTACAACTACTAATCAAAGCTATCATATCAAACGCGTATTACATATTTATTCGATCATTATCGTGATTCTTAGACTTTGGCTTTAATGGCTTTGTAGGCTTAAAAGTACACCGGTAGCCGTTGGACCACGTGGTCCAATGTTAAGTTCCGGAGGCAACTCTCCAAAAAGAACCCGGGCCTAGTAAGGTCATCCTTCCAAAGGACCACACGTGGCCGAGCAATTGAAAAAGGCCCCCGAACACCGTGTAGCAACAGGCTTTTGATAGGTGCCGTGTAGCAACGGGCTTTTAGAAAGTTTTGTTGGACTTCTGAGTTTTCCCACAAGGTAAATAATTTTGGACTTTTTGTGGATATAGTGTGACTTCATGGCCCAATTTTGGTAGTAATGTGATAAGTATTTTTGTGGAAAATCTAGATTGGATAATATGTGGATAATATGTATGAGAGAGCCCAAGGTAGCTTATGAGGCTTATATAGGAAATATTTGTGAGAGCCCAATAACATAGGGTATTCGAGTAATATGTGAGAAATATTTATGTGGGCTCGAAATAATTTTTGGGCTTTTGTGGGAATTTTTGTGAGTGGGATAAAGAAATTAAGGCCCAAAAATTTGTACCTCAATAGGTTCACACTCGAAACTTAATAATCATGACACAAATGGGAAAGAGGTCCGAGAAGGAATATCCCTTCGGACGTGGTAGATGCAGCTTGAATATGCATTCCAGCAACCTAGGAGACCTGCCAAGAAGCTTCTGTGACAGAGACATACAACACAAACGTACAAGAAGAGGGAAACCCAAAAAATATCAGGAGGAAAGTTGCTATCACCGCATTGAATGCACTGTAGCCACTTTTCTGGCCGCATTTATGTGGAGAAGACCCCTAAACAGTGCCGCCTTGGCTACCGTGACTCGCATAAAGCTGAAGAGGGAGTCTGATGGGACAGATACTCAAGTAGGGGCTCAAATGACCGACAAGTGTAGGATCAAGATGGTCCAAAGGGAGATATATAATGAGGGGATCAACAAGCAGAAAAGAGAAGAAAAACAACGCTCATTGAATATACTTAAAATTTGAGCTCCTCGGATCGAATTCGAGAATAATCCTCAGATTTTTAGTTGACTAACACACAGTTTGACCATCCCATAAACCAACTCTATCCGTTGTTAAACTTATTATGGCCTAATTCTTTAACCCACTCTCTAAAAATTTATTGTTCTGGGCTCGTTGGGCCAACATCCATACATTTTGGGCTTGGATCTCAAACGTGTGCCCACAATTACTAATGTTGTAAGGGTAGGTATTAGTTTAGGAAATATTTTTAAGAATTTTTTAAAGGAAAAAGAAAAAAAGTAATTCATTTTTTTGATAGTTTTTTACATTTCATACGAAAGTGACGTAAAAACTTTCTTTAAATAGTCCATTAATAAATGTTTTAAGAACACTCATTAACCTAACCAATAAATATAAACTTTCAATAAAAGGTGAATCCCAAAAATTTGAAACCCCTTGCTATAAAAATTAGGTGGCCCTGCATAGTGATTAGGCCCCCAACTCCATCAATACAATTAATTTATGTTTTAATCTTTAAAATCCCACAATAACTATGAGTGTTCAATGACTTTGAAATCCTACAGGTGGACTCCACCCAAACAAAACACATGACTTTTTCACATAGCCCAATCCATCGATAAAATATATGTTTTTACCTGTGAAATCCAACAATAACTACGAGTGCTCAATAGATTAAAAAATATATATATATATGACTGTTCAATGACTTTGAATTCCTACAAGTGGACTCAAGCTCAACCCAAACAAAAAAAAATAACTTTTATTGATCTCTAATAGATCCCTAAGAATAAAAAAATTGATATTTTCATATCAATATGTGTTCAATTGGTGAAAGTGCATTGTACACTGCTGGAACTGGTGATTTTTTTTTCCTCTCTTTCTTGGAACTTCTTCTCTCTCTCTCTCTCTCATTTTTATCTCGCAAAATTAATATTTTTCTCAACACCAATTTTTTTTTTCTCCAAGTTACATATATATCTTTCTCTATTATTATCATCAAAAATTTTTTTTTACTAGTTGATTTTTACTTTTAGGTTCAGATTTTAGGTGTTTGATAATTTATGCCAACTGCCAACATTGATTTGTTTCTAAAGAAATTTGGGTTGCCAAAGAGATAAGGTACCATTTTATTTTTTTGGTAAGATTTGAAAAAAAAAAATTGTGGTAAGATTTGAAAAAAAAAAAAAATTGTAGAAGTTCCATGTGGGAATGGTAATTGATGAATTTTATTCTATGAAAGATCGTTGTTGATCATAACTTTAATTGATGGGAGATGCTAAAGTTTTTTATTTTTATTTTTATAAATATTTTTTTACGTGTTTATAACAAATTATTAGACAATTTTTTTGATAGAACAAATTAGCCAAATTTTGCATACTAATTTCAGTTTGAAAATATAATAATAGATTGAATTTTATTATTTTAAATACAATATATATATATATATATATATGAAGTACAACTAACGTATGCTTTAAAAAAACATATGAATACATAGTTTGGCCCTTAAGTTAAAAATCCTTGTTTACCATTAAAAGGCAGTTGGGGAGGAAAAATCTAATTACAGGAGAAAATAAAAAGAAAAACTTCAATGAAAATAGGAGTAGTATAAAGCTTACTTTAGAAGATTTTCTTTTACTACAAAACTCAATGTTTTTTTTTTTTTTTTTGATGGGAACAAAACTCAATGTTTTAGTTGGGCTATTAGCCTATTATTCAAAATTATGCTGTACAATCCAGTGGGTGGAAAGTGGAAACTGCTTGATTGTGGACGGATTTAAGATTCTGTTCACAGTTTCAACTTACAAAATTTTGTTAAGTATAATATTAACCAATTATAGCGTTTAAGATTTTATTGGGTGTATGTTATCAATTTAGTTCATAAAATGGTAACCGTTTCCTGGATCTCACAATCACAAATCCTATACAACTATAATGCATTTAATCATTAACTTATCATTTTCTTTAAAAACAAAATCATTAACTTATCATTTTCTTTAAAAAAATCATTAACTTAACCGTTGTGAACATTTTTTTTTTTGGAATTTATGAGCCTCTTAAAATACTTATTATGTTGAAAATTATTATTATCAGTGTTGGTGGTCTGATCATTGGAGCTGCTATTTCGACGACTAGTGTCGGTGGTCCAATGCTTAGACCCGCTGTTCCAATGACCAGTTCCAGGGTCTGGTGGTCGGAGTCATTGTTCCGATGACCAGTGTTAGAGGTCCGATAAGTGAAGCCATCGTTCCAATCACCGGTATTGAGGGTCCGGTCATCGGAGAGTCAGAGACACCACTTTGGCAGCGGTCATGGTAACTCAGTCGATCACTAGAGCCACATTCCTTGCAACTCGGTTAATCTCCGACACTAGCAGCTTCAGTGGTTGAGCCATCGGTTTTAGTGTTTTACTTGAAAATTTGTACTTTTCATAGTTACACTTAATCTTCCAATTTCCATTACAACTATGGAATGAGTATTTTCAAAACTAAAGTTTCATAACAAAATGGAAGATGATATTTAATGGACACTTTGATTTTGTATATTAATTGAAGATGACTTTTTAACATACACTTTGATTTTATACATTGAAACGGAAATTGCTACGACAATTAGAAAGGAATTAATCATCTATGATCTCCTAGATTAAACAGAATGTTGAACATCATTTTGGTAGATATTTGCATTGCAATATATGAATAAATAGTTATTTTGTGTTTTTTCATTTGTTAAAATTTTGTTGATCAATGGGTGCTTATTTGGATCATCATAAAAAAAATTTAATTCATATTTCGGCCCCATCAATAGAAATCCTGGCTTCGTCTCTACTCTTGAGAGTGCAAAAGTTGAGTTTTGACATGATTATTGATGATGCCAAAATATTGTCAATAAGCCATAAGGTTCTCACGTACTTGAAGCAACCTGCACAACACAAGACAAGAAGACTTCAAGGGGGTATTGGTGTGGTACCGGCCAAAGACCCTCCGAAGGTTAAGTTAGAGAATGCTCACAACCCTAGAGTGCCAGAGTTGAGGAAATTATACGTACCTTGTTATCTAAGAGCCTTTGGGTTTTTATAGTAGCGTAGAATCGACCTTCGTTTCTTGTGTAGGAAGTCTTTTCCTTATAGAATTGTTATTATTGGGCGTATATTATGGAATCCTCCTCATGTTTGGATTCTATTCCTATTGGGACTCCATAAACTAAGGTTACGCGTGAGACACAAGTAGTTTCCATTTTAGAATTCTTGGAGATTACTAAATAGTGGATGCCACATGGCCGTTCAATTCAAGAGTACAGATGATCTATTTTGCTGATGACGCCCTGGTGGATGATCCCCATGTTGACGGTGAGTCTGCTCTTAAAGAAGCACCTCAATTAGTCGAAGGTGATGCCCGTTAGCCTGATGTTGTGTCAATCTCGGAGGAGAGAAACGAAGAAAATCCCCTTGTCCAGCAGTAGTGTATTTATTATTTATTTATTGAGATAACTTGTAAGATCTTTAAGAACAACTTATGTATTGTAGTAAACAATTGCCCTTTATGGGCTTTCTTTAAGTAATATATTACTTTCTTTATAATCTGTCTACTCTTGTGCTAGGATAATTTCATCTTAACTTTATGTTTGTTTAACACATAATCCAACACCATCCGTGCAGATGAATCCGTCCAGTTTATGGACTAATTTTCATTTGTCCATTTGGATTTTAATTATACTATGTGAGCCTTATTTGAACATTTTTGTTGAACCCGTCCATAATATGGACTTGAACGGGAATAGTTATAGTCAGACTGTCATTGTCTAGTTGGGTCTATCCTATATTGCAGATCATGATGATGTATTCGTCCACTTGTGGACTTCACAATTCGTCCACTTGTGGACTTCACAAGTTTCACCCTTATAGGATGCATTCGTTCACTTGTGGACTTGATAATTTTCACCCTTATAGGATGTATTCGTCCATTTGTGAATTTTCTAGTTGAGTAACCCAACGAAAGTAGAAAGAGTACACAAGTCATATATATCTGAATAAACTCTTATCAGAAAAAGGTTGTTCTTTAAAAGAAATAGGAAATTGCCCCTTGGGCTTAGAAAGCATTGTAGCAAAATCTAACTTAAAGTAATAAAGCAACTTAAAATGAGTATTGAATTAACTAGAGAAGTAAGCTTAAGGGGCATCGCTCTATATATCTACTGTCATCTACTGGTAGAATTTTTTGAGATGCTCGGCGTTCCATGGATGGTGCAACTTCTGTCCGTTTAGAGTCTCCAGGTGGTAGGTGCCTTTTCTTACCCATGAAGTGATTCTGTAGGGGCCCTCTCAGTTGGGCCCAAGCTTCCCTTGGGTGGACCTCTGGTACTGCCCATTACTTTTCTTAAAACAAGGTCTCCCACTTTGAAGTCTCTGTGTCTGATCTTAGAATTGTAGTGCTTGGCTATGAGGTCTTAGTATCGTGTAAGCCTTTGCTCAGCTGTCGCCCTGACCTCATCTATTAGATTGAGCTGTACACGTATAGCCTCCTTATTCCTCTTTTCATTATAATTGTCCACCTTGTTACTTGTGAGTTCGACTTCAGCTGGGATAATTGCTTCGCTTCCGTATGCTAACCTGAATGGTGTTTCTCCCATGGGTGTTCTAGCCATCGTCCTGTACGCCCATAGTACGCTTGGTAGTTCTTCCGGCCATATACCCTTTGCCCCCTCGAGCCAAGTCTTGATTATCTTTAGCAAGGATCGATTCGTGACTTCTACCTGTCCGTTGGCTTGAGGATGTGCGGGGGAGGAGTAATGGTTCTTAATTCCCAGCTGTGAGCAAAAGTCCTTAAAGGAGTCGTTGTCAAACTGCTTCCCGTTGTCTGAGATCAAGACTCTCGGTATACCGTACCTGTAAATAATGTTCTTCCACACGAATTTGCGCAAATTCTTCTCTGTGATGGTAGCGAAGGCTTCTGCCTCTACCCATTTGGTGAAGTAGTTAATGACAACTACCAGAAACTTCAACTATCTGGCTGCTTTTGGAAAGGGACCCATGATCCAAACCCCATTGAGTAAACGGCCATAGGGCCGTCATCGGGGTGAGTTCCTCCGTTGGTTGTCTTATAAGGTTGCCAAATCTCTGACACTTGTCGCAAACTTTGACGTACGCTTGGGCATCCTTCTGCATAGTAGGCCAGTAGTATCCAACTCGGATTAGCTTGTTCACTAACGACCGTGCCCGAGTGATTCCCACAATTCCTTCATGTATTTCTCTCATGACGTAGTCTGCTTTCTCGGGATCTAGGCATCTCAAGTACGGGCGCGAGAAACCCCTCTTGTATAAGACATCCTTTATTAGAACGAATCTTGTTGCTTGGACTTTCAGCTTCCGTGCGGCTTCCTTTATGTCTGGCACCATGCCATCTTTTATGTAGGAGACTATTGGCATGGTCCAGTTGCTTTCGAAACTTATTTCCTGCACATTGGTGATGTCGATCAATGATGAAAGATGAATAAAGGAAAGTAGCTTGGCTAGGATGATCATTTGATCTGCCGACGCAGCCTTAGCAAGACGGTCAGCTTGTTTGTTTTCTTCTCTCGGAATCTGCACAATCTTTGCCTGCAATTCGTCCACCTTTTTCTTCAACTACTCCAGGTATTTCTTCATCCTTTCGCCCTTACACTTGTAGTCACCGTTTATTTGGTTGATAATGACATATAAATCACAATGAATAACCACACTCGAGGCTCCTGCCACTTTGGCGAGGTCTAAACTTGCCACTAGAGCTTCATACTCCGCTTCATTGTTAGTCGTAGGGAAGTCGAAGTGGACCATGCGTTCGATTTCGTCGCCTTCTGGAGAATGAAGTATGACACCAACTTCAGCAACTTGTCTATTGGACGATTCGTTCGTGTATATATTCCACTGATTATTCTCTTCTGCCCCCTAGCCTTCGGTGTTTGTAAACTCCGCGATGAAATCGACGACCACCTGTCTCTTAATGGCTGTACGTGGGCAGTATTGCACGTCAAACTCACTTAACGCTACTGCCCACAATGCCATTCTTCTGGCAGCTTCTGAACTGCTCAGTACTCATCTTAGGGGTTTGTTCGTTAGGACGACTATGGTGTAGGCTTGGAAATACGGTTTGAACTTGCAAGCCGCTATAATCAAAGTGAAGGCGAGCTTCTCCATTGGTGGATATCTTTCTTCCTCGCCATGGAGTGCCCAGCTGGTATAGTACACGGGCTTTTGGACCTTATCTTCCTCTCTGATTAAGGCTGCATTGACGGCGGCAGGAGATACCGCCAAGTAGAGGAACAGTTTTTCCCCTGGTTTGGAGAGACTCAGCAGCGGTAAGGAAGAGAGGTAGGCCTTCAGGTTCTCAAACTCTTGCTGACATTCAACCGTCCACTCAAAGGACTTCTTCAGCGTGCGAAAGAAAGGTAGGCATTATCTATCGCTCTTGCTACGAACCTGTTTAGAGCAGTGATCTTGCCGTTGAGGCTTTACACTTCTTTCACATTCTTTGGTGGTGCCATCTCCAATATAGCCCGGATTTTGTTCGGGTTGGCCTCGATACCTCTTTGGGACACCATGAACCATAGGAACTTTCCTGCTGTCACCCCGAATGCGCACTTGCTTGACTTGAGCTTCATGTTGTAAGAGCGAAGGGTATCGACAGTCTCCTTGAGATCCTCCAAATAACCGTCCTCCCTTTGGCTCTTCACTAGCATATCGTCTACATATACTTGAACATTTCTCCTAATATGATGTGCAAACATCTTATTCATGAGCTTCTGATATGTCGTTCCCGCATTCTTGAGGTCGAATGACATCACTTTGTAACAGAAGAGGCCTTGGCTGGTAACGAACGAAGTCTTTTCCTGGTCTCCTTCGTCCAATTTGATTTGGTTATAGCCTGAAAAGTCGTCCATGAAGCTTAGCAATTGGTGTTGAGCCGTAGAGTTTACGAGGGTGTCAATTTGTAGGAGGGAGTAGCTATCCTTTGGGCATGCTTTGTTCAGGTTTGTGAAGTCTATGCACATCCTCTACTTTTCGTTGGCTTTCTTACAACTTGTGAACTTCTTTCGCAATGGCTTGGTCCCGCTCTTGGGCGAATACTCATTTCTTCTAACGGATCGATAGAAAAGTGGGCGACACATTCAACTGTGCACCATAGCCGAAGGGTCAATTCCAGGCATGTCTTCATGACTCCAGGCGAAAACGTCCTGATTATCTTTTAGGAATGACATAAGTGCTTGGCAGACTGTTGAGCCCGCAAGGGTGCCGATCCTCGTTGTTCGTTCAGGCTTGGAGTTGTCGAGGGGTATTTCCTCAAGTCCCTCAATGGGCTCTGCCACTGTTCGCTGTTCTTCAATATTCATTGTCTGCATATGGTCGTCCATCTCCATCATCACTACATAACATTCTTGTGTTGCAACCTGATCTCCACGTGCTACTCCTACTCCGTACTCAGTAGGGAACTTGATCATCAAGTGGTAGGTCGAAGTTACGGCCTTCCACGAGTTAAGGGTTGGTTCGTCGTCCGATGATGGCATTATAAGCGGAGGAGCAATCGACAGCAAGAAATGTAACATCTTTAGTGATTTGTTGAGGATAATCGCCAACATTGACCAGCAGGATGACTACGCCGAGGGGTTATACTTTAGTTCCTCCAAAACCTACGAGTGAGACATTGGTTGGGACTAACCGTTCCTTGTCAATCCTCATTTGTTGGAATGTTGGGTAGTAGAGGATGTCAGCGGAGCTTCCATTGTCGACCAGGACCCGATATGTGTTGTAGTCTCCGACTCGTATATTGGCGACCAGCGCATCGTCGTGTGGGTGGTGTAGACATCGTGCATCTTCTTCTGAAAATTCGATGACGAGGTTGTCGATCCGTGTCATCTTTGGGACGAGGCCCATAAGCTGAATATTCTGAACCATCCTAAGGTAAGTCTTGCAAGCTTTTCTCGATGAACTAGGGGTCGTAATGCCCCCTACGATCATTCTTATGTCCCTAATTGTCGGCCTTGGTCTCTTATTCTCCCGTTGGGGTGCCTACTTTTGTGGCTGGTCCGCTCTTTCTTTACTAACGAACCTTTGCAGCTTCCCTTGTCTGATGAGAGCTTCTATTTGCTGCTTTAAGTCGTAGCAGTCGGCCATGTCATGGCTATGATCTTGATGGAAGTGGCAGTATTTGTCCCTAGACCTTGTATTGGGGTCTCCCTTCAGCTTGCCCTGGAATGCTAGGGCTCCTTCATCTTTAATCTGTATCAAGACTTGGTCGATCAGGTTATCAGTGGGGTGAAGCTTGTGAACCTCCTAGTTAGGGGTTTTGAGCGTCTGTCATCTCGCCCTTCTCCTGTCTTGCCCCCTGTCCTACCGTATGTCCTCTTGTCCTTCCCTCTTCTTGGAGGGCTTCTCCTCTCGGGTTAGTAGTGCATCCTCCACATTCATGTATTTTGTCGCCCTTTAAAGCACATCCGACATAGTCTTTGGGTCATTCTTATACAAGGAAAATAAAAACTCACCCTTCCGTAGCCTATTTGTGAATGCGGCAACAAGTATTTTAGCATCAGCTTCGTCGATTGAAAGCGCCTATTTATTAAAACGGGCTATGTAAGACCTCAGTGTCTCATCTTCCCGCTGCTTAATGTTCATTAGGCACACGGTCGACTTCTTGTACTTGTGTCCTCCGATGAAGTGTGAGGTGAATTGAGTGCTTAACTCCTTAAAGGTATTGATGGAACCGAGCGTTAACCTGCTGAACCAAATCCTTGCAAAACCCCTAAATGTTGTTGGGAAGGCCCTGCACATGATTTCGTCCACTACCTCTTGTAAGTGCATCAATGTCTTGAAGGATTCCAGATGATCCAGCGGATCCTTAGATCCGTCATAGCTCTCCACATGCAGCATACGAAACTTTGGTGGGAGGGGGAATGAATTGACGGACGTGGTGAACGGGGAATCAGTTCGGTGAACCAGATCGTCGAGGTCGCTTAACACCCGTCCTTTAAGGGCGTTCATCATAAAGTCCATGTGCTCCCTTATCATCTGCATCTCCGTAAGCACTTGAGACGGGATAGGGTCTGCGACTGATGAGCGGCTCGTGTCCTGCCGCTCTGACCTGCTTGGGGTGTTGCTTCCTTCTGGCCCGCTTGGGGTGTTGCTTCCTTCTAGCCCCTCCTGATTTCTATTCTCAGCGCTGCTAGCCTCTTGATCTTCCTCCTGGGTATTGAGTATTGCATCCTTCTGGTGCAATTGCTCCTCTAGGTCATGGTTCTGCTTTATGAGGCGTTTTACTACTACTGCGAGGGTTTGAACCTGCCTCTCGAGAGTCGTGGTGCATGGTTCATAGCCTTGATTGTTTGTTGTGGTTACCATCGAACGTGTGAGTACCATGCAACTTTTCGTCCCGAAAGCACGAAGTATGGCTCTTCCTTATACTTCCCACAGACGACGCCAATTAATGATGCCAAAATATCGTCAGTAAGCCATAAGATTCTCACGTACTCGAAGCAACCTGCACAACACAAGACTAGAAGACTTTAAGGGAGCACCGGTGTGGTACCGGCCAAAGACCCTCCAAAGGTTAAGTCAGAGAATGCTTACAACTCTAGAGCGCTAGAGTTGGGGAAATTATACGTACCTTGCTATCTGAGAGCCTTTAGATTTTTATAGTAGCGTAGAACCGACCTTTGTTTCTTGTGTAGGAAGTCTTTTCCTTATAGGATTGTTATTATTAGGCGTATATTACGGAATCCTCCTCATGTTTGGATTCTATTCCTATTGGGACTCCATAAACTAGGGTTACGCATGAGACACAAGTAGTTTCCATTTTAGAATCCTTGGAGATTACTAAACAGTGGATGCCACGTGGCCTTTAGATCTATCCACCTTGTGCCCGTACACCTGTGATCCGTCCACCAACAGTCTACTAGTTCAAATCATCATCGCGTCTATTGAAATGTACCTGTCATATCAAATTCTACCCTTTTCAATTATAAATATAGATAAAAGTACGTGTTTTCTTTTTAACGATAAGGCTGATTCTTTTGATATTAATTATTACCTTACAAAGGTTCAAATGTAAAATGGTAAGAAAAAACTTCGCTCTTATGTTATGAAGGCTCTCACCGAGTTTGTTTCCAAAAAGAATGTTTTGGATACCATCATGCTAACTGAAGGCCTTCTTGTACTGATTTTCTCATATGGGATGATTTAATCATAAACATTGTTAAAGCATATAAACAATTACTTATAAAAATGCTTATAAATTATTCTCTCCGTGCATAAAAGGACACACACACACACACACACACACACACACATATATATATATATATATATATCCAAGATTGAAATTTGAATGGAATTATATGATTTACCGTCACTTTATTTAATCTTATAAATGTTAACGATGTTTGAAAAACTCTATGGCTCTAAACCAAGCAACAGTGGAGCAACCCTTAACAAAGGCTCCAATGCACTAGGTAAGAATTTCCTAGCAAACAAGAAACATATTTTTGTAGTATTTCCATTATAAGGACATGTTGATCCAAATCGAATTTGATTCAAAAACTCATCAGTGATAGCACTCCATCCAAATTTTGCAGGATGAGGGCCACCCCTCGACCAATCAACCCATGTAATGCTTCGATTCGAGTTCAACTGTGAGTACAACAAGTTCACAAGTGTTGGAATATAATGTTCATCCATGTAACAGGGCATGAGACAATGTTTTTGAAAAATAGGGTAGTATTTGGTGTCAGACACAATGTGCATGGCAAGGTGACGGTGCACTTCAAACCATTGAGCCCCTTTTCTCCAATCTGTGATGTTTATAATGGGCCACATTTGGGGACTATATCGACCGCGACCTGCCTTCCTTGGGTCGTCGAAGGAACCTAGGAAGCTCAAATGCGAGTCCATGAGATAGTTATAAATGATCTTGAAGTTGAATAACGGAATGCAAGATTCTGAGAGCAATACAAATCTTTGATTGGAGACGTCAAGTAGGGCATTTGCTAATAGGCGTCTCTCCGCATCAATCATTGAGGATGTACCCCAATACACTGGCTGCAATAGCAAATTAATGATGCTCATATAATTTTAATTTATGAAATAAAATTAACTACTAATTATTAATAGTTTAATACCTTAATTATTGCTTACGTGAATATGAAATATTTTTAATTTGCAAATATTCATGGAAAGCAGGGGTATATATGTAGGGGGATGGTAATCTTTAATTTCTTTATATATATATACTGACCCTCGCTTTCACTTACGCCCCTCCTCTTCTTTCTCATCTCTCAACTATCATACTCTTATCAACGTTGACACCTCCATTATAATTAGATGGTTCTAGAGAGAGACATAATGCACCCACAATCCTACCCTGCCAGTGGCCCCCAAAATTTTGAAACTGTTTTTAGGTCATATGTATATTTTTAATTTTTTAAAGTTTGGGCATTAAAAAAATTTGAGTCGCCCCCCCCCCCCCCCCCCCCCCCGGGAAAAAAAAAAAAACAGGGGAAATAATTGTTGAGAAATTCTAGTAAGGTACTTGTATTATTTATTAAAATGATATTTTTTAAGATTTTGATGTCCCAAAAATTATAACTACCCCCTAAAAAAATAAATTAATCTTTTGGGAACTTAAAAAAAAAAAAAACAGTAACTCATAAAAAATAATAGCATTACAGATAGATAAAAGCCTCTCACTTAAATCCATTGTTTTTATAAACATTACATGTCAAATATTTAGTGGTTCTAATATAGTTATATTTATGGCATGTGGCTAAAGAAAATTCATTCTCAAATCAGAAACAAAATAAGTATTTGGTATGAGTAACAAAAATGTTGTCTAAGGAATTTCAAGTTTTATCGACATAATTCCAAGTTCCAACAATGCAATTTTCAGACTATGTGTTCAATACTTTAATATGCTTTGTTTATGTAATTTTCTTTAGTAGTCAAATTTTTTTTTTCCCCTACTGTTTTTGTTGATTGTTGGGACATGAAAGAGTGCAAAGTCATGAAATGAAAATTTATTATTTTTTTGGAGAGATTTATTGAAAAAAATAAATTGTTAAAATAGTTTTTTGTTAATGTATTGCTTTGTTATTTATGGGTCAAAATAACTATTATATACTTGGAATATAATGTATTCTACATGTTTGTTAGGATTGTGAATGAAAAATGGATTTAAGAGGGTAAACGTTTCAATTAAAAAAAATTATTTCATTCATGTGATTAAGGCTAAAAGTATGCTATAAATATTAATATATAAACAATCAATTTAAGTTTAAGTTTTTTATACAATACTTATAGATTTTTCATTTACATAGTAAAATATTACTTATTCAATTGTATATATTTATGTATATATTACTTATCTGTACCACGTTTTTTTGTTCTATTTTATGTTCCACAAATCATAATTTGCCATGTATTACTTTGACTTTCTTTATTGTCATGTGTTTTTTTTTTAAATTTTTTTTATGTTCCTTATAAAATAACCAAAATTTAAAATTGAAAAAGTCAAACACATGACATATTGTAATTGGTAGAGTATAAAGTAAAACATAAAAAATGTGACAGAATATTTTATTCATCAATAATATTGTCTATTCCCTTAATAAAGAAAAATAGAGCTCAAATATCCTCCCCCAACTTGTGTAACAATTAAATTTTATATATATAAAAAAGATTCATTCTCTTAAATACATTTTCTGATCAAACTAAACTTGATGGTGATGATTCTAATGGTGGTGATGGAGGAACTTCTGTATTTATAGTTTTGGCCAAAGAGTAAAAAATTCCTCTAATTTTCTCTTATTTTTAGCTAAATTTAAGACAATCTTAACATTTATTTGATTTTAGAATGCCACATGTTTAGATCTAAATTAAAATTAGAGAAAATTGGAGGATTCAATAGAAGAAAATTTCATCCCAAATTTTTGAATCTTAGAAGGTACCCCACCTCATCTTATTGTTATCCTTGGAAATACGTATGGGCAATGATTGTGTATATTGTTTTTGTCAATCAAATTAAAATTTGAATGATTTATGTTTTTTTTTTTAATGATTTTCATTTTCTTGGTTGACGAAGCTCTATTCAACATCAATTATAAAAAAGAATAATCACCCAGCGACAATTTTTTTTTACTGAAGAAACATATTACCTGGCTAGGGATTCTTCTACCACAGAAGATAGAATCTTGAGGCTCTGAATCATTGAAAGAAGGATTTGCATGCACATATATGGAGTAAAAGCCTTCATGCCCTTTGAAAAACTTTTCCCACAAGGTTGCCAATGGCAAGGGCCCTTTTGTCAAGAACATGAAAGCCACCTTTGGAACCTGCCGGCCAGGCAGTTCTGTTTGTGGAACCATTAATGCTTTCTGGAACAACTCTTGGTCACTCATATTATGAGTAAGGAGCTCCTGTTTTTTCAGTAAAACACTAGTATAGTAGGATGTCCTATTTGCTGATTCAACTAAACTTGACGGCAATGATTCTATTGGTGGCGGTGGTGGAGGTGGCTGCGATGGTGGTGATGGAGGCGGAGGCGGAGGCAGTGGTGGTGTATGCAGTGCTGGCGGTACTAGTACTGTTGATGATTTTGGTGAAATAGTAGAATATGTTGGGACTTGTAATAAAGGAAATAAGCTTTTGAGGTATGAACAAGTCAAAAATCCAAACGTCAAACCAATAACAAAGAAGAAAACTTGAAAGATATGGCTTGATTGTATTTGGAAACAGAAGGCGTTGGAAATCCTTTGCCATAGATGTTGCTCATTTCCCATTGTTACCACACACTGACACAGAGGAGATAGATAGAGGGGTCGGGGGTGAGAATTAATTAAGAGATTTGCTAAAGTATAGCTCAAGTAATGGTAAACTTTTTCGTCATCATCATTAGTTTATTCTATATTGCATGTTCTATATTGCATTTGTAGGTAGGTAATATCTATAGGATGAATTAAGTACGAGGAATTTGTATCAAAAGGAATTTAATTAGGTTGCACTCGAACCTTTTGAGAATTCTAACCCAGTTCTAACGGACCAAATAAACCTGAAGATCTTAAGGATAAATATATATAAGATAAGAGAAAACATACGGTCAGGAGGTGGCGTAAAAGTGTTGATTTACGCCACCAATCAGTGTTTGCCACGTCACACATTTAAAGAAAAACCAATACACTCTATCACACACAATTTTAACTCACTTAGACCTATACTTCGTACGCACGTATGAGAGAGCAAACCTGGAGAAACAACACCAACGCCTAACCCATTCCACCTCCTGCTCTCATCTGACCACCGGAGCTCCACCCCGCCGTGGCGTCGAGAATGTCCAAATGCGGTTCGAGCAAAGCCAAAATGGCAGATCTGATTGCGACACTAAGCAACAATAACACCCAAGTCGACGAAATGAGATTAAAACAACAACTTATACTTGGAAGAAAATCAACACAAATACGCAACGCGTATGGATGACAAGGTATGAACTGTAAGAACCAATAACCAAACCCCAAACGCTTCAATTAAAAAAAAACGAAAACCCAAATTCCCTTTTGAGAGACAGAGAGAGAGACAATAAAAAAGGCATTGAAATCTTTGAGGTCAGCTTCACAACAATTTCCTCCACCAAACACTCAAATAAACAAACTAAAAAGATTAAATTTTCCATTGGGAAAAGGAAATGCCAGTGAAATTCGGTACTGACTACTACTAAACTATAACTTTTTATTCAGGCAAAGAAAGCAAGCAAGCCAAGAAAGTGACTTTGCTGACTCTAGGAATATGTCATCAAACCCACATTCATGAAACTCGATTTTCTCCCAAAGAAAAAGCTACAAACTTTTTTTTTATATTAGGATTTTTAGTTGAGTGTACATTTTGTTTTAGAACTAGCTCCAGAACGACGCCGTGGCGGGGTGGAGCTTCGGTGGTCAAATGAGTGCAGGAGGTGGAATGGGTTAGGCGTTGGTGCTGTTTATCCAGATTTGCTCTCTGATAAGTGTGTGCGGAGTATAGGTCTAAGTAATTTAAAATTGTGTGTAATAGAGTGTATTGGTTTTTTTTTTAAATGTGTGACGTGGAAAACATTGATTGGTGGCGTAAATCAACACTTTTACGCCACCTGCTGACCACCGTATGTTTTCTCATAAAATAAAGGATAATTATCAATTGTAGGCAGGGTAACAGGAGAATTCCACACATAGTCTCCTACGTCGCATGACTTAGCTTCTTGTATCTCACGTTAAGCAAAGGCCAGGGCATGTTCATATACTCTCCTTGCTATGCTCCTCATTCATCTGCTTCTTCTCTATCCAAATAAATTACCCTGCCTTGATTAATTGATTTGAAAGGATTCAGCCATATAAAGCAACAAAGAAAGTATACATGAGTTTATAATAATAATAATAATAATAATAATAATAATAATATAGAAATAAAAACAAACAAAGAAAGAGGGAATGTGTTTTTCACCAAAAAAAAAAAAAAAAAAAAGAAAAAAAAAAGAAAGAAAGAAGGAATGTGTCGAATGAAATATTGTAAGTATTGATTATTATTAAAAGTCATGAAACCAAGCCAACCATGAAAAAAGTTCCCTATAAAATTTTGCAACTGGGTTTCTACCATTTGGGGTGGATATTTAGCTGGATAAAACTTATTACACTGAGGTGTGTGTAACAAATAGTGTTCTATTTAGTTATTAATAACTTTAGGTGCCACTAAATGGACCGGTCCTCTTGGGAGTTTTGGGACTGTTCGGTCCTTAGAGTGCGTGACCCTTGTAAATCCAGTGTCTATAGACTATACTCATGTTTCCCAAGTCTCAAACTTACGTGGTTCACACAAAGGGTGCCGATTGTAGGCGGTGATTTATGGAATAATGGAAGAAACCACAATTCAGGCTTAGAGGGATTGCATTTTGGAGCAAGGGAAATTGAAATACAATCAAGAAAACACAATCCCCTTTCCTAAGCCTCATATAACTTTGGATGGTTGATTGTGGCAGCTTTAAGAATTTTTTTTCAGAGTAGTCATTAAAAACTTAAATTATACAAAATCTAATAAAAATAAAACTTTATTTAGTAACAAAAAAAAATCTATAAAGTTTTACAATTTTCTTTTATTAGTTTTCATATTTTGAAATTGTTGTATGATAGTCTCATTATCAATGCTGCAAATTGCAAGTTTTTTTTTATATATATTTCATTGTTGAATGAAGAGGATGAAATTAAGAAAGACGGATTCGTTCAATAAAGCCTGATATAGGTGATGGTTTTGGGATGATGGATGGTCAAAACATAGGGATAAGGCGATGGGTTAATACGTCGGACGGAGGATGTATATAATGGATTGATTCGCCGCAGTGGACGGATTCTAGCTAGATAGACACAAAGGGGACGGATACTGAAGCCACGTGGCATCTACATGGCTTAAGTGGTCTCTAAGAAACCCTAAATAGAAATGTCTTGCACCCTACGATTAACCCTAAACAATGGAATCCCGATATGGGAAGAATCCCGCAAAATACGTACATTTATGAGAGTCTTTCCTACAAGGAAACACCTTCTTTACCAAGAAAACCAAGGTCGGTTCTACACTATTATAAAACCCAAGGCCCCCAGAAATCAAGGTACGCATAATTTACTCTAGCTCTGGCATTCTAGAGTTGTAAGCATTCTCTAACTTAACCTTCGGAAGGTATTTGGCCGGTACCACACCGGTACTCTCTGTAAGGCTTTCTTCTCTTTCTTTGTGGTGTAGGTCTTCTCTAAGAGCGTGCGAGGATCATGTAGCTTACTAATAATTTTCAGTTGGCGCCGTCTGTGGGAAAGACAGTTGTAAGCCATACTACCATTTTCCAGACAAAGAGTTGCATGGTACTTACTCGCTTAATGGCAACCACCAACAATAATCAGGGAGACGAACCGTGTACAACCGCTCTTGAAAGACAGGTTCAGACTCTTGCCACGATTGTCGAATGGCTCACCAAGCAAAACCATGACCCAGAAGAGCAGATATGGCAAAAGAATGCAATGCTTAATACTCTGGAGGAAGACCAAGAAGGTACCAATGCTTAGCGAAGAGACCAAGAGGGGTCGGAAGGCAGCAACGCCCCAAGCAGGCCAGAGAGACAGGACACAAGTTGTTCATCTGCCATAGAGACAACACCCCTATACATGGTCGTGGAAATGCAGATGATGAAAGAATAGATGGACTTCATGATGAATGCCCTCAGAGGACGGGTGTCTAGCGACCTCGACGAGCTGGTCCATTGGACAGGTTCACCTTTCACGGCATCTGTCACTTCATTCCCCCTTCTGCCGAAATTCTACATGCCGCAGGTAGAAGCTTACGACGGATCCAAGGATCCCTTAGATAACCTAGAGTCCTTCAAAACCTTAATGCACTTACAAGGCATGGAGGACGAGATCATGTGCTGAGCCTTTTCGACTACGCTGAAGGGTCCAGCAAAGGTATAGTTCAGCAGGTTGACACCAAACTCCATCAGCACCTTCAAAGAGTTGAGTGCATAGTTCGCTTCGCACTTTATTAGGGGACACAGGTATAAGAAGTCAACTGCATGCTTGATGAACATCAGACAACGGAGGATGAGACGCTTAGGTCCTACATCACCCGCTTTAACAAGGAGGCCCTCTCGACTGATGAAGCTGACAACAAGACACTCGTGGATGCATTTACCAATGGATTACGAGAGGGAAAGTTTCTGTTTTCCTTATACAAAAACGACCAAAAAACCATGTTGGATGTACTTTAAAGGGCTACTAAGTACATGAACGCTAAAGACGAGAAAAGAAGCCCAAAAAGAGGGAAAGACAAGAAGATGCGCGTCAAGATAGGGCACGAAAGATGGCCAGGACGAGAGACCGATGGGAGGATAGACATTCCAAACCCCCTACTGTGAGGTTCACAAGCTTCACCCCGCTAATTACCTCGATCGACCAAGTCCTGATGCAGATCAAGGACGAAAGAGCCATGACATTTTCTGGCAAGCTGAAAGGAGATCCCAGTAAAAGGCCTAGAGACAAAAACTGTCGTTTTCATCATGACCACGGTTATGACACGTCCGACTGCTACGACTTAAAATAGCAGATAGAAACTTTTATCAAGCAGGGTAAGCTGCAAAGGTTCATCAGCAAAGAGAGGACGGATCCCCTACAAGAGCAGGCTGCCTAGAGGGAAAACGAATGTCCTAGGCCTCCCAGCTGACGGGCTTTGTCCTAAAGATGTCATGCATCGACAACCCTATAATTAGGTTCAGAGAAGGGGATGCTCGATGTCTCCACCACCCACACGATAATGCGCTCGTGGTTAGCATACAAGTCGAGCACTACAACACTCACCAGGTCCTTGTAGATAATGGGAGCTCTGCTGATATCTTTTACTACCCGATGTTCCAGCCAATGAGGATTGAGAAAGAATGGCTGGTTCTAACTAATGCACTGCTCGTTAGATTTGGAGGAACAAGAGTATATCCCTTCAATGCGAACACTTTGCCAGTAATGGTTGGTGACTACCCCTAGCAGATTACCCAGGATGTCACCTTCTTGGTTTTCGATTATTCTTCTGCCCACAATGCCATCTTGGGCCGTCTTACCCTTAACTCGTGAAAGGACATGACTTCAACTTATCACCTAATGATCAAGTTTCCAACCGAGTACGGAGTGGGAGAGGTATGGGGAGATCAAGTGGAGGCCCGCGAATGCTACATTGCCATGTTGGAAATGGATGATCATTTGTAGACCATGTGTATAGAAGAACAGTGGATGGTAGCAGAACTCGTGGAAGGGCTGGAAGAGGTAATCTTGGATGATACTTGGCCCGAACGAACAACCAGGATTAGGACTTTGGCTAGCCCGCTAATCCGTCAGGCACTTACAACGTTTCTAAGGGAGAATCAGGACGTATTCACTTGGAGCCATGAGGACATGCCCGGAATTGACCCTTCGATCATAGTCCACAAGTTGGATGTATCGCCGTCCTTCTCTCCCATCTGTCAGAAAAAACGGGTGTTCGCGCCAGATTGAGACAAGCCATAGCAGATGAGGTTCGCAAATTACAGGAAGCAGAGTTCATGCGAGAAGTATACTATTCTGATTGGTTGGCCAACGAAAAGTGGAGGATGTGCGTAGACTTCACGGACTTGAACAGGGCATGCTTCAAGGACAGCTACTTATTTCCACGGATCGACGTCTTGGTGGATTCGACAACAAGACACCTATTGCTGAGCTTCATGGACGCATTTTCTAGATACAACCAGATCAAGATGAATGAAGCTGATCAGGAGAAGACTTCTTTTGTCACCAGGCAGGGTCTCTTCTGTTACAAAGTAATGTCGTTTGGACTTAAGAATGCAGGCACTACGTATCAAAGGTTGATGAGCAAGATGTTTGAACATCAAATTGGGAGAAACGTTCAAGTCTACGTGGACGACATGTTGGTAAAGAGCCAGCTAGAAGGCGACCATTTGGATGACCTCAAGGAAATCTTTGATACCCTTCGTTCATACAACATAAAGCTGAATCCGAACAAATGCACATCTGGGGTGATGGCTGGAAAAGTCTTGGGGTTTGTGGTATCCAAGAAAGGTATTGAAGTTAACTCAGACAAGATACGGGAAATAATGGAGATGGTGCCGCCAACAAATATCAAGGAAGTATAGAGCCTAAACGGTAAGGTTGCTGCACTGAACAGGTTCATCTCAAGAGCAACGAATAAGTGCCTACCTTTCTTCTGCACATTGAAGAAGTCGTTTGAATGGGTGGCTGAATGTCAGCAGACGTTAGAAGACTTGAAAACATACCTCTCCTCCCCGGCAGCTATCAGCGCGGCCTTAGTCAGGGAAGAAGACAAGGTACAGAAGCCTGTATACTACACTAACAGGGCGCTCTGAGGTGCGGAAGCGAGGTACTCCCCGATGGAGAAGCTCACCTTCGCATTAGTGACTGCAGCTCGTAAACTCAAACCATACTTCCAAGCCCACACTATGGTCGTCTTAACAGACAAACCTCTACGGAGAGCAATGAGCAGCCCTGAAATAGTTGGACGGATGGTGCTATGGGCAATCGAGTTGAGTGAGTTCATCACAGTATTGCCCATAAACGGCCATAAAAGGGCAAGTCGTTGCTAACTTCATCGCAGAATTCACCAATGCGGAAGGCCAGGGGGCAGAAGCACAGCCGCAATGGAGTATCCACACGGACGGATCGTCCAACAGATAGGCAGGCGAAGCTGGTATAGTACTCCATGCTCTGGAAGGCGACAAGCTTGAATGCATGGTCTGACTCGACTTCCCAACGACCAATAACAAGGCGGAGTATAAAGCCCTGATAGCAAGACTCGATCTAGCCAAAGCAGCAGGAGCCACAAATGTGGTTGTATACTTCGATTCTCAAGTAGTCACAAGTCATGTAAATGGTGACTAAGAGTGCAAAGGCGAACAGATGAAGAAGTACATGGAGCAAGAGTCGAGTGAACAACCTCCAAGATTTATTCAATTCCAAGGGGGGAGAACGAGCAAGCCGACCGTCTTGCCAAGGCTGCATTAGCAAAACACATGCTTATCCCCAGTCAGGTACTGTCTTTTGTAAAAAATTCACCATTAATAAACAGCGTCAGTGTGTATGAGGTAGGTTCTGAAAACAACTGGACCATACCAATAACCTCTTACTTAAAGGATGGCATGCTACCAAGCAACAAGGAAGTCACTAGAAAGTTAAAGATTCAAGCAAAGTGGTACGTGCTAATGAAAGGCATCTTCTACAAAAGTGGCTTCTCTCGTCCGTACCTAAGGTGTCATAACTCCGAGGAGCAAAGTACATCATGAGGGAGATCCACGAAGGAATCTGCAGAAACCACTCTGGATTGCGGTCTTTGGTGCATAAACTAATCCAGGCAGGGTACTATTGGTCCACCATGTAAAAGGATGCCCATGCATACGTTAAAGCTTGCGACAAGTGTCAGAGGTTTGGTAACCTCATTAGACAACCAACAGAGGAGCTTACTCCAATGATGGCTCTATGGCCGTTTGCTCAATGGGGGTTGGATATCATGGGTCCGTTCCCAATAGCAATTAGATAGTTGAAATTCCTAGTAATCAATATAGACTATTTCACCAAGTGGGTAGAAGCCGAAACCCTAGCCACCATCACAGAAAAGAATGTGTGAAGCTTTGTATAGAAGAACATCATCTGCAGATACAATATACCTAGAGTACTAGTCTCAGACAATGGGAAGCAGTTCGACAATAATTCATTCAGGGATTTTTGCTCATAGTTAGGGATCAAGAATCACTACTCATCACCTGTCCACCCTCAAGCCAACTGACAAGTCGAAGTCACGAACCAATCCTTACTCAAAATTGTCAAGACTCGGCTTGAGGGGGTAAAAGGAATATGGTTAGAGGAATTACCAAGCGTTTTATGGGCCTACAAGATGATGGCAATGACGCCTACAGGAGAGGCACCATTTTGATTAGCATATGGAAGTGAAGCAGTCGTTCTGGCTGAAGTGGGACTTACAAGCTACAGAATGGGAAACCACGATGAGGGTAGAAACGACGAAGCTATGCGCCTGCAGCTTGATCTGGTGGACAAGGTTAGAGCAACGGCTGAGCAAAGACTAGCATGGTACCAGGACCTCATGGCCAAACACTACAACTCCAAAGTCAAACACAAGGACTTCAAGGCTGGAGATCTGGTCTTGCGGAAGGTGAAGGGCGACACAAAAGATACCTCCCAGGGGAAGCTAGGACCTAATTAGGAAGGACCATATAGGATCACAGCATGGCATAAGAAGGGAACTTACCACTTGGAGACACTGGATGGGCAAAAATTGCACCACCCTTGGAACACGAAGCACTTGAAGAAGTACTACCAGTAGACAACAGCATGGACAACAATACTCCTCATTTCCAGTTTATTCCTTTTTAGTTAAATTTTTATCACAGTTCCTTTTAAGCCCGAAGGGCAATTTTTTGTTTTCAAGAACAATTTCTATATGTGCATGTTGTTGAGGCTCATTTTGAGGAGCCCAGTAAGAAGAAGCAGCCCAGCAACATCAATAGAAAAGAAGTAGAAAGTGAATAGAAAGCTCATTAAGCTAAGTGGCAGGAATAATGGATTGTAGGTCCGTAAAGCAAATAAATGGATCTTGAAGAAGTAAATGGGCCTGAAAAGGCCCGGAAAAAAAGAAATAGCGAACCATAGGCCGCGGATGTAGAAAAGTGAGAATTGGCCACGTCTATTACGGCAGGCCCAAAGTAAAGTAAGTACAGAGGCATAGGAAAACTTATGAGCTCTAAGGATGAAGTATGGAGTAGTTGGGCCGAGGAAGCCCAACGAATTAGTAAAGGCCCATGGAAAGCACGGAATTAGAAAGGGCCAAGGACGCCCAAAAAAAAGTAAATGGGACACGGGAGTCCACAAGCAGAGATGACAAGGGGGCCTAGTGGGCTTATTAAGCCATTAGAAAGGAAAACAAACAGCAGGGCCGAATAGGCCCGATGATCCTAAATTGATATCGCCATGACATGAATGGCAGGTAGCAACAGCAAGGCTACAGTGATTGGAACACGGAAGGGTGTAAGTAAGCTAAAGCCCATAATCGGGCAAAAGCCCAGACTCCAAACAATAAGTTAATAAAGAAATTAGAGAAATAGCCCACGCCACAAGAAGTTAGAGGCAAAAGGCAGGACAAGCAGACAGACGCTCAAGCCACGACAAACGCGGTGGGCAGATTTTGGACCGACATGAAAAACAAAGCACGCGCAAGGCCCAGGTCTTACCAGCCTGTACCCAGCCAATACGGGAAGAGGTGGGCCATGGGTTAGAGGTAAGGGGGGACGTGGTCTGGCAGCGGGGAGAGGGAAGAACCTATTTAGAGGATCCTACTCAGGCTACTTTCGGGCGAGTGTCCTACTGGGATGACATGATACCCGAAAATAGTAAAGTTGAGTTAGAACCATTCGGTGCATGCCATGAGGGAAGAAGAGAGAGAGAGAGCACCTTACCGTGGCAGGAAAGAATGCCACGGCAAGCAACAGACAAAATGTTTTGTCCTCACCTGGTGATGTGGTATGGCACTGCTAGCACAGGTAAGTGGCACTGGCTGGGCACCTAACCAATCAGTAATGGTCGGCAAGGACGCACACACCAGACAAAGACAGTTAGAGGGTAAAAAGGTAAAAAACCAAACCACGGCAGGCACTATATAAGAGCATTTACTGTGCACGAGAGAAAGGAGGCAAAAAGGGAAAGAACAGAGTAAAGGGAAAACTAGGAGAAAGAATAACACTAACTAAAAAGAGAGAAAAGATTTAGAAAGGAAATAGAGATAAGAAAGAGAAATGAGAGAGCAAAACGGCGGGCATCTACCAAAATAGGTTGTTTTCCCTGTCTCACTCTCAAACCCACGCTCCACATTGTCACTGACTTGGGCATGGGTCATTTAGGACCGCTCGTTCAAAGCCATTAATCTCACCTCTGGAGAAATTATTCGCATTGAGGGAATGTTGTCTCCTTCTTGGCTTAAACCCCTTTAACATATCACGACAGGCCAACGTTTTTACAAGTTTATAGTTATTTTCTCTCTTCCCTTTTGCATTTACTTTCTTTTATATTCATCTTTGTTGCCATTTTGTTGGTATATGTATTCTTCGCAATGTCTCATTATTCAAGTATAGTAAACAAATCTCTTAAATATTTATGTTATATCTGCCTACTGTAATCACCTTAAAGAGGCCTACCTGCTACAACCACACAGTAAAGATCACGACAAAACGGGGTATGACTTGCGCACAAGCCGGACCAAGGTGAATTGCAATTGGACCGGTCCCAACTCTCTAATCCAGAATATTTTGGGCCTAGCACGGCAGGAAAAAGTGATCCAGCCTAGCGTTGTACAAAAAGCCCACCACATTTGTTTATCACAAATAAGAGGAGTTATTCAGAAATACTGTGTATGATAACTACATTTCTACAAATTATTAAGTTCATAAATGGACGGGTTCATCCCAAAGAGTGACTTGAAATTATAAAGTCCATAAATGGATGGGTCCATCCCAAAGGGTGACTTAAAACTATTAAGTCCATAAATGGACGGGTCCATCCCCAGGGGTGACTTAAAATATAAAGTCCATAAATGGACGGGTCCATCTCAAGGGGTGAATTGAAATGATAAAGTCCATAAGTGGACGGGTCCATCCCAAGTGGTGAATTGAAATTATAAAGTTCATAAGTGGATGGGTTCATCCCAAGGGGTGAGTTGAAATTATAAAGTCCATTAATGGAAGGGTCCATCCCAAGGGGTGACTTGAAATTATATAGTCCATAAATGGACAGGTTCGTCCTAAGGGGAGAGATGAAAATTATTAAGTCAATAAGTAGACAGATTCATCCCAAGAGGTGAATTGAAATTACTAAGTCCATAAATGGACGAGTCCATCCCAAGGCTTGTCCATCCCAAGGGGTGACTTGAAGTTATTAAGTCCATAAGTGGACGGGTTCATCCTTCCTAATGGCTGAATTAAAATTAATGTCCCTGAGTGGACGGATTTGTCCTAAGTGGGCAAATCTAATTGTATACCTACGTTATGTCCAAAAATAGACAGGTCCAATAATAGACGGATTCATCCCATGGACGGTATGAGCTTATCAAATCCTTGAATAAACGAATCCATTAAAAGAAGATGGAAACATCAAGATAAATGAATGGATATATATGTATGTATATATATATATATATATATATATATATATTCAAACAATGGACAAAATAAGAAATGATAAATAAAAAGCCTATGAAAGGCGAATGTTTACAAAAACATAAAAAATAGTAGGTGACAGAAAGAATAAAGACTGTTCTCTTAAGTGATTAGAAGATGTTAATACACAAGTAAAAAGAAAAAGAAAAAAACTACTACTGGACAACAGGGGTTTCTTCCTTCAGCTCCTCAACCAGCTGAACCACTTCAGGTTTACAGATATCATCCTCGACCAATTTTTCTTGGTTTGCTTGAATAGCCTTTCCATCACCTTGAGGGTCAGGGTTGGTATCATCAGTGAATAGCTCATCGGTTCCTTCAGATTCAACATGACGGGCTGGGGTCTGGCCATCAGCATCAATGGTAATGTGAGACAGGTCCAGGTTAAGGAAGGAAGCCTTAATCTGACAGAGGCAGTCATCGAAGCCATCAGCAAAAGAATTGCCCAGCTCGGCTAAGAGAGCGTTAGAGTCGCAATATTCCTTAATTGCGTCCTCCTTAGCTCGACGAAGCTGCTTCTTAGACTTAAAGATTTCACTCTCCTTGTCCTTAAGAACCTTCTTCAGTTCCTCCGTCTGCTCTTCTGCTTCTTTTAGAAGCCTCTTTGTTAGATCAAACTTTTTCTCTTGAACGGCCTTCCAGGCCTTCAGCTTCCCCAGCTCAGCCTCCGATGCCTCAGCCCTCATCTTTACATGGTCTACCATTGTCACCTAGGACACACAACGGTCCATCAGGCCTTTCATCATGAGCACCCCCTACAAATATCAAAAACTAGGGTTAGAAAGAATAAACAAACGACATCACAGAAAGGGAAAGATAGACGGGCACATACCTGAGCCAGACTAAAGAAACTTGTCTCCCCCATGGCCTTAATAGAGTAGTTGCCCAGATCCTCGTAATCCTCACCTGTGAGGATAGACGGAAGCTGCTTAAGGGTGTATTGAGGGTCTTCGCAAAGGAGGACGTGGCGTTTCTCGTCGACAGGGCCTTGACTCGTCATTAGGCCCTTGCCCTTCCCATGAACGGGTGGAGGCAACTTCGCCTTTGTAGGAGTAACCCTACCAGAATCTACTGTCACCTTCGGTTTCTTAGGCGGACGGTCGATTTTGTCCAATGGTTTCCTCTTTGTTGATAGGTTGGACAGACCTGTTCCTTCTTTCTTCCTTGCAACCGCCTGTTGCTTGATGAAAGCCCTCATCTTCCCTTCTTCCATTTCTGCATGGACGAAAGGAAAGAGTTAAGATAAATCAAGGTAAAACAAAGGAAAAAATAAAAAGAAACGGACTTATGTCTGCGTACTTGATTATTGTAGCAATGGGCAGCTTCTGTGGGTTCGAGACTGTTAAATTACCAGTGGATCGTATCCAAGGTAACAAGCTTTGCACACGTCCTCTCAGCCAATTTGATTTTAAAGATTTTTTTCCAAAAAACTCCACTACTCCAAGGTCACCTTTGGATGGTCTCGAGCTGCAAAAAATGGACGGTTAAGCCAACACTAAATAATATGAGACAAGACTTAGACTAGACGAGCACCTACCAAATGGAGGCATTATGCCCCAAGTTTTGCCTACGGGCATGTATTCCTGATCATTAGGGTGACACATCCAGTCGACACCCTGAATGAAGAAGTACTAGCTCTTCCAATTTTTGTTGAAGTCAGGAATGTCACACACTATCCTAAGTACAGGCTTCCTTAGCAGGAAGCTGTACATACCCTTGGACTGGTTAATTTCTGATGGACGGTAGCAGTGGAAGAACTCCTCCACCATCATCCTATGCTCCCCGTTACTCAAGACCCCATACAAAACTTCCACACTAAGAAAGACTCTCCAAGCGTTCGAAGAGATTTGGGTGATGGCAAGCCCTAGGTATTGAAGAAGACGATGGTGAAGAGAACTTAGGGGGACCCTAAGTCCCACCTTAAACATTTGCTCATACACCCCAACATCCTCGATGCCCTCGTAGTAGCACTTTTCAGACTTGAAGGGTAGACGGATGGGCCCTAAGGGTCTCGAAGTGTCTTTGCTTGATGGTAGAATTAAGGTCATTTACAGTCCATAAAGGGAGAAGGATGAACTCCCTAAAGTCGTCAAGACCAACGACAGATTGGATGGGAGGATCTACGTACAATACGTCTAAACTGCTTGAATCCCTACTAGAATCACCCTCCGATCCAACCATGTCCAAGTCCTTATCCTCCTTCGTAGAAGAAGAGTTGGCAGACATATCCCTATCATCGTGAGAGGTGTCGGGGTCATGTTGACCTAACGGATACACCTCATCATAGCCTGCCACGTCGTGGACAAACAATTTTTCACTCGACGCCTTACTAGACATTTATCACCTACACACGATGGATAAACCCTAAGACTCTACAGGTCTACGGACATGCAATATTTAAAGTAAAACAAGCAAAAAAGAGTTCAGCATAAAGTGAAGGATACTCACAGATGAACAACACAAAGAGAGCGACGGAAAAGGTGTGGTAGACAGTTGCACCAAGTAGACGGTATGTTGGTTTGATAAAGAGGACGGTAGCACTCAGACTGCAAATTTTTATGGAAAGTAAAAATGAAATGGGGAAGTGACATATATATATATATATATAGGGGAAACGGCACAAAAGACGAAGGGACGTTTCGGCTCGAGTGATTGGCCACTAGAAACATGACACGTGCCCCTATTGCATTAATGGCTCTAGGCTAGCCTGTCAATTAGAATGCTCTTCCCAAAGGCAAGGTTATATCGTCACTCCACGGGCCCGTCCGAAAAATTAGGCGATGGACCCATGGAGTAAGGGCGCAACTAAAAATGATGAAATTAAGAAAGACAGATTCGTTCAATAAAGCCTGATATAGGCGATGGTTCTGGGATGATGGATGGTCAAAACATAAGGATAAGGCGAAGGGTTAATACGTCAGACGAAGGATGTATAAGACAGATTGATTCGCTGCAATGGACGGATTCTAACTAGACGGACACAATGGGGACAGATACCGAAGCCACGTGGCATCTACATGGCTTAAGTGGTCTCCAAGGAACGCTAAATGGAAATGTCTTGCACCTTACGATTAATCCTAAACAATGAAATCCCGATATGGGAAGAATCCTGCAAAATACGTACATTTATGAGAGTCTTCCCTACAAGGAAACGCCTTCTCCACCAAGAAAACCAAGGTTGGTTCTACACTACTATAAAAACCCAAGGCCCCCAGAAACCAAGATACGCATAATTTACCCCAGCTCTAACACTTTAAAGTTGTGAGCATTCTCTAACTAAACTTTCGGAGGGTATTTAGCCAGTACCACACTAGTACTCTCTGTAAAGCTTTCTTCTCTTTCTTTGTGGTGCAAGTCTTGTCTAAGAGCGTGCAAGGATTGTGTAGCTTATTGACGATTTTCGGCATCATCGTCGAACAACTTCTTTCCGCTATTACAGTTGCGACAAGAAGGTCAAAACTAACTTTTAAAGCAAATAAACTTAAGGATATATGACATGCTTCTATGTCTTTACTAACTTTTCAGCAATGTCACCAATTCATTTAAGCTCTAAAAATAAGTCATTGTTGTGCATATAAAAAATGTAATTTTGAAATTGACTATTAAGTGCTAAGAAATTTGTCTCAGAAAAATCAGATGAATAGAACTCTTTTTGTTGGACATTTTCTTTTTGTTTGAAAGGGCTTATTATATTGTTAAGGGGACTAAAGTTTGAGCCTAAAAAAAATTTAAGGTGGTTACAATTTTTTTTCAAGGGTAGACAAATCATAAAAATTTATAATATTATATATAATTTTTTTTTTCTAGGTTAGGATGGTCCTGTAACTACCTTGCATTCAATGTAGAGCCGCGCTGTTGATTGATCAAAAACTTCTTTTTCTTTTTTTTCTTTTTTTTGCATTAAAAATCATAAACTCTTTGAAACTTAAGTAAGTGGTGGAGAAAAATAAGATAACAATAGTGAAGCATGTGTGGTAGTTAAGAGAGTAATTACTATTGTTCAACCCCTCACCTAGTGGGATTAATGGGGTATTTACTATTTATAGATGGTGTTTGGGTTATTCCCTGTGAAAGGAATGATTAGGAATGGAAAAAACAACCTAAGCCGTGGGTACCCGACCCGACCCAACCTGTGAATGGGTTTGAGTTTTAAAAATTAAACCCGAAACGGGTTCAGGTCGAGTGCAGGTTTTTGTAATACCCGACCCAAACCCAACTTGTATGTGTGTGTGTGTGTGTGTGTGTGTGTGTGTGTGTGTGTGTATAAATTTTAACTATATATTCAAAATTTTCCTAAATACTAACCCTAAATTCCTTACATTCATTCTCACCCTTTCTTTACCTTTTTCAGCTGCCCTCTCTTTCTCTCTCTCACGCTCACTCGAAGTCTCATAGGCGCCCTGCCTTTCGGTCGCTGCTCCCTTGCCGGCGCCGCTCCCTTCTTCACCTCGTCGGTTCCACCTCCCTGCCTCCCTCACCTCGCTACAGCTGGCAGATGCCACTCTTCCTCCATCACCTTGCCGGACCCTCCTCCACTTCACAAGGCCACAACTCTCTCATCTCCTTCTCCCATCTTGCACAACCCATATCCCTCACTGATGAGCAGCGATCTTAAGGTTTTGGGTACAATTGATGAGCAGCGATCTTGAATCCGATTGATGAATAGTGATCTTGGGGTTTTGGTGGCTACTCTGGTCTTGATGAACATGATCTTGGTCTTTTTGTTTTTGGGTTTCTGATCTAGATTGATGAACATGATCTTGGGTTTTTTTTTTTTTTTTTTTGGGTTTCTGATCTAGTTAGGCGGGGCTCAATGGGGTGAGTTTGGGGGTTAAAAATAAACCTGTTTATTAAACAGGGTGGGTTCGGGCATAAAGAAACCTACCCTGAACCCAACCCGTTACCATCCCTAGGAATGATGGCTTTTGTTTATCATTTCTCTGCTCCTATTAACTGAAATGACTAGTGAGAGTTGCGAATCCCACATGAGATAAAAGTCAACTAATGACAAGCCCCACATCCTAAGGTTGGCTGAAGTGAATGATAGCCAAGATGCTTCGTGAGTCATGCATCCCAACTTTTGGGCTAGGCTAGACAAACCTTTATGTCAAATATCATTAGTGCTTGCCTTAATTAGTGGTTAAGAGTATTAAATATTGATTTGTGACTTACAAGTATGGTGAAACTTCCTAGATAAGTCTAAGACGAATCCTAAGGGTTCTTGACCCATTAACCAGGTTGAGGCTCGAATCGAGTTTATGGTTGGTTTTTCCTTTAGCCAAAGCTATCAATGTTGAGATGATTGGATCTTAAACCATTGTCCAGAGTCAATCTCATATCATATATGCCTAGTGGATTTTGAATAGGGGTGTCAAATTGGTGGGTTTGGAGTGAGCATAATTAGGTTGGGTACATAAAATCCATTTATCCATTCATTGCCCATTTAACTAATTACTTCTAACTCAGACCAAACCTAATCCAGTTATTATGGGTAAACCCCAGCCCACCCAATTACCCAATAATCAAAATTACCAAAATGCCCCTTAAACTTAAAAATGATCAAAGTACTCTTAAAATCCTTTAAAGTTACCAAAATAGCCCCCTAAACCTATAAAAAGACCAAATATGATCAAAGACCACTAAAAATTACTAAAACCCCCCACCCTCGAAACCTAAAAAATGACAAAAATACCCCCCAAAACCTAAAAATTGACGAAAATACCTCCATAAACCTAAAAAATGACCAAAATACCCCTGAAACTAAAACAATAACCAAAATATCCGCAAAACCTAAAAATTATCAAAATACCCCCTAAACCTAAAAAAAGGACCAAAATATCTCTGAAACCTAAAAATTGACCAAAATACATCTCTAAACCTAAAATTTGACCAAAATACCCCCAAAACTTAAAAAATGACCGAAATACCCTCGAAACCTAAAAAATGACCAAAATATTCCTAAAAATTACCAAAATACCCCCCTAAACCTAAAAAATGACCGAAATACCTACGAAACCTAAAAATGACCAAAATACCCCTGAAACCTAAAAAATGACCAAAATATCTCCGAAACCTAAAAATTGACCAAAATACTCCCTAAACCTAAAACGACCAAAATACCCCCCTAAACCTAAAAAATGACCAAAATCCCCTCGAAACTTAAAAAATGATTGAAATACCCTTAAAACCTAAAAACCAGAATACTCCTAAAACCTAAAAATTACTAAAATACCCCTAAACCTAAAAAATTACCGAAATACCCATGAAACTTAAAAATGACCAAAATACCCCTGAAACTTAAAAATTAATCGAAATACTACCTAAAAATGACCAAAATACCCCTCGTAACCTAAAAATGACCAAAATACCCCCTAAACCCCAAAAATTACCAAAATACCCCTAAAACCAAAAAAATAACCAAAATACCCTCAAACCTATAAAATGACGAAAATACCCCCAAACCATTAAAATGACCTAAATATACCCAAAACCTCTAAAATGACCACAAATAATCAGAAAGCTATAAAATTACCAAAAATACCTTGAAACTTCCAAAACGACCAAAATAGATATAAACCTCTCAAATGACAAAAATACCCCTCAAAAGATCTAAAACGACCAAAATGCCACTAATCCTATAAGACGAACAAAATACTCCTGATGCATCTAAAATTACCAAAATAGAGGTTTGGGGTATTTTGGATGTTTCAAGGGTATTTTTGTCAAATTAAAGGTTTTAAGAGTATTTCAATCATTTGTAGGTTTCAAGGGAATGTCACTAATTTTTTAGGTTTTAGGGGTGTTTCGTTAATTTTTAGATTTTGGGGCTATTTTGATAATTTTCTAGGTTTTGGAGGTCTTTTAGTCAATTTTTAGGTTTGGGAATATTTCGGTCATTTTTTTAAGTTTTGGAGGTATTTTAGTCATTTTTTAGGTTTAAGGGTGTATTTTGGTCATTTTTTTTATGGTTAGGGGGTATTTTGGTCATTTTTTAGTTTTAGGGGGGATTTTGGTCATTTTTTAGGTTTAGGGTGTATTTTTATCATTTTATAGGTTTAAAGGGCTTTTTTTTTTTCATTTTATAGTTTTTAGGGTAATTTGGTCATTTTTTAGGTTTTAGAGATATTTTGGTCATTTTTTTGGTTTAGGGGTTATTTTGGTCATTTTTAGGTTTCAGGGGTATTTTCGGTCATTTTTTAGGTTTCAGACGTATTTTGGTTGATTTTTAGGTTTTGAGGGCGATGATGTAAAGAAAATCAGTAGGCTGAATACTCACAGCTTCAATGGACTAGTGGTTGTTTGTGAGGCCTGAAAAGAAAAGACACAACCTGGATGAACTAACCAAGAACCCTCCAATGCTTAAGTTAGTTTTTTCTTTGGAACGTTAGAATTCCAACTTTGAGAGTAGTGAGAACTTACCTCCATTTGATGTGGTTAAGTGCTTATATAGGGTGCTTTGGTGTGGTTACTTGTCTCGTAACTTCCCCAATATTTGAGAAAGTTAGAAGGTCCAGACTTAACTTCCACAACCACTATAGGAGTTAAAATGTTCAATCTTATCCTCTACAACTACCATTAGAAATTAAGTACTTAATAGGAAGTTATAGTGATGAACCAAGATCTTGTTCATGTTTCAAAATAGTAACACGTGGTTCGATTTACTAGCTTTTGTAAATAAATCTCTCAGGAAATTTTCCAAGTGTTGGGGGCTGTCCAAGCGCTTTCCTGATGGACGACCCTTATGCCCATGGATGACCATCCCATTAGGGATGACCATTCCTGTCTTCCTGACCTGGACGACTCTCATGGACGAATTGGAGTTGATTCAATTTTCAGTTCACCATCAAAGAGTATTTCGATCAATTTTTAGGTTTAGGGGGTATTTTGGTCAATTTTTAGGTTTAGGGGGTAATTTGGTCATTTTTTAGGTTTAAGGGGTATTTTGGTCATTTTCTAGGTTTAGGGGGTATTTTGATAATTTTTAGATTTTGAGGGTTTTAGGTTTTAGGGTGATTTTGGTCATTTATAGGTTTCGAGGGTATTTCGGTCATTTTTTAGGTTTAGGGGGTAATATGTTCATTTTTAGGTTTAGGGGGTAATATGGTCATTTCTTAGGTTTCAGGGGAATCTTGGTCAATTTTTAGATTTAGGGGTATTTTAGTCATTTTTTAGGCTTAGGGGTATTTTGGTCATTTTCTAGGTTTAAGGGGTATTTCGGTTTTTTTTTTTTTTATAGATTTCATGGGTATTTTGGTCATTCTTAGGTTTTAAGGGTATTTTTGTCATTTTTTAGGTTTAGGGGATATTTTGGTAATATTTAGTGGTTTTGGGGTATTTTTGAGTTAGGTGATTTGTAGAAATGATACTTGGATCATAATTAGGTCTAATTGGGTACCCAGTTAAAACTAGGAATGGCAACAGGCCGGGTTTGGGCTGGGTTTTTTCATTCCCAGACCCGACCTGCGGGTCTGTCCCAAAAACCCGAACTCGACTCATTTATTAAACGGATTTTTTTCTTAACCCCAAACTCGACCCGTCGGGCACCCTCGAGCCCCGCCAGCCATGCCACAAGTTGGGCTCAAACCGTGGCCCAAACCATGGCCCAATCCCAAAAATAAAAAAAAAATAAAAAAAAAAATTGCCTGAAGCCTATACCGACACCGTGGCCCAATCATTAAAAAAAAAAAATGTTTGCCCAAATTACAAAATCACAAAAACAAACACAAATCCTAACACAAACACAAAAATTTCAAATTTATATTTTCCCTTTCAAAATCACAGTCACAATCACAAATTCAGATTTTCCCATTCAAAATCACAAATACAAACACAAACACAAAAATTTCAGATTTATGATTTTTCCTTTCAAAATCACAAACACAAACACAAACAACTCACATGATTGAGACAAAATGAACCCAGAAAAAAAAAAAGAAAAAAAAAAGATAGAGAACAAGGTGAAACTTCTAAAGACGAACATGAGAGATGAGAGAATCTAGAACCAATTCAGGCCATTGCACATGTATATTGCTCTTGCTCATATAATAATAAAAATAAAAAACATTTTTGGAGGCTAAATTAGTAAGATACAACAAGTACAGGCCACATAAATTAAACAAAGGACATTGACAAATACAATGGCTATCACACTTTTAGAGTTCAATTAACCAAAAAAGGAAAAAGAAAACACAAACCCACATGGAGAATGGGGGTAAAATTAAAAAAAAAAAAAAAATCTCTTCCAATCACATATTGCAGAACCTTTCGCAGCAAAAATTAGAGACAAAAAAGGGAGGGTCTTTGAGGCTTTAAAAAACTCGGCAAAGGAGAGAGGCCTGTTGCTGGGCAAAGGAGCATTTGGGTCTGTGTTTCTGGCCAAACCCACATCCAAGTTTCGCTTTTTTCCTTCGTTGATGGCAGTGAAGTCAACGAAGATTTCTGTTTCTGCTACACTTCAAAAGGAGAAAGAGGTTTTTGACAATGTTCAGAACTACCCTTTTGTCATTCACTACTTTGGTGAAGACTCCACGGTTGAAGATAATGGTGACATGGTTTATAACTTATTGCTTGAGTACGCTTCTGGTGGAAGCTTGAGAGATTTGGTTCACAATTCTGGTGGGTGTGGTTTGCCTAAAACTGATGTCAAACGCTACACCAAGTGTATTCTAAAAGGGCTTAATCATATTCATGGATGTGGGTTTGTACACTGTGATATTAAGCCAAAGAATGTTTTGCTTGTGAATGTGAGTGCTAGTACTACTGATGGTGCTCATCAATGGGCTGTGACCAAGGTCTCAAGGGAGGGGGGCGGCTGGCTTGAGGTTGAAATGAGTGAGTGAGAATAAGAGAGGTTAGGGTTAGGGTTAGGTTATAAGTTCTATATATATATGTGTGTGTGTGTGTGTGTGTGTGTGTGTGTGTGTAGGTTTTTTTGTAATTTTATTTTTATTCTAAACGGGTTGGGCCGGGTCGGGCCGAATTTTCACTAAAACCCGGACCCGCTTCGGGTTTTTTTTTAACCCAAACCCGACCCTATTCTTTATTGGGCAGGGTAAAACCCGACCCATTAGGGTCGGACAGGGCCGGGTACCCGCGAGTCGGGCAAAAATTGTCATCCCTAGTTAAAGCCCAATAAACATTAATGTTAATTGGGTTTTATAAGGGGTAGGGCCTAGGTAACTGGGAACGACCTATGCAACCAAGGCCCAAGGCTGGCCTGGGTAACGAAGGCTACCCCAAGAAATAAACAAGTGTGCAAAGGTTCAAAGATTGACATTCGGGGGAGTCCTATTGTGTCCGGACAGGTTAGGCCCAATACCGACTAACAAGCCAAGGGGAGGCTGATGAGGGGACGATCAAATTTAGGTCAATCCCCGATTACTGTTAGTTCCTTTAGGAAGTGCTGCCAAAACATTATTTGGCGTCTAGAACAAGTTTTGAGAGAATTCTCAAAAGGAATGATTTTACTTGGGATTCTAGGCAAAAGTGGGATTACGTGGAAAATGTTGAAAAAGTAATTATTTGAACCCCCACTAAGGAGAGACTATAAAAAGGGAGGGAGGACAAATAGTAAAGTGGTTCTGAGAGGAAAAAAGGGGGGAGACAAAAAGAAGGTGAGGGCAAGTTGAAAGAGAGGGAGAAGAAAAACCAGAAGGTGGGTGAGAACTAGGCCTAGAATGACGTGAGTAAAAGAGATTTGGCTGTTTAGGCAACGTTTAAGGCAACTATCCGTAGGAGTGCAAGGAAGCTCAACAACAAGTAAATTGGGAGCCCAAGTCCTTTATCGCTGAAAACATCACTCTCGGGTTCAGGCACTACGAGTTTAATTGGGTTAAAACCCATTTAACTCAATTAATAATTGGGTGGATAAATGGGTTTGAGTTGATTTTGCCACCCCTAATTTTGAACCAACCATCACTGTGAGAGATGGATCCAAGGGCACCTAACCCATTTTAGTTTGTATCTGGATTTGTAGGGCACCCATGACTTGGATAGTAAAACTTACCTCTCCAGCTTCACATTTAAAGTGGGATGGTTCATATGATTTATATTCTTAAACATTTTTAAAGCGTATAAACAATTACTTACTAGAAAAGCTTATACATTTTCTCTCCATGCACAGAAGGAAATAATTCCTATTGAAATTTAAATGGAATCATATGATTATCATTACTTTAAATTTAATCATATAAGCTTTAACAATGATTGAAAAACTCTACGGCTCTAAACCAAGCAACAATGGAGCAACCCTTAACAAAGGCTCCAATGTACTAGGTAAGAATTTTCTAGCGAACAAGAAACATATTGATGTTGTATTTTCATTATAAGGACATGTTGATCCAAATCGAATTTGATTTAGAAACTCATCAGTGATTTCACCCCATCCAAATTTTGCAGGATGAGGGCCACCCCTGGACCAATCAACCCATGTAATGCTTCGATTTGAGTTGAACTCTGAGTACAACATGTTCGCAAGTGTTGGAATATAATGTTCATCCATGTAACATGGCATGAGACAATGTTTTTGAAAAATAGGGTAGTATTTGGTGTCAGACACAATGTGCATGGCAAGGTCAAGGTGTACTTCAAACCATTGAGACCCTTTTCTCCAATCTGTGATGTTTATAATGGGCCACATTTGGGGACTATATCGACCGCGACCTGCCTTCCTTGGGTCGTCGAAGGAGCCTAGGAAGCTCAAATTTGAGTCCATGAGGTAGTTATAAACAATCTTGAAATTGAATAATGGAATGCATGAGTCTGAGAGCAAAACAAATCTTTGATTGGAGATGTCAAGTAGGGCATTTGCTAATAGGCGTCTCTCAGCGTCAATCATTGAGGATGTACCCCAATACACTGGCTACAATAACAAATGTTGCACGTGTATTAGTTTATGATAACTACTAATCAATATCTTGCTGCCCATGCGAATATGAAATATGCTCTGCGAATGTACATGTACAAACAAGAAATATTAATGACAAAATGCCTCTATTTTGTATTCTTATCATTCCCGTTTTTTTTTTTTAATTGTATTCTTATCATTGTCCCTGCTCTATCTCTTCTCTCTCATTCTTTTTAGAGTTTACACCCCATTATTGATGTCTCTAAATTAAAGTTTTCTCTAGTGACATCTCAGATCTGATTTGGATATAGTCTAAGTATGTGTTGTATGGGTGTGTGATGAGTCCTACATCGAATATTTACTGGATAGATCTGAGCTTTTTTAACAACTACAAGAATATATCTGGGCTTTGTTTTGAACACTCATCTTGATCAACTTAATTACAGGTAGACTCACACAGCCAAATAGATTAAAGATCTCCCAATGGCCAAACTGGTCATAATCAACTTTTGGATAGTCAAATTTATTATCAAGTTGAGAAATTAATCAAGACGTACGTATCAATGACCAAACTAATCAAGACTCCAATAGTTCATCGAGTAATGTCACCCTAAAACTATCTATGTTTGATTTTCTCCACTTTAATGGCCCTAATAATTCCTACGATTTGGATTTATTAGATTTCACATAAGGAAAATGTTTCTTTAGTTTATTATCATTTTAGAAGAGAGGCGAACTTATGGTATTAGACTATTAGTTACTCAAGAGAAAGACAAACTTGAATATTTTAAATAAATAAATAAATAAAGAAAAAGGAAAGAGAGAGCCCCTTCCCAAAGGTTACCCTTGATGACATGGGTAAAATTAAGGATGAGGAAATATTATTTGCCGCTACTTTATTTAATATTGTTCTCTTTTTCTTTTTCTTTTTCTTTTTTCTTTTTCTTTTTTGGATTGAGTTGGCCGGGTAAATAGATAAGGGCAGGATAGCTAGTGGCGGAGCTAGAAGTATCTTTAAGATTGTTCTTCTCTTTTTATATGGATTTGAGTTGGGTAAATAGATAAGGGCAAGACAATAGTGGCGGAGCTAGAAAGATCTCTGGAAAGGAGGGTGTGGGATGGATGAAAGCTAAATATATATATAAAAAAATTAAATTCAAAAAATAACTTTTATACACACAAATAAATATGTTTGTAACATTTTTCTTGAAAAAAAAAATGTTTGTAACATGATTAACAAATGCTATTTTATTACATATAAAATTAATTTAAACTAAAGATTTTTTAACTCCTAAGTCCTAACCATGATTTCTTACCGTTTTCTCAAAAAAAAAAAAAAAAAAAAAAAAGTCCTAACCATGAAATCTACATTTATCATTTCTTTTTAAAAGGAAAAAAAAATGTACATAATCCCTCCACCTTCGGGGTAGTATAAATTGTTAGGTTAGTCTTCAAATGAATCTGATCACTTGTAGTAGATGAGTTTCTTTTGAATTTGAATATTATGTTTATGTTGTAAAGAAATATAAATTGATGTTGAACAACAATGCAAGCCGAAAAATATTTTTATTGGGTAAAATTTTACTTTGAATGCTGTTTTCACAATAAGAAACCCTGTTTGGATTTTATCCATTTTTTGAGTTGCCCTCCCGTAACATTCTGCCGGCTCATTCCTAAGAAAACGTAGCACTATGCGTTTGTGTGTTTATTGTTTTTGTTAATCAAACCAAATTAACTAGCATGCTTTTTCTTTGGTTGGATGCTTTCCTTTCCTTGATTAATCATGAAGTTATATTCAACACCCATAAAAACAATAACGAATCATAGACAATTTTATGGAAGAAACACCTTACCTGGCTAGGGATTCTTCTCCCATAGAAGATAGAATCTTCAGTCTCTGAATCATTGAAAGAAGGATGTGCATGTACATATATGGAGTAAAAGCCTTCATACCCTTTGAAAAACTTCTCCCACAAGAGAGAAAAAGGCAAAGGCCCTTTTGTCATAAACATGAAGGCCACCTTTGGAACCTGCCTGCCAGGCAGTTCTGTTTGTGAAACCATTGATGCGTTCTGGAACAACTCTTGGTCACTCATATTATGAGTAAGGAACTCCTGCTTTTTCAGTGAAACTCTAGCATAGTTGGATGTCCCATCTGCTGATTCAACAAAACTTGATAGCAATAATACTAATGGTGGTGGTGGTGCTGTATGTGATGCTTGCGTTACTGTTGATGATATTGGTGGAAGAGTAGAGTATGTTGGGGCTTGTAAGGAAACCAAGAAGCTTTTGAGGTATAAACAAGCTACAAATCCAAACGTCAAACCAATAACAAAGAAGAAAAATTGAAAGATATGACTGGATTGTAATTGGAAATAGAAGGCCTTGGAAATCCTTTGCAATAGATGTGGCTCATTTCCCATTGGTAACCACACAGAGTTGAGATAGATAGAGGGGAAGAGAAATAGAGAATAAATAAGAGATTGTTAATAGTTTAAATTACAAAAGCCAGTTGAAACGCTTGTAATTCAAGTAACGGTGGACTTTCTCGTCATTGCGTTATACTGTATCACATGTTTTGTAGTATTATTAGTAGTGGACTAGTGCGTAGGTGATATCTATATTTTTTTTTTGGTAAATAAGGAATCAAAAGCAACTAAACCGAGACCACAGACTCAGGACAAGCCCTGGCAATGGTCTCACCAAACAACTCAGAATTAAAAATATTAAAAACTTCCACAGGCGGACTTAAGAAGATAGAAAAAGGTCTTTGTTGAACAGCACCCATCCTGGCAAGCTTATCAGCGCTCCTATTCGCTTCACGATAGCAATGGATGAACCTAATCCGGGGAATACAGCTAGCCAACTGCTTACAATCCTCAACCAAAAGCGTGATTAAGCTGTTTGAGCACGCCAGGGATATAATAACATCTAAGACAGCTCTTGCATCCAGCTCAACTTCGACATCGCTAAAATTACTTTCCACACATAAGTTTAGACCATCCCGTAACCCCCATAACTCAGCTTGGAAACTAGTAGTGATGCCAATATTTCTTGCAAAACCCACAAGCCAATTCCCTTCCTCATCCCGAATAACTCCCCCACTTCCTGCCAGACCGGGGTTTCCTAACGACGAACCGTCCGTGTTAAGTTTAACCCAACCACTTGTTGGCCTTTCCCACCTGATATGCTTAACTATCCTATTTGTTGCCACCTTTGGAAAATAAGCGCAAAAGAAAAATTCCCTAGCCCTCTGAATTATATCTTTAGCCAAGTTCAGATTGGGATTCTTACCTTTAAAAACCACCTGGTTTCTATTTTCCCAGATCAACCAAACTGCAAAAGGAAACAGCACCTTCCACGGGATTGCACATCTCGCATACCCTCTCTCTACAGTACAATTTTCTGCCAGCCACGTATGTAAATTCTGGGAAAAGAAATTGTTGCTATCAGCCGGTAGTCCAATATCATTCCAAGTTTGCATACTGACTGGGCAGTCCCTTAACGCATGAGAAATAGTTTCCTCATTACTATGACATAGAGGGCATGCTAACTCCATAGCCATCCCCCTAGCCACCAGGCGATCTTTTACACCAATACTGTCATGGCAACACTTCCAAAGAAAAGACTGAATTCTAGGCAGCGTATTGATAGTCCAGACCCACTTTCCGTGAAATTGGCGCGGAGTTCCTAACTCAGCAGCCTGTCTATAAGCACTCTTCATATCAAAATCTCCATCTCGCGACCCCATCCATATCAATCTATCTGTACTAGTACCAGTCAAAGCAAAAGGGGTGCCTGAATTTCCTTTTTAATGCACTGAGGAAGCTCAAAAGGAATCTTTGCCCAATTCCATCCCACTGAGGTGACCATATCTTTAATTTCATCCTCTTCACTAGCTAGAGGCAGGGGTCCCTGTATTAATTGTCTCACCGGTCCCTGATTCAGCCATTTATCATTCCAAAAGCTAATGTTACTGTTCCTCCCAGGCAGCCACCGTGTACCTTGACAGAAAACAGATACCCCTTTCTTCATCCCAGCCCAGATTTGAGAGCATGGCAATTTGTCACAGCTTCTAGATCGGATTCTTTGCTGAGTGCAATACTTATGCTTCAAAACTCTAGCCCAAAGGGAATCGTTTTCCATATGGAACCTCCAATTCAATTTAGATAATAATGCAATGTTCCTGCCCCTGGCAGTTTGCAAACCCAACCCTCCTTCCTCCTTAGGTCTCGTTATCTTATCCCAACCAACCCAATGCACTTTCTTAGCCTGATCAGTTGAACCCCAAAGGAAATTTCTATTGACTCGGTCAATTCCATCAAGAATTTTCCTTGGAAGATGGGTACATTGCATCACATAGTTTGGTATGGTGGACGATGCTGCATGAATCAACACTGATCTTCCAGCAAAGGAGAGCATGTTTGCCTTCCAACCCGATAATTTCTGCTTTACCCTCTCTAAAACAAAGTTAAAATCTTGATTGGATGACCCTTGGCTTTTGATAGGAAATCCAAGGTATCTCCCCAAGTTAGGGGTAGAATGAATACCAAGAATGTCACTGAAAGATTCCCTCGTATCCCTATCAACATTAGGCGAGTAGAAAACTCTCGATTTAGCTTCACTTACCGTTTGCCCCGTGGTATCACAAAATTGGTCTAGCACTTCCCGAATAGTGGAACAATTGATCCGATCAGCTTTAGCAAAAAGAACAATATCATCCGCAAAGAACAGGTGCGAAAAAGCCGGACCTCCTCTTGATGCCTTTACAGGAGTCCAGCACTTTGCCTCACATTTTTCAGCAATAAGATGCCCAAGATAGTCTATGCAAAGAATAAAAAGGTACGGAGAAAGAGGATCCCCTTGCCTAATACCCCTCGATGGTTTAAACTCTTCAAGGCAGCCCCCATTAAAGAGAACGGAAGTGCTAACAGAAGTGACACAGCTCATAATAATGTCAATGAGTCTTACCGGAATGTTAGCTCGATGAAGCGTATCTCTGATAAAACTCCACTCCAACTTATCGTAGGCTTTTTCGAGGTCTATTTTAATTGCCATGTTCCCTACACTCCCTCTTTTCCTACTAATTGTGTGTATCAACTCCTGCACAATAATAACATTATCTGTCCCCTTTCTTCCTGGCACAAAAGCTGATTGGAATGGGGAAACAATCCCACTCAAAAAGGGTCTTAACCTGGCCACAATTATCTTAGTAATTATTTTGTAGACCGTGTTACAAAGACTAATGGGCCTATAATTTCCAATAGTCTCAGGCCCTTGAATTTTTGGAATGAGAGCTATATGGGTCTTGTTTAAATACCCAGGGACTTTCCTATCTTCAAAAACCTTTTTAATTTCTGCCCTAACTGAGTCCCCCACCACTAACCAATATCTTTGGAAGAAACCTGCATGCAACCCATCCGGGCCTGGGGCTTTGTGAGCTTTCAACGACCAGAGAGCAATCTTGATCTCCTCATCAGTCACTTCACCGTCCAAACTACTCTTATCCTCCTCAGACAAACCGAGTTGCCACCTAGTTTGACCCGAAACAGCCCAAGAAACCTGGCTGTGAGACGTAGTGTAAAGCTCCATAAAACTTTTCCTGATATGCTCCATAACCTCACCTTCATCAAGCAGCCACTCCCCAACACTGTTCTTAATCACTTGAATCTTGTTTCTCTTTCTTCTCACTATGGCTGACATGTGATAGAACGAAGAATTACGATCACCAAAAACCATCCAATTCAATCTTGACTTTAAGGCCCATAATTCTTCTTCCTGAGCAAGCACTAACTCCAGATCAGAATGAAGCTTATGTTCCAATTCAATAAGAGAATCCGAAGGGCGCATTGCAATAGCACGCTGGATCCCATTCAACCTAGCCATCAACTTCTTCTTTTTTGCAAAAATATTCCCGAATTGAGTCTTGTTCCACTGGTCTGCGTTTTTTGAAAAACTATCAATAGCCTCTGATAAGGGAGCTGAATTCTTCCAGGCATTTGAAACCACTGACGGGAAGGTTGGATCAGAAACCCAGAAGTTTTGAAACTTAAATGGCCTCTTCAAAGCCAAGGTAGACCTAGGCTTAGACTCCATCAACACCGGACAATGATCTGAGAAGCAACGGGTAAGATGCATGACCCTAGCCTCAGGAAACAGATTGTACCATCCCGGGTTAACGAAAAAGCGATCAATTCTCTCCTGGATCAGATCACTTACACCTCTGCGATTCGACCAGGTATATCTCGGCCCCGAAAACCCCAGATCAATCATATTGCACCTGTCTAAGCATTCCTTAAAAATAAGAGACCTATTAACATTGATACTCCTTCCACCAAACTTATCATTATCACAAAGAGGTTCATTGAAATCCCCAGCAATCACCCAAGGAAGGTTATGAGATTCTGCTACACTACATAAATTATTCCATAAAATAGACCTTTCAGCCAGCCTAGGACTAGCATAAACAGCGGTAAAAATCCAAGTCAGATTAGAATTACGGACCTTGACAGAAACATGAACCTCTTGCTCCGTGGTAGCAAGCTGAAACACCTCCGCCTTATTCGAATTCCACAGCACCCACAGACCTCCGGAACGACCAATGGTGCTTGTGTGAATAGCACCATCATACGGAAGCCTATCAGTAATTTCTTTGGCCCTCTCACCCCCTAGCCGAGTCTCCATGACTACAAATAAAGCAGGATCATGAACTCGCGTCAACTCCCGGACATGATTCTGAAAGTTGGGCTTCAGAACGCCCCTACTATTCCATACAATAATATTCATGATGAATTGATGGTGGAAGAAGGGTATACCTCAATCTGAGGACTGATGCTCGCATCCTTCCTCAAACTCCATCCTGTCAGTCTGAACATCCCCTGCATCCGCCTTTTCCCTAGCACTAGAGCCAGACACAAGACCAACATTCCCACCTTCATCTTGAGAGACATGATACTCAAATCGATCTCCAGAGAGATCAGACAGACCTGAACAAACTTTATGATCCCCTCGATCCTCCAACTGTTGGCCCATATCGGCAATATCACTACCAGAATTCTCTCCGATAGGCTGCCTCTTAAACTCGCTCACTACTCGGTGATCACTACTTCCGAGCTCTCCATCACAATCTCTACTAGATTGGATGCCCATCTCGTTCTCTGAAGAAGCTGTGAAACGAAACCCCGGATCAATGTTTGGCTGGGAAAGCTTTGTCAAAGAGAAAATAGGACACAGTGGACCTCTTTCTGAAGATGACGGAGCTTCTTTGTTCGAGAACACTCTCAATCGGGCAATTTCCTTTTTACCCCTTACAGAGCCATGAACATTAGGCTTCAGCAAAGCCCCCAAACTAGCATTCACTTTATTCTGGCCCACACCCTCAGGCCCATTAAAAACTTTCCCAGATATTACCGGGTTTGCCTTCCGCTTCCCATCTCTCTTTAGGCTAAGCCCATCTTCTCTAGTCTTGCTGTTTAGCCCAGGAGAGAAACTAGCCCGAATTGGAGTGTCTCCCTGATCCTGCTTAACTGCCTTGCTGGCAGATGCACTCCTATTCTTTGGACTTTTGTTCCCGTTCTTCCTCCTGGTGACCACTACCCACGGTCCGTAACTGTCCTCATCCATCGTACCAACACTACCAACCTGAACCGTGTCACCTTCTCCTTTCGTGTGCGTGGGGACCCCTTCTTCATGCACCATGCATGTTGTCCTTTCTGTGTTACACTGCGTGCTGGCCTCGACTCGCTCCTTTGTCTCGGTGCCTCGAAGCAAATACAAGCAATCTTCCTTCCGGTGCCCAATCCGGCCACACGAGAAGCATAATTTATGAATGCCCTCATAACTAATCGGCTGCATTAATCCCCCAATGTTCACCGATGTAATTAACGGCTTTTCAACATCTACTTGGATACATAACCTTGCATACCTTCCTCTTGCTTCTGTAGCCGTATGCGTGTCTATCCTCAAAACATTCCCAATCGCCTTACCAATCTGCTTGAGCACTTCCAACTCATAATATTCAATAGGTAACTCTGTTAATCTTATCCAGACTGCAACAGATGAAATATTGGCTGTTGAAGGTTTGAAGTTTGGCTCCCATGGTCTGATGGAGAGAAAGTGTTCTCCAATGAACCATGGGCCCTTCTCCAAAACTCTTGAAAAATCCTCCTTCGACCCAAATCGAACAAGATAGTATTCTTTTCCCAAATCTATAATGTCCATCCTCCCCGCTGGTCTCCACAGATTAATAAGTCTAGCTTGCAAGAAGTGAAAACCCACTGACCTGCCATAAACTTTAATGATCAATGAGTTCACCCAGGGAGCTCTAATTCGTTGTTTGACCTCTTTGGATAACGTCACCGCTGCTATACCATCTCGCAGTTCTGCCACCTCTTCATCTGAGTCTTCATCAGCTTCCATATGCCCATTTAACTCGAAAGCCTGATTATAGGCTCCTGGTATTTCTCCCAAAAGTTTGTCTTTGAATGACAAGCCACCCCTACCAGTTCTATCTTGCCTAACAGATTCCTCTGCTCTATTAAGACTGTAATCCGCGTGGTGAATATCCTTGACTTTCTTGTTACTACGTGCTAACTCGACTTCTTCCTCTCTAGAGAGAAAACGGTCCTTAGAGGCACTCTCCATTTTTTTTTTTGGTGATATCTATATGTATTGCGAGGAAGATGTCCTCCAGGCCGACTTCGCCATTCTTTCTTAATGAAATTACTGTTTTCCTTCTTTAGAATTAAAAAAATATATATAAAGGTAATATTTATATAGCAAATATAAATTATCTGTCCTACTTTTTGTATTTCATTTGCAGTTATTACTTGCCATGTATTATTTGTACTATCTTTATAAAAATAAAATAAAAAAAATTAAAGTTCCACTTAAAAAAAAAAAAATTAAATGGAAGTGGACTTTATACTTCACAAATATGACAATCACAGCTTGCAATGTATTTCTCATATTTTTTTTTTATAAAATAATTAAATTTTAAAGTGAAAAAAAAAAAAAAAAAAAAAAACACAAACCAAAGTTTACCCATTTTTTGTGTTCCACTGACACTAATCACAACTTGTATGTGTTTTTTTTTTTTTTTCACTTTTCTTTTTAAATAACCAAAATTTAAAGTGGAAAAAAAAATTCAAACAAATGGCAAGTTTTGGTTGGTAGAGCATAAAATGAAACACAAAAAGTAAAACAGAAGATTTGTATACAAAAACACATAACATATTACTTTTTTTTTTTTTTTTATAGTAAGAGTATAAAGTGGAACACATGGAAAGTGGGACGAGGAACTTGTATTAAAAAGAATTTATGTGGCACTCAATCTTTTGAAAACTCCACTGTGTTCTCTACATGACCATTGCGTCAGCTCGATGAATTTTAGGGCTTAAGACAAAAACTTTAAGCAGAGTCTTTTCTTATATATAAATGTTAATTAAATAATATATTTAAATTTTTTTATAAAAAATTAGTTTCTATTAATGTGGGAATAAACTAATTTTTTATTGTAGCCATTTGCCATATCATCAATTTTCGTATAAGAGTAAGAACTAAATTTACGCGACATTGAAAGGTTAGAGATTAAATTGAAATATAGTATAAAGGATATGAACTAAATACAGAATTTATCCTATAAATAAAATAAATAAATAAACTTCTATGCTTTAAATAAAGTGGGTTTTTGTAATAGTCAATTTATTTTAATAGTCAATAGGGCCTTAATTTTATTTGAGAGCCTATTAGGTAATGACCTAAGTTGCGTGTATAGTTAAGCTAGCCCAGCTTTCACCAAATATAATTGGCAACATGATAACTTTGATTCACTATATAAAATAAAATAATTTATATAGTTTGTTTGAAGTAGAATTTTATTATTAAAGTTTCCATAAATTTAACAAACTATTCCCGTTAAAACTTAAAAGACCAAAAATTACAAGAAATTTCTTCTCAAAAAAAATTCAAGAAATTTAAGATAATTTTATTATTTACTTTACTTTCACTGCCTTGCAGTTTTTTTTAATCTCTACTTTCTATAGTATTATTTTTAATTATTCTATCAATAATTTACATATTATTTTTTATTATACCGAACATTGTTTGGCTAATTTATTTCAGTATCGAATTAATTAAAAAAATATATTAATGTAATTATTAGAGCAAGGAAACATTTTGCAAAAACCATTGCTAAAATCTAGGTGGCTAGCTGATCAATTTGACAATTTGTAAGCTTTCTACTGCATGGGCTTTCGTGTTCTTGCTTGCTTACTCAGTTTTAATTTATGAACCCTAGTTGAGCCTAGTCCTTCTATATTTTTTAATCTGGTCAACAATTCAAGAAAAGAATAAAAGATTGTGGACAACATGGGCTCATATGAGCTTGGACAAGATTGTGGTCACCTCACTTGATTAGTACACAAATTTTTTACTATCATATAATATACAAGAGATCTACAATTAGCCTATTTCAGAGTAACGAGGATTTAAGATCATGGAAGGGAGTTATTTATGTATACAAATTTTTTGTATTTCACTGGTTATAACTTATTTTATATTTATTTTACTTTTTTATAAAATAACTAAAGGATTTTTTTTTAATTAGGAATTATGATTGATAAGACATCAAATGAAACACAAAAAATTTGTATTCGAGAGTTACTTCCTAAATAATAAGTGGATGGACAAGGGATATTACGCTATATTTAGATTTAAATCTTCAATCTTGTAAAAACTAATTATAAAAAATACATTCAATGAACCACTTTCAATTTATGTGTAACATCATCAGTTTCAAACATGTGTCTATCTACTAGGGGTTTGACTAGCTTGCAAAAGATATTAAAGACTTGGTTTTTGAATTGTGATATCCTCCAGGCTCGAGCTACAATGAAGGTTTGTCCTCAAAAATTGCAAAATCAAACCGTTTCATTGGCCTAAAATCTGCTCAATTTTAAATAGTTTTTTGGCATCTTCAATGTAAATACTAAATAGTATATCCAGGCCGGGAAAAAGAAAAGAGAAAAAAAGTTTGGCTGTAAAATACTGTTTAAATAATTAACTTAATTTTAAACTGTCAACTTTCCAAGATTGGAGGTCAATGCTGTGCTTTTATCTTATCACGGCCGGAAAATACTGTTCAAACTTCAAATTATTAACTTAAAAACATTTTTAATAGAACAGCTTAGATTTGAAGTTCCAAACTCCAAACAATATTTTATTGGAAGATTAATTGATCATTTCGTTACGTTAATTTTCTGTTGATTAGGTTTTACTTTTTTGTTTTCCTATTGTTGCTAAATAAATTAAGGTTTTACTTGCAGTTGATGCGAACCTCAATTGACTCGCTTTGAAATCCAAAACACAATATTTGAATATTGCCCAAAAAAGCTAAAATTCAGATTTTGATAGAAACTCTAACCCAACGTTTATAAGTGAAATGCGAACCAAAAGTATAAGTAACAGACCTTGACCCAATGATTATAATTGAATCACGAACCAAAGGTATAAAGTTTGAACGCCACAAAGAAGAATCCTTGATAAGTTCACAATTCTTGAAGAACCCAAAAGAAGAGCAAAACTTCACTTTTTTCTGATTTTATTCAATAATCTATCAAAAACGTTTATAGACTTAAGGGCCTATTTAAGGGCTTCATAAAACTTGACAGACAAAAAAATATATTCTAAAATAACTCTTAATTGATACCTAACCATATTAGGAATCAAATTTGACCTAAAAAGCATTAAATACACCTAAAAACAAGGAAATAAATCACCTAAACCCAAAATAACGCTTTTTACATAAAAATACCAAAAATAAAAAATTACAATAATTAAATAGTAAATTGTGTTCTACATCAGACCCCTCCTCTTGAAACAAATTCGTCCTCGAGTTGATCTTTGAAATCTGAAATCTTCCGCTCCAAATAAACAAATACTTCGAATGCTTTAATAACTTGATCCGGTTCTGAAACTTGAATCCTTCATAAAGTGTAGCATAAAATTTCTTCTCATTTACTTTCAATTTACTTGCAACATCAATCAACAAAGAGTTGATAATAAAATTAAAATTTTCTACTCCAAGAAAATCAACATATTGTATTGTCATCTTCAACAAATCAACTGAGACTTGAGGATTGTGAGTTATGGACTCATCCTCATATTTGACCTCAATTGAATCTTCCACAATGTTCTCAATAATTACCATCTCTTTTTTCTTTCACTTTTTTTTTTTTTTTTTTTTTTTTGAGCTTGGTGCTCGATTTTAACCTAATTTTAGAACTTGTGCTCTGATACCAAATGATGCGAACCTCAATCGACTCGCTTTAAGACCTAGCACACAATATTGGAATATTACCCAAAAAAGCTAAAATTCAGATTTTGATAGAAACCCTGACCCAACGTTTATAAGTGAAACACGAATCAAAAGTATAAGTAACAGACCTTTACCCAATGATTATAATTGAATCACGAACCAAAGGTATAAAGTTTGAACGCCACAAAGAAGAATCCTTGATAAGTTCACAGTTCTTGAAGAACCCAAAAGAAGAGCAAAACCTCACCTTTTTCTGATTTTTATTCAATAATCTATCAAAAACGTTTACAGACTTAAGGGCCTATTTAAGGGCTTCATAAAACTTGACAGACAAAAAAATATATTCTAAAATAACTCCTAATTGATACCTAACCATATTAGGAATCAAATTTAAGCTAAAAAGCATTAAATGCACCTAAAAACAAGGAAATAAATCACCTAAACCCAAAATAACGCTGTTTACATAAAAATACCAAAAATAAAAAATTACAAAATTTAAATAGTAAATTGTGTCCTGCATCAGACCCCTTCTCTTGAAACAAATTCGTCCTCGAGTTGATCTTTGAAATCTGAAATCTTCCACTCCAAATAAATAAATACTTCGAATGCTTTAATAACTTGATCCAGTTCTGAAACTTGAATCCTTCATAAAGTGTAGCATAAAATTTCTTCTCATTTACTTTCAATTTACTTGCAACATCAATCAACAAAGAGTTGATAATAAAATTAAAATTTTCTACTCCAAGAAAATTAACATATTGTATTGTCATCTTCAACAAATCAACTGAGACTTGAGGATTGTGAGTTGTGGACTCATCCTCATATTTGACCTCAATTGAATCTTCCACAATGTTCTCAATAATTACCATCTCTTTTTTCTTTCACTTCTTTTTTTTTTTTTTTTTTTTTGAGCTTGGTGCTCGATTTTAACCTAATTTTAGAACATGTGCTTTGATACCAAATGATGCGAATCTCAATCAACTCACTTTGAGACCCAACACACAATATTGGAATATTGCCCAAGAAAGTTAAAATTTAGATTTTGATAGAAACCCTGACCCAACGTTTATAAGTGAAACGCGCACCAAAAGTATAAGTAACAGACCTTGACCCAATGATTATAATTGAATCACAAACCATAGGTATAAAGTTTGAACGCCACAAGGAAGAATCCTTGATAAGTTCACAGTTCTTGAAGAACCCAAAAGAAGAGCAAAACCTTACCTTTTTCTGATTTTTATTCAATAATCTATCAAAATCGTTTACAGACTTAAGGACCTATTTAAGGGCTTCATAAAACTTAACAGAAAAAATATATATATATATATATTCTAAAATAACTCCTAATTGATACCTAACCATATTAGGAATCAAATTTGACCTAAAAAGCATTAAATGCACCTAAAAATAAGGAAATAAATCACCTAAACCCAAAATAACGTTTTTTACATAAAAATACCAAAAATAAAAAATTACAATAATTAAATAGTCCTACATCAGCAGTGCATTTAATTTTTTTGAAATGTAGTCCTATTCAACTAAACACAGCCTCAGCATCACAAAATGCGGCTTCAGAGCTGGTCTATAGCCGTGTTTATAAAACACGGCTATACGTCCGGGGGTGGAGCTGCATTTTTAAAAAACGCAGCTCAAATTAACCCCTATAGCTGCATTTTTGAAAAACGCAGCTTAAAACGTGTTTTTTGTAGTGAGCTGTCAAAGACACAATAAAAGGAACCTTTCAAAAATTACAATCAATCAAGTATAGAAGTTGCCAAGAACTAGAAGTAGAAATGCACTAGGCTAATTAATAAACAGAAAGGTTTGACACACATGGTTATTATTACTATACTATGTACATCTACTACTACATGTCAAGAGGGATATAGTTCAGTGACTTAGTATATTCTCCTTTAAAAAAAGAAATAAAAAATAAAACCTTCCTATAATTCTAACTTGGATCAATTGAATTATTTTTTAAAACTTGTTATCAGAAAATACCATTATTTGTCACTTATTTTGTAACTCATATTTCATTCAATCTTATCATGTTATTAAACAGAATTTTTTAAAACTATTTTTCTCAATAGTAACCCTTTAAACAAATAACTTTGATAAGGAATATTTCTACAAGACTAAAAAGAAATTAACTCAAGTTAGTTGTTTAACTAAATCCAGTTGTCCGACAGGATCTAGTCGTCCATCACCAAAAACTCAACCGACAGTGTCAATCAAATGACTAACTGATAGGCATCCTAGTCATCCAACAACCCAAGTAGATGGATGACCCCGAACATAGTCCCACAAATATGCAACACGCCTTACACTCCAATCTCGTGTATGTGGAAAGTCTAACACATAAGAGTCATTATGTCTCTAAGGAGTAATCACGTACCAAGAGGTCGTCAAATACCCTCCCTGACACCTAACACGTGAGAGTCACCACATAACTAGGGAGTCGACATGTACCCCCTGATCGCCAGGTACCATTCCTGACGATTTGCAATACAACCTTCCCAACATCTACACTTCTGACATGCAATGGTTACGAACAAGTAGGACTTGACAAATCGTCCTTTACACTTGGTTGCCAGACTTTTGCGTGTTCTCCCCTCAAGTATTTCCATATAGAAAGAATTTTCACACCATGCCCAAATATCCTTTTACATATTCATATCCTCCAAAATGGAAAGTTAAGCCTAAAGATCCCAGAGCATTAACTCCATATACTCCCTATAAGGAAAAAGCCTACATTTTCAAGATCTTTGTCAACTCTATATCACTATATAGTCCTGCAAATATACTTGATAATCCAAGTAAACGAATGATTCTAGACATAGTCCCACAAATATATAACACGCCTTACACTCCAAGCTTGTATATATGGAAAGTCTAACATATGAAAGTCATTATGTCTTCAAGGAGTCATCATGTACCAAGGTGTCACATGGTCAATTTTTCACTCAAAATTTTCTGCCTGTGGTGGCCCTAAGTCCATTGATTTAGTCTCAGCCAACACCACACACACACACTGCAAGAAAACTTAGAACATATTATATAGGGACTCACACACATTGCACACACTATGTTTACAGAGAACCCACCTCCAATCTTTATTACTTAATCTCAAGTACAAAGGAAACCCTTTACAAGCCTGGAGAAACACACAGAATTCTTCCTAAGGCAAAATACACTATGCTGTTGATACCTCCAACGGTATTAGGGTCATATACATAGAAATAATTGCTATGGTAGTTACTGCCTAGTAACTATCTGAGTCTTGGACAATCTGATACCTGTGTTCTGATTTAGGACACCTCGAATTGGTGTTGTCTTGGTTCATTCTCCACATTTTTAGCCCTTACATAGGTCTGAACATCAGGAAAACCAAGAACTGCTTGTAGCTGCCACTACACATACTACATATGCTGCACATGCACAACCCATGTCTTAGCAGATCATGGGGCTTCTGCCCATCCTTTAGCAGCCCACATTGCATGTGTCCACACATTTTGGGAGGCTTGGCCTATACCTGAGCCCTCCCCCATCAGATAACAAAGCCTACACAGCATGCCCACATGCAGCACACCCAAGTAACTGCTATCAACCCATTAGCATTAGTCCATGCATTTAGCCAACACCCACCAGCCTAATGCCTTGCACATAGCATCTGATTTCACATCATCATGGCAGCCTAGCCCTGTCATGCACACAAGCCACCAAGCCCACACATAAGAAATTAGCCAACAAACCACCAATGCCATGCACCACCACATAGAGTCGACACCACCTATTGCCACCCATCATTAAAACTAACTCTACTCACCATGGCCCCACTTTACCACGACCTTGGGGCATCAAGTGGAGCAAGGTGCCTCCACATGCTGCCTCCCTACACTACTCATCGATCCAACTCGAGTAAGAAGACTAGGCATGTCCTCTTCAAAGAGCCCTTAGGATTATTACTAATCTAGCATGAGGAACCATCAATGTGTTGAGAAAACATGAAGCCAAAGGACTGGCCTAATGCTACCCAAGCACCTTCATTCCTCATGCCATCATCAACAAGTAAAGCTCCTTACACAAGGGTTCTTTAGGTCCCTTTCCTGACACCATATGATACAATCCATCCTAACAGTTGTCACGTACCCAGGGGTCGTTAAGTACCCTCCCTAACACCTAACACATGAGAGTTACCACATAACTAGGGAGTCGACACGTACACCTTGATTGTCAGGTACCATTCCTAATGATTTGCAATACAACCTTCCTAGCGTCTACACTACCACCATGAAGTGGTAACGAATGAGTAGGACCTGACGAATGGTCCTTTACACTTGGCTACCAAACTCTTGCATGTTATCCACTCAAGTATCTCCATATGGAAAGAACTTGCACACCACACCCAAAGATCCTTTTACATATGCGTATCCTCCACAAATGGAAAGTTAAGCTTGAAGATCTCGGAGCATTAACTCCATATACTTCCTATAAAGGAAGAGCCTATATATACAGGATCTTTGTCAGCTCTATATCAATATATAAGCACTAAGCCTTATCTTCTCCAAGGTACGTATAATTTCCAAACTTTCACACTTTTTGGAGTTATTGGAAATCATTCAGTCACTGACTTAATCTTCAGTGGGTCTTTAGCTGGCACCCCACCGATGGTATCTGTAGGTTTTTCACTTTTTGTTCTTTGGGTACCTCTAGTCACTACAATTGTGGACGATGGAATCACTAACGATTTTGTTCATCATCAATCTTGAACTAGAAATTTCTTTTCTATATAAATGAATGACCAAAGGGAACAAAAGCTTGGTTGAGCAAGGTGGAGATGTTGGTACCCAAGAAGCTATGGAAGAAGAAGATACTTAGAGTGGGTGATGAACCAGAAATTCACTATCATAGGATGTTTGATATATTCAACTTTCGTTAGTCCTTTACCTATTTTTTGTCTTAGAAATAATATGTCCAATGAAGCTCAAACCTATTTATTTGGTTTTATTTATTTCTTAGGTCAAAATATTAATTAAGGAAAAGAAAATTAGAACATTGAATTAGGTGTGTCAAATGAAAATATAAGTTATGTGTAATATAAATTGCACCCTGTTATAGTTTGATAGGTTTCCGACTTGACCCAAATCGGCCCAATATATTTTCTTTATAATAAAATTATAAACTTAATTTTTTTTATTGGCTCATTTTCAATGTATGTTTGTATACAAAATTTATATTAATTTTTCTATATTGTTGATGTAAATTCTATTTACATTATTTGTCAAATATAGATTAAAATAATAATGATGATATTATCCATTAACTTAATGGGAAAAAGTTTTGCTCCAAACATGATTGAAGTTATCTTACTCCAATCTAATATTTGACAATTGAAGAGATCATTTATGTGTAATTTTAGTCACATGACTTTTTAAATAAGTAATATGACTTTGAATAAAACATATGAATAGTCTTATAATTTGCCACGTAATGGGTTGAAAAAGATAGCTCCAACCATATTTGAAGCCAAACTCTGCCTAACATATTGAGCAATTCTCATCTAGACATAGTTAGGGCTATCCACAGGTTGGTTCAGGTCAAATTTGTGCCCAACTCACAACCGACCTAATCACTTCAAGTCTCCAAGAACTGGACCCATCGCCAACTAGTAAGAGGAGTTGGGGAAGAAGGATCTGAACAAAACTCACCAAAATTGGCTGAAATATGCCCAAATCTAGTGAGATTTCTACGAAATATAGTCAGATCTCGATAGATCTGACAAAAATGATTAGAGAATCGCTCATACCAGTGGAAAAATGCATAATTCTGGTGTAAAGATATGTCGGGTCAATTGGAATCGGGTTTTCATGAGAAGACCTGCCAATCAACTTGCAGGTCTCAATTGCTAGAGGCAAAGACCCACCGCCAACCGTCACTAGCATTGAGTCGGCCAATTTTCGAGTCGGTCTGGACAGTTATGTTAGGTGGGTCTAGTTCCAAGTTTCAATGAACAACCCTATATAGGAAAAATACATGTTTGTATTACATACAAAACATACGCAACAAAAAATTAACGAATCTACCTCATTCTGATAACATGTACTATGTAAATTTCAAAATATAAGAATAAAAAAGTGTACCTTGGTGTGGTGAATTTCAAAACAAAGATCAAAAGTTCTTAGGAATACTTTTAATCTTCACTCCAATTCCACTAACGCCCAAGAAGTGTGATCTCTTAATCAGTAATATGTGTTTGTTTAGAGAGAATGAGAGAGTATCAAACCCTCACATATAAACTATTTCATATTCATAATATAAATTATATATGTCTCTCTCCTTATAACTGATTATTTAATTGGGCTAGCCTTTTGGGCTTTTCCAATTGGGTTTTAGTATGTAGCTTGGAGTGGGACCAAAAAGAAACAAATAAGACTCTAGCTCCCAATGGGCCTTAGGCTTTTCTGTCAACTCTTGACAAGTCCAAAGTTATCATTAATTATATTTAATACTACTATATAAATATAATTACACTCTAAGTCTTATTAACAAATTATATCCCAAGACTTTATTGTACATGCAACCCCTTCATAAAATATACGTAATAATACAAAGTCATTAATGTAGATTGCCACTTTGTGAATTACTACATCTTAATCCGTGAGTACCTGGTTTAATCCTTTAAAATTATTCATCATATATTTTAAAGTTATTCATCATATATTTATGAAATCCAATTTTATAAATATATATTTTAGTAATTTCTTACTAAGGTGGTTAGGTCTAACTCTCTGAACAACCAAACCCATTAAACTTATTTCAAGAGAATATTTTATATTTCCGTTAAGAGACTATGAATTCCATCTTGAGAATATATGTTCCATCAACACTAAATGTGGCTGCCCAACATACTGAGGTTTTGATTGTGTCTTTAGATTTCACTCCTGATATATCAAAACAACTTACACTTTATGATCAGGTCCATTATCCTCTTAGGATTAAGAGTTCATGTAAATAGAAGTCGTGAGATTTATTATTCATTTGACAGTCGTTAGGAGAATAATAAATCTCATAGCGGTTCAGTTAAATATGTTTTAACTCTTAAAACATATCAACACATCAATTAGAAGTCTCCACTTCCGTGATCAAGATAAATCATCTTAGTTGATATATTATAGTCTTCACAAATGAAATGCCCAATTTCATCACCGATTATAAACTAAAATTCTGAGTTTATAAAGAGTTTGTGATTTATATCTTCTGTGACTTTTGATATAAATCACATACTATGCATCTCATGGATTATATGATAATGTCCGAATATTCATGTTACTATTATTTTAGATAAGACTAAAACAACTTTATTAATTACAACATTAAGTCATACTTAATATCATACATAATGTTATACGTAATATCATACATAGCATCATACAATAGAACTTAAGGGCACTAATCCTAACACCTTAGACATAGTTTACATCCAAACCGATATGAAGATAAATTTCTTCAACTCATTAATTACTTGACATTTCAAATAACCATTCATGTGTACTTCTAATCACTTGACCAAATAACCTATCAAACGAGTCAAGACTCAATAGACTTCTTTACATCTATAATACATGTGAATGATTTTAGAAATTGCTACATAAAGGGTTAGAGATTTTTCCAACCTAATTGTAGTAAAAAATTTATTCAATTTAGGATTTTCATCTAATTCTATTAAAAAAAATTTTTGTATGCAATTAAAAAAATTGAAAACAAATTCTCACATAAATATTTTTATTGATTTTATAAAAAAAAATTCATGTGAGAAAAATAATTTTTTAATGACAAATATTTAATGAAATTGGATAGAATGTCAAATTTAGATGGTGCCGTTTTAGCCTAATATTAATATATCTCTCAATCCGACTGGGTCGAACTCGAATCGGATCCACCCAGACCCGTTTTCCAGGACACGATCTTTTTCTTTCCGCAGAAAGAAGGAAACTCGAAGAAACAGGCGGTGGTGTGATGGAGAAGAAAGAAGAGCAGCAGGAATTAGATGACGAGAGAAGGGAAGCAGCAATAGCTTCAACCGCATCTCTTCAACCCAATTTCAAGCCCAAACGAGGCATAACTCAAGCCCAGCTTTCCAAGTTCCAAGTACTTTTTCCACTACCTCTCTATCAATCCCATTTTATATCTCATAAAAAAGGTTTATATTGTTTACAATCTTTCATTGCCAAAATTTAATGTTCATGGAGATATATAGGAACCCATTTTGTGATCTTCTTCAATTTTTATCGTGTGGGTACTTTTTTATATGGTCAGATACCTACCTTTCGGTATGTGAAAATTATAGGCAATATGTTATACAAATAATAGCGATTTTGTTTAACAATGTATTTTAATGCTTTGGGATTGTCAATTGTTGTAATGGGGGTCTGTGAGTTTAGGAGTTACTCTAACTGCACTGCTTGTGTCCTTGATGAATTTGATGGTGATTGAGGTTAGATGATACAACATTTCATGGGGTTCATGTGTTGTATGTGTTTATGAGGTGCAGCCTTTTTTTTTTTTTTTTTTTGTAGTGAAAATTTCATTTTGGGGTCACTGTCATTTGGTCCGTGTTATTTTCAGCTTGTAATCAATTTGGTCCCTTCCGTCAACTCACTAAATGATTGCAAGTTGACTGTATGTTGAAAATAACAATGACAAAATTGACTGCTGCCAAAATGTAGGGACCAAAATAGTATTCAACTTTTTTTTGCTGTTTTATTTAAGCATGTTAGGTGAAATATGAGTTCACATTTGTTTTACTCAGAAATATTGTAACATTTATTTATTTATTAATGTTGGTAACTTACACAATCACCTGCTGGGCTATGAACCTAAGAACTTATCCTCCACCTTGCACTTACAAGGGGAGGGCTGTCATTTGAGCTATAGCTCATTGGCTCAGAGCAATATTGTAAATTATGAGTATTTAGCATTCTAAGGCTTTGTATTACTAATTTTCCTTCAGATATTCCTTTTTAATTCACTGATTTTGGTTGTTGGGTAACTCTCTGATCATATTGGGCAACAATTGTTGTACTATTTGCCCAAGTTGATTTAATTGTTGATGTTGTGATGAGTATTAACCAATGGGAATTATGAAAAACTAGGTCTTAAATGGTTGGCTTAGTGTTCTAGAGTATCTTCAAGATGACAATTAAACACTTATATGCCAATGCATTTCTTCAGAGTTAGGGTCATTTAATTAAAATTTGATAGGTTTCTTGTCTAGTGATGAGCTACGGTAATTAAATGCAAATGACACATTGAAATTAGCGAGTGGCAAATAAATTGCATGGTCAAATGGATCACAGGAAAGGGTTGTGTTAACTACCAAATATATATATATATATATATATATATATAATTATTATTATTATTATTATTATTATTATTTGGAAAAAAAAACTACAGCACATAAAATATCATTCTTTTCCTTGCTGAGTTCTTTACGATTTTGTGGTTTTGTCTGCAGAAGAAATCCTAGGTGACATCATGGGGGAATTTTATAATATATAGGCAAATAATAAATTTAAATTAGAGAAGTAAGATTTAATACAAATGGTTACTTGGAGACATTTATTATATTTACTGATATAAAATGGTCTCTCTCTGTGTGTGATAATAAGTAACCCAAGATGGTTGCTTCCCCGGCTTGGTGTTCATTCAGAATCTGAGTCTTGACGAGTGAGTGCAGGTAGAATTTCCTGCGGAGGGCAATGGCACATAAGGGCTCCTCCTAGGTTTTGGTCTTTTGTTCAATTGCTATACAACGTTGGTTCTACCTTTTGCCCTGTTTTGGGTTCAAATCATCATATTTCAGATTTACTAAAAGGATGTAATGGAGTTTTGGAGACAAAAAAGAGATGCATTCCCTGGAAAACTGCCCCTTTGGTTCTGATGTGGACTATATGCTTGGAGAGGGTTAATCGCACTTTGATTGGTTGAATCAGATGCATAGCTTTGAATTTATTTATTTATTTATATTTTTATAAAATTTATTTCTTATAAAAAGAAGAAAAGTCCAGCAAATATAAGGCCAGAATGAGAACAACATTCATATGAGTTTTTAAATGTGTATTGTGGAACATGATGTCTGCAGGGATGTTTGGGCATTTTCTTATAACATTTATGGTCAATTTTCCACCCCAATAATTACTTACGAAAACATAATTTCTTGTATATGACAGGAATTGCACATGAGGCGTTTGCAAATAAAGTCAAAATCAAAGATTAAGAAGAAATCAAGAGGTTACTTGTCGGTTTCATTCAATTATTATTTCTATTATTGTTTTCTCCACAAGGAGTTCTCTGTAATCTTGTCCAAAATTGTTGCAGGGACTGCTGTTGGAAGTGACAGATCACAAAGCAAAGACCTCAATGTCCATGAATCCCTGGTTGAAGATTCAACTATAGCAATTGAAGAGTCAAGTATTTCCAACTCTGAAAGCCACATTAACAAAAACAGTTCCTCCGTAAGGCAGAGCAATGTAGCTGCTCCTTTTGCATCAAAGAAGCACCAGAAGCTACATTGGGGGTATGTTAACCCTTAGCACATAGTGTGTTTTTGGGTAATCATGCTTGATTGTCTTTCTCGGGCACTAATAACTTGGTTGGAAGATTGCAGCTTTATAGCCAAATGTTTTCATGCGTGATACTATTTAGAGTACAAGCATGAGCTTATAAGCTCAGCTTTTAGCTTTTAGCTTTTATATACAGCTTTTTAAAACCTTACTTTTTCCTGCCTTTTTTCACATTTTTAAATTTTTTTCAAGGTACACGCATACTTTACTATACTTTCAACAAAAATTTTTCAGTTTCAGCTAAATAAGCTGTTCCCAAACGGACCCATGTCTATGATGTTATTGTTGCACCATAAGTTTTTTTTTTTTCCTTAAAATCTTCTTCTGTGCTATTTTGTTGGCAGGCTTGACACAAAGGAAAGGTGGGAAAGGAAAGCTAACATGTAGACATTGCCATGGAAGTGAAATGGAGCTCTCTTAGTTGTTTCCAGGACTCTCTCTAGTTGGTCTCTTGAGTTAAAGAAGCCTTCCTCTAATCTTACTACAGATGATTTGTTTTGGGGGTGGGAGTTCAGCTCTATGCTTGCATGTTGAGAGAACACCATCCTGGCTGATATTACTACTTTTATCATCAGGAGTATCACCCTCTCTGATGACTGCTGTATCTAAGTAACTCTTGTATATATAGTAGGTACCAGAAAGAATAGAGATTGCAATTTCACAAGTTTTATTTTCATCATTTTGTTATACGTCTTGATTTCATTTAACTTTTTCGTATATTTTCTGTTCCAATCCCCCGCCCCCCTCTTCCTCTCTTTTCAGAAGCTTCAATGAGATCCATTTAGTTCTTGTTTGTTGAGGAGTGAGAAATTAATGTTTTGCCATAGATGGTCTACAAGGATAACAAATTTTGTGGGATAATTCCAAGAAATATATATATTTCCATGTAAACTTTTTTCTGCAGTGCAAATTTGATAAAGTCGATGTCACCTCTTCATATGCAACAAAGGCATCAAATTGAACTGCATGTTATTCTCTCTTATATGCGTATAGGCTATATGTTTTTTATATTCTTAATACACATCAAATTTTATGTTAATTGGATTCTTCATTTGATTTTGAAACTCTCTTTTTTTTATACATAATTTTAAAATACAAAAACTTGAAATTTAAATATTTGATAGATGATGTAGTTATTAATCTTTGATCATCAAGAAATTTTGCAAACATGTATCATATACAAGAAAATAGAATTTAATTGGTGGATTTTTTAAAATTCATACCCATTAAAAAACATTAATCTTAGACCCTTTAAAACCAAAAAATTAGCCCAAATAACAACAAAAATGCCTTTAGAAAAATCCTTTTTATCATATGGATAATAGATCTTAGTTCTATTAATTTAAATATACCCCTGAATTATATGAGATCCAATTGTATAAAGAGACAATCACTTCCCCATTTGGTCTCAATTACACAAACCAAGTGACGTTGCCACCATCATCATCACATTGAATTGCCCCAACCATAACTTCACTACTTGTTAGAGAGGCCAATTAGAAAACTGTAGCTTGTAGCATACTCATCCGCGATTCTACATCATAGTCTTTGTTAGACACCCAATTTGCTTAGTGGTATTCACCTGCGATACTATATCATAGTCTTTGTTTAGACACCCAATCTGCTTAGTGGTATTTTCTCTCAACTCTCTCTCTCTCTCTCTCTCTCTTTCTCTCTCTCTCTCTCTCTCTCTCTCTCTCTCACAAGTGTTTTTTTAATAGTTTTTGTATTAAGGTTGAGTATAGTGTATAGTAAGTTTACTCTAGCTGTACAATTAATAAAGTCGTGATGTTTTTATCTTTTAGTTTAAAATATCATAATGACAGTACATAATATATCGTCTTAAGTAGATTTAGTTAGTGATATAGTTAATGACATACTTAGTAATTAGATTATAAAATTAAAAATGGCACACTCATATGACGCATTGCACACCATTCAATGGATGCTAGTTTAAATTTTTGTGAAATTTTTTTAGGTTCACACTTTGGCCCTCTTAATTGAAATCATGACTTCATCCCTGCCTATATTAAGCCAATTTTAGCCAAAAAGCTTGTAGGTTGTGTCTCAATTAGTTGGCACCTTATGGTATATCCAGGGTTCAAATCTACTTTCCCCAACAAAAAAATTAAGCCAATCTTGAAGCAAGGTTCAAGGGTTTGCCGACTCCCCACCTAAAGTTCAACACACGACTCTAATTTTGTTTGCATTCTTGTTAATCTTCTGAAGGCACAAACTTATGGAAGTGCACGAACAAATAGAAAACAGTCAAAACACTAAAATTTTGGAGGTACAAGAATGAAAATATGATGTATGGTACGCTTGTGCTTCATGTCTAGGGTATTAGTTTATTTCTTTCACATCTAGTGCAAGTAAATTATTCTGACTTGATGTGTAGCCTTTATGAGACACCAATGGCATCTTACTTCCATAGTTCCATTCTCCAAAAATCAAGATTCCGAATTGGGAAGCAGTCCCCTTTTTCGCTTTTTGACAGCTTATATGATAATTCATTTAGTTATTCAATTAGCCGCATGGAACATTCAAAAAATATATTGATAGTCTTAGAAGTTTCATATGCTTGTTTCATGAACAATCACGTGGGAAAATTTTAAATACTCTTCACCTTGGACGAAGATCTTACTCTTGCATGTGGCTTGTAGAGTTTTAGAATACAAAGAAGGCACAGAATTTGGCATCAGATTCATTCAGATGGAAGTCCATTACAGATAATAATTGAAACAACTACCAAAGTTTATTAATGAACTGCCACCAGGTCTAACATTAGGCTCAAGACCATTTCAACTTTGGGGTCAAGTTCCCTGACAAGAAACTTGCAACAGATAATAAAACAAATGCTCCCTTCTTTCCTCCATGCACATATCCTATTCACACTCCACACTTTATATTAAAATTGGTGCAAAGGTTTTTCCCCCCTTTCTTTGCTTTTCGCCTACTATGGTGATGATCAACATCAAACAAAACATTAGCATTAGGTATTTGTCATATTGCAAGGGCTAGCTGGAAGCTTTCGACGAAGAGATCAATAAAATGCCACTTTTCAAAATAATGCCCTGCATTCATGTTATTTAATCTGAAAATTCAAATATCAAGTGACAAAATACATTCTTATTTTATATCACATAGCCTCAGTAACCTGAATCTAAAAATGTTGTCACAATTATGGAACTCAATATAGCGAAATGTGGAGCAATAAACATAAGATTGTGAAATTTGGGGCAATAGACAAGTTAGTTTTGAGTCCCAGCAGATAATGCAACACTGTCCTGGAAAAGGACAACCAGAGCACCCGCCCCAAGGTCAAAAATCCAAGAGTTGCAGTGAGATTGTGATAACATGCACTTTAGAAAGATATCCTCATCAAATTGCAGGGTTAAGAGCACGCTCTATTTCCTCCAAAGATCTCCCCTTTGTTTCCACAACATTAGCAGCTATGTACAGGACAGCTAGAAGACAGACAGTTGCAAATCCCAAATACACTGAGCTGATTCCAAACTTGGTCACAACACTCAGGAAATAAAGGCCAATGACGAAGTTGGAAATCTGATGGGATTGAAAAACCATAGAATTCATAATCAAAGGAGAGGTAAATATACAAAAGACTACAATCTAGGCAACAAAGTTGGCCAATCTAATAACTACATAATTTAGCATAGCATACTATCTTTTTCTTCATTTAGAAGGCCACATGACAGAAAAGGCTATTCTGTTCTAGCACACTCATATCATGTGTAGGCAAAGACATATGAACACAATTATTAACTTTGAAAATCTATTAGACAAGATAAATGATGAGCTTGTTTGCAGTTAGCATCTTCTGATTTCTGATAGATTGTTCATCTAACAAATGTCTGTTGTTCTTTCAGTCGGTATATATAATAGAAATTGAAGCATGCTACAGCCCACAGGCAGTAAAATTAAGTGCACAAATTGAATATGTAAACGTGCATTTGACTTACCCAATGCATGCCTAATGACAAAGCAACTGCTTTAGCTCTGATTCTAGAGGCAAATATCTCTGGTAGAAGAAGAGCAGGCACAGGACCAGCACCAAGTGAAAAGGACAATACATAGCTGTGTAAGGAGAACGGAAGTCAAGTTCAGATTTCATAGGCCAATGTTAAACAGAAATGAAAATGACACCAGATCGTAAAGCTTTAGTAGCTAAGGAAATACCCAAAAAGTTATGACTTACAGAACAGTCCCAAGAACAGCAAGAGTGCCTGAGTATGGCGCAAGGACCTTCCAAGTAAAGGACAGAGAAAGCAACAACATTGAAGCAGCCTTGACAAGCAGATAGAAAGAGAGAGTTATCAATTATAAAATCATCCGAAACTTTAAATGAACCATGTGCATAAATAGGAGCACTTAGTGATATAAAGATAATTGGTTTATGGTAGAAAGTAATCGTTGATACACAAACAATAATTATGTGCAGTAAGAACTAGAAAGCAACTGCAGAGGGCAGATTCCAAGATCACAAACTATGTGCTTGATTATGATAGTAAGCTAATAAGGTATCAGAAGATTCACATTTTATCTACTTAACATAAATAACACTACCATTCCACAAAAGCTTGTGATGAGAAGACTTTTCCTTCCCTGCCTATCCATCAAGGAGGATGCAACAGCTGTGCCTGCAAGAATATCAAGCATCAGTCAAATAGAACATAATATGCACAATGTGAGATTAAATTTTACTGGCTCCATAGAGAAAGTTGACAGAAAACTAACCAAAGACATTTGCCGTCCCAACAAGAGCACTTGCTGCAACATCAGAGGCAATCCCAGCACTCCGAAACACAGAGGTAGAATAATATACCACAGCATTTATCCCAGCCAATTGTTGGAACAAGAAAAGTGCTGCACCTACACTAACAACTGCAGCAAGACATATATGTCAGGGATATACATGCTTTACCATGCCGCATCAGAGAGAATTATTACATCAACTACAAAAAGTAGTAAGAAGATGAATGCCAACACTAAGGCATGGACTTTAACGGTATTGTTTTAATCTCTCCTATCAAACTTGCTTATGAACAAAATAACTGGCCATAAACAAAGAAAAATGTATCATTTGAATATATAAACCCAAAGACATATTATCAGTGAAGTAGTTAGCCAGAAAGAAACTAAGTAACAAAGTTGCCTCTGGTATACCTTTCCAATAGCGGCGACTAAACAGATCAAACCATCCTGCTTCAGGTTCTGTAGAACCTTGAGTTGCTGCTGTTAAATCATGCATAACCTCAGCAACTCTTTCCTTTCCAAATAGAGTTCTTATAGACTTTTCAGCTTCAGCAAATTTTCCTTGCTGCAATTATATATGTTTAACTAAGCATCTTTATTATTAAACAAATAACCCAAGAATATATGTTACATTAACAGTTGAAGGAGAACATGTTAGATTGTATATATAAAAATTTCAATAACAAGCGACTCCACAGTCATGCAAGAAAACCTGAAAAAGCCACCGAGGACTTTCTGGAGAAACTGCCATTCCTAATGCCAATAAAATAGACGGTAAAATTGCAATACCAAACATGGTCCTCCACCTGATAAAACAATCAAAAAAGAAAATAATGACCGAATGAGATCATGAAAACAGAAACTGCTTTGTACCATATATGGACAACAAGAGTGAAGTTCTTAGCAACTGCTTTGTACCATTCTGTCTCACCAGTAGTGAATATAACAAAGAAAGATTTGTTTGAACGAGTGAAGAATCTATGACAAAGAAGTAGCGTTCCAAGCAGAAAGCCAACATGAGAATTATGAAAACAGGGCTTTAAAAGTTACAGCTTAGTGAATTCTCCAATGGGCTAGGATTAAGGCTTAGTTGAGTTGAGTAAATATTTCAATAGTGCATTAAGGCTGGAGCAAAGTTATGGAGAATGAGTTTAACTAGGACAAATTTGACAAACAAACCAGACAAGGGCGGAATCAGCTGAAGTCTGAATGGGTGCTAATAAGACAGTCCTTACAAAATTATAATTTTTTGGAAAAAGTTTAGCTCCAGATTTGGAGCTATTTCCTCCAACCCACTACATGATAATTTATGAGACTATCCATGTGTATAATTTAAACAAATCACATGATTCACTAAAAAATTCATGTGACTAAAACTACACATGGATGGCATCTTCAATCACCACATAGTGGGTTGGAGGAAGATAGCTCCAAACTGATTGGAACTAAAAAATTTCCTCTTTTTTTTTTTTTTTTTTTTGTGTGTGCGAGTGTGCACGTGTGTGAGTCTTTGGGTGTCGGTATTAATATTATAGAGTTCTGTGACATGGAGTGGGTGTAGATTAGTTCATGTAAAGTATGTTATATGTTTGAAGCTTAGCATTTAAGAAATTCCAAAGCAACATCCCTCTATCCCAAAATAGATGAGGTGCTTTCCTTTTTAAGTTGTCTGAAGTCTGAACTCCCAAAACATATTGGAATTTCCAAAACAAACATATTTCACCATTTAACTTCCAATATTACCCTTAAACTTGAACCCACCGAAGGGAATTTTAAGAAGATTGGTACTTTTTATTTGGGTTAAAATGTGTGCTAATTGCAAAATCCCATATATTTTAGGGCAGGGAGCATTTATCAATTTTTTAGGAGTAAATCGCTTCATAGTACTAGATAATGTTAGTTTGAGAACTTGAAACATATTCTTGGCTTTGAATCCTATCAAAATGCTTTTAGGTTTGATGGATGTCAAACATGTTATCAACTCTAAGTTATTGGTTCAAGTCTTGATGACCCCCTTTCTGATAAATTCTTCCGTTCTGTGTAAGTACACATGCAGTTTCACTGGTGTAATGGATGCATGATCACAAAAATAAGTCTTGAAACAAGATTCTGAATATCTTTTCCCTCTACAAAATTTAACAGTTATGACCCAATAAGCATTCAATATAACCTCTAATAATAAATCTTGAACATGATCTAACCTTTTCTTTTCCTTCTTAAGATTTAAAAATGGAGAACTTATAAGCATTCAATTTAACCCCTCCACAAAAGGTGAATGTATAAAAGTAGGTATTTGATTCATTACATGAAAGAAATTTCTTATCAAACCTAACCATTGTTGCAAGCAGCCTTGTTAAGTCTTTGGTTTCCAAACATTTCTCTTGGCATGAAGTGATTAGGAGAGAAGTGTATCAAGCTCATTAGGTGAACGCCCCAAACAGCACACCAAAAGAGTTCCATGACTCTCCAGGTGGCCTACTCTACTTTCACAAATATATTATCACATCAGATCAGGACATATGTTTATATGTGTGATGCCTAGTTTAAATGACCAGGACTATCTAATTTTAAGTTTATTACAACCTTGATGTATAAAGCTAATTAATGCAGACATTGTATAATTTACATCACAAATTGAACATTAAGGTTGAATTTTAAGAAGCACGCATTTGGGCTGCAAAGAGGCAAGAAAATGCAGGTTCAAGTGGTAGTTACAGGGTTGTGAATAATAACCCAGAAACAGAGCAAGTATAGAGGGAAGAAAGAGAAGAAGAAGAAGAATAGGCCTTTAAAAGATTAAAACACTTGATATTCCATTAATTAAATTCTAAATTCATCCAATTATAAATATAATATCACATTCATTCCATTCTTCCTTTTACTAGGATAAGGTGTATTAAAATTTCTAACTCAGAAAGTACCTAAAAAATCCCCCAAAAGACCTACATGAAAACTAAGAAAACACACAGGACTCACAAAGACGGTAAAAAGCCTATGACCAAGCATAGTATGGTAAAAAGCCCCTAGAAATATTTAATCTTTTTAACCAAAATAATAATAATAATGATCTGCTGAAGTTCTGTGGAAATTAATGATTTCACCCCATTGCTCTTAAACTAAAATGTCCTTTAGTCCCAGAGTCATTACAGTGTGACTTGCGAAATCATCTAAAGACTAATCTACCTAATGCTGCACATGGGCCTTGCACATGAAACTTGAAATTGCAACATTGAAAATTACACATAAGAAAACAGACACTTTTTTTCCAATCACTTCTTTAGATTAAACTTAGGATACTTTGAAAAGTAAAAGAAGGCATGGTTTTGGTAGTATCTGGGAACAGAAGCACAAGCTAGAGGCTAAAAATACAAGGTAAGTAAAAAAGGAAAGCCAAAAGGAAAAATGAAGATGTACAGACTGAGAACAAAGTAGGGTTCCTAGGCATCATACGCTCATAGCTATGGGTCATGAACGTCTCAACTAAGAAAGGACGTGTCACACATCCTTGGATGAATATATGCATGGCCTCAGGAGACCAAAGGGAGTTGAAAAGGATACCCTCTCTCTCACTCCTAATGTTAGGTACCATAGTGGCCACACTTTTGATAGATATTACTAACAATCATTTAACTATAATCTAGCAGTTTTAGCCAAATGATAATATGCTTTCTTTCGGTTATTTTTAAACAACAGAAAGTAAATGACTAACAAGGAAAAACTCAATTAAAAAATATACCATAGAGGGTTTCCTGCCAAAGGTAATCCAGCCACCAAAGCTGCAAGAATCCCAACACATATAAATAGCTGGTTCACAGATCCAAGTGTACCACGAATTTCAGTTGGTGAGATCTGCATTTTTAAAGGGTGTTGAAAGATATTATCCTCAAAAAAATACACATGATCACACAATGCCTATAATAACTACATAATACTACCTCAGATATGTAAAGTGGTACAATAGCAGATGTGACACCAATTCCTATGCCAGCAAGTAAGCGGCCTATTATCATAGTCTGTACACTCTGGGCTGTGGCACTGAAAATATATAAGACAAAGCATTAGTGTTCAGCACATATTTTACAATATCACAAACCTGTCTTCAGCAAGAGATGACAGACCACAGAAATGCTCCAATTGTCAGTGGGATGGCATCTAATTGAAAACTCCTTGTTCTACCGAACTTGTCTGCCAATGCTCCACCAGTAAATGAACCAACAGTGGCACCAGCAAGAAGTGCACTAACAACCCATCCTGCTCAAGGTGTTACATTATGGAAAAGTATCAGCATGAATATCATAGAAGAAAAAAGAACAATAATCTGAAACTTTAAAAAGAACAAAATATGAAGCAATTAATATCCCAACTGAAGCTTTTCAATGTGCAACTTTCTTTTTCTCGTTTGCAAAAATTGATGGCAAACATGATATAAGACAACATCCCTTACATTATCAAATTTGCTAAACATATGTATTGTTATACATAACAACATACTAATTTACGGAAAACAGGAAAAAAGAAAGAAAAAAAAAATACTGCACTTGCCTTGTAATACAGTGTTTTCCACAATCCCAAGATCCTTGGCGAGGTACTCAAGAGCACCATTTACCACCCTGCAGCAGCCAAAGCAGAGTACAAAACCATTATAGCCTCAGAACATGGATATGTTACATAACAAGACATTTCAGGACAGAAAAAAATGTCCAATTTAATGCAGGACTTGCATATATATTCTGCTGCTCTATTCCTCCAGAGTGGAGAATTAGAGAACTTTATTTTGCACACTGGTGGGAGAGTAGAAAATTGATGTTGAATTAAAAAAATCCAAACAAGCTCTAGGGCATGCAGTTTGCAAAGTAAACTAAACCATACCCGAGATGGTAACCAAACAAAATAGCTCCCAAACAAGCAACACCAACGTATGGCAAAACTGTCCCAGAAGATTTGCCCTGAGGCACAGTGAAAGGAACATTCTCAAGATCACCATCTGCAACATAATTTCATATGGTACTTGTAAGAATATAGAAACTAATCAATATTCTAAGAGTATCATTGTCCATGGTTAAATGTTTAAACTTCTACATGCATGGAAGGCACTTTTGTGATATATAGACAGTTTCAAAGAACCATGCCCCATAAATCCCATGTTAAAACACCAAAATGAAAAGAAATGGTCAGAGCTGATCATAACACAAGTACAAGCCAGCATATTATGTTCTCAGATTGTGTGTCCTTGGGATAGCACCAGAACAGGATTGCTAAGTTTATAAAGCACACAAAGGATGACGGATCCAGGGGATAATGGTGAAATAGAACCGGCAAGGTACAAGGAAGAAGTGCATTTGTTCTTCAAAATTTTCAAAACAGAAATGAATTATTAGCCAATCACTGCCATAATAAAATGTAAGGCCACGCAGGACCATCCAGATTTCAACAAGACATGCCATCAGGTAAATATAGATCATTGAGAAAAGTGATTTACTTAATAATAAGAGCATTATTAAGCTTGGCCTTCGAATGGATTCTTCAATTCACAGAAAGAAAATCCAACTAAATCCACTGGCAATGTTGGAATGGACTGGACTCCGAAGTGGGTTCTTCAATTCCCATTTAAAGCCCCCAATTTCGTGCAAATATATCGAAACCTTACCATTACAAGGTAATATGAAGTTTAACTTTGTAAGGTTTGTACTTTGAAGTTTGATCTCTCTCTCTCTCTCTCTCTCTCTCTCTTTCACACACACACACACAAAGATCTAAGTAGAGAATGTGGCAAGAAAACAAAAGGAAGTAAACAACCTTAACATGTAGCCAAATAATGAAGTAATTCAAAGACAAAACTGTAATCAATCTGTTAAATTTAAAGGGAAAAAATAAATAAAAAATAACTATGACCCAATAAAACTATACAATTTTTGAAAATGAAAAGAAAGCCAATCAATCAAGATGTTTAATGGACAAACCAGTAGCCTGAGCCTTGACTGATCTGGGCTTGGCCAAGGACCTGAAAATGCCATAAGCACCCACTCTTGCACCAGTGAGCTCAGTCTCCATAGCCGTCGAACTGGTGCGTAGACCACAGCAAGCACTCCTATCGATCATTCTCAATCCCAAACTTGGTTTTTTAGATTCCCCAAAACCATTCAAAATCCTTGTACGCTTTTGGACCCCAAAACCTATACCTCCTTTGACTGCAAAAGTTGACGCCTGCATTTTTTTTCTTTTAACCTGAAAATTAAAAAAAAAAAAAATCCAATTACCAATAAAGTCAAAATTTAGTAAAAACCCATTAAAAGTTTGGGTATTTCAAGCATAAAAAACGTATCAATTAAGAAACATATTTATCTCAGAAGGTGAATTTAACACAATGGCATTAAAGGGTATGTAAAAACAGAGTGATCAAAATTAAGTAGAAAATTTGCAAAACAATGCTACTATTTTCGAAGATCTAATTCATTCTACAAATTTAAAATTACAAAACAAGTATCAGTGACAGAAACAGAACCCCGATCAGACTGTCTCACTTGCTTTTTGTTAGTTTGTGGTGGTTTCTCTCTGTTTTCTCAGCTTACTCTGTTCCGATTGCTCTGCTCTGTTTTGGTTTTTATGGGGTTTTATTAGTGGGAGACACAGGCTTCGGAAAGTCCGCTAAACAGAGTGGAAATGAGTGAGAGTGAGACCTACGATGACGAATTTGGTGGAGAATTCAATTCCATTTCTTTGATGCTTTGATTCCTTCTCTTTGTTTTCTTTTTCCCTTGTAAATTATTGTTTGCTCACTGTAATAGAAATAGATGGTACAACTGTTTAAGATAAGTTCGATTTTTCTACCAGTATTAGTTTTTGAATTCAAAATACTTTGTAGATTAATTTATAATGTGAAATAAGAATTGTTATCAATAATTCCTATAACATTATATCAAATAATAATAATAAATAATTCCTATAGGCTATAACAAAAAGGTTGCAACTTGCAAACAATAATTATATAAAAAGATAATTAAGTAAAGTCTCTTAAGTGCAGAATATTAAATTCGGTCATCAATTAAGTCTAAAGCAATTATGCTTGAGGTTAATTAACTTTCAATTTCTGGCTTTTATAAAATATACATACATATATATTATCCTTCAAAAAAAATAATACCGATTATGTTTAATTGTTCAATTTAATCATGTATTTTTTTTTTTTTTTAACATTCCTCTTATAAAATACTTTTTCAAACAAGTCAAACATTATTTTCTTATGTTAATTAAAACATCACCCTTTGTAAAAAAAAATTATAGTTAGATTTGTATGAACATTTATTAATTTATCGAGAAGTAGTTAAAGTATATTTGTGCATAACATTAAAGAAAACAAGTAAGATTTTAGAAAATTGTATATAAACACATATATTAAAAAGAAAAAAAAAATTCATTATACAATAGTGATAATTTAAATGACAATCCATATACATTTTAATTAAATTACTTTTTAAATGATTTAAAAATTCAAATTATTAATGCATGTCATTTTTTTATATATACTTAGAGGGAAGATTTTCCTTCAAATTGATTTCAAAGAAAATTACTATATTTTGTTTAAATCTATATCGATAAATTCAACCTATCTTATGTTTTTTGAGTAATTAGATACTTTAGAAGCATGAGAATTATGCTTTCTTCTTTTACATTCATAACGGAGTCTACTTATTAAATTTATGGTAAAATTGACTATAAATATGAGAAAAAGAAACTTAATTTTATTATATTTCAAGAATACTTAATAATTTTTTATTTTCTAATTAACAAGGATGCTTTCAAATATATATATATATATATATATATATTTAAGCCAACAGTTTGTAGTTTTTGTTTTATCTATGCCAACTTAGCTATATGTATAAAATATGTTTTCTTTTGTTTTGTTCTGTCCTTGTTAACTGGAAAAGATTTTTGAACGGTGAAATGGGGAGATAAATTTGGGGTTAAAATTCTATATGAGTGATAAATTTGGGGTTAAATTAAATTAGAGAATGGAAAGTAAATTAAAAAAAAAAAAAAAAAAAAGATAAGGTAAATTTTTCTATCTGTCGGGGCCGGGGGATGAATTACAAAGTTACACGTTGGATTGCGGATTAGATTTGGGGTTGGGTTGCGTTTGAGATGAGATGATGTGGGTGCGCGTGGGACAAATAATAGGGTTTTTTTTTTTACTTATTGTACTGTACACCTTTTCCTTTTTAAACAGTGATGTTCTTTTGTTTAACTATATATATATATATATATATATATATATATATATATATATATATTGCAAAAAATGGAAACTTGAAATAGGAAACAATTCAAGAAATAGGAAACAATTATTGGAAGGAAACTTTTTAACCGCATGCATGCAGACCCCAAAAATGGCTCATGCTGCATCTGCATGCACCTGACCTACTAGCCTTCTTTTTTGGTTTTTTTTAAAGAACATACCGCCCAACTTGAAAAAATAAAAACGAAAAAAGTCCCTAAAATCTGTCCCAATCTCTCCACATTATTATCCAAAAATAAGCCTTCATTAGGCTAAACTCTAATCCATTACGTATTTTCTATTTCCATCGTATTTACCTACTTTTTTTTTCTCTTATATATTTAGTTATTTACCTAAATTACGTTATAATTTGATGCTATATGAGTTGAATGATGCTTGAATAATTATTTTATTTGAGAGCATGCTTTCATTTTATTTATGGGTTTTCTTCCTACTAGCTTGAGATTTTATTAGCTTTTCTTTCAAACAAGACCTTTTTTATGCTTAAATACTCATTATCTATTGTGTGTTGGGTTTAATTTCCTCTTGATATATATGTTTCAGAGTTCAGCTCCATGCCATGAATTTCCATCCTCCACATATAATAACATGTTTAAATATTTACGATCATGTATGTTTGGATTTAATTTCCTCTTGAATAATGTCTTGATTTCAAAGGTTAACTCCATGTCATGATTTGCCAATTCTTTGACTAGAACGTCTCTTATCCATGCTCCATGAGTGACAACATGGCCCTGTTAACCTTTTATGATTATGAATCCACATATATGGTTAAACTATATCTAAATGGGTATACTTGCAAGTGTGGAAATTATTTTCCCATGCATATTTATGGTATGATGTCACGTCACTTTAGCCTACATATATATTAACAATGGCTTGATCTTTCAAAACACTTCAAGCTTTCAATAAATGATTTTACAATGGGATTTATCGAAATTTCTTTCCAAAATAGTCTAGACATCCTTGAAGAAATCCTTTTCAAGAAATAATTAATGGTTTGTTACTCTTTTTAAGAAAGTATTTTCTAAAGAAACGTTTTCTATGGTCAATGGAGGTTCCTTTTCATAAAAAAGTGGGATACCTAGCCAATGGACAAAAACAACAATAACAATATATATATATATATATATATATATATATATATAAACAAAAAGGAAAGAAAGAAATAAAAAGAGTTTTTTTTTTTTTCCAAAATGGAAAATTTAGGGTAGATTTGGTAAATGTTTTTTCCTTTTATTTTCTGTTTCCAAAAATAATTTTTTATTTTTTAGATTAAAAACTTGTTTAAAAACCTAAAATGGACAAAAAACAAAAACTATTTTCAAAACTCAATTTGTAAAGCAAATTGAAAATGGGAAAAATGTTATTTTCAGTTTCCAATTTTCAAAAGCCAATGAAAACACATGTAATTTAATGAATCCATCTTAGTTTCAGAGTTCGAATCTTTGGAACAACATATTTAATTATTTTTTATTTTTTTCCTTTAAAAAACTTTTTTTTTTATTTTAACTAACCAAACATGTTTTTTATTTTAAAAATACAAGAAAAATATTTTTTTTTTCTTTCTATTCCAAAAAACAAGTTTTTGAAACTAGAAAACAAAAACTGTCCCCAAACATAACCTTAGTAATTTTGACATTGGGGTTTGTAACATACATGCTAAGGCAAAACTTAGTTATAGACTTATAATTTCTAAATTCAAACACATAGTTGCATTGAATGATAGTTAAGGTTTGTTTCTTGGGGTAGGGGGTCTTGGGGGAGGGATGATGTGAAGCATAAAAATATTGACCATTCAAAAATAAAATAAAAATATATTGAAATTCAAAAATAAATTAATATATGAAAAAAAATAAAATTAGCATCTATTCAATATTTAAGAAATAAAAGATATATATAAAATAGTTATCTCTTAATACTTTTATACTCAATCATTTGTGATCTATCAAAATGTAACTCAAAAATCTTTTAAAGCAAATCATTCTAAATGATGCAACAATTTTCCTATTAATGTAAAAAATCAAAAGATCCGTTGTAAATCAACCCTGAAAGTTAAAATCATATTTAATATCATTGTATGTCCAATATTATGCTTACTAAAAAAAAAACTAATTATTGTTGTTAGGTAATTCTTTAAAAAAGATTAACTGTAAAAAAAATATAAACAAAAAATAAAAAGCACAAGTGGAACCGAACAAAACAACATCACTCAAAACTGAAAGCCCCAAAACTTTAAAGGTGCATTTGTATACCGCTTATTTTGCTGAAAACTAAAAACAATAAAAAAAATATTTTTTGGATTACTGTTCACAAGGAAAACATTGTTCACTTGCCTTCTTGCACTGTTCATGTCCCATGAACAATGCAAGGGGCACTGGTTAAAAAAAAAAAAAAAAAAAAAGGCTAAAATACAGACGCACTGCGTTTCAACCCAATCCAAACACTACCTAAGTCTCAAACATCAATTAAATAAATTGTTATACCAAGCATATATAAGTCAAGTGAACATTTTATTTTTAGAATCTTTGGGTAAGCTTTCAAAGTCCTAAACTTTAATGTAAAACACATATAGGTTAGGTGACCATTTAATGGGTTCTAGTTAACTCGACTGGTAAAGTCTTTGATGGTTGAATAAGAAATCTGAGGTTTAATCACTACTTATGCTAAAAACCGATAGGTGCCTTGGTCTGATAATAAAAAATTATCATCAAAAGCAGACGCCATAAGTTGAAACTTTCTATAATAAAAAAATATAAAATAAAAGGTCAGGTGACCATTTTATTTTTAAAAAATGCTAAAACTATTACAAATTTTAGAAAAATAAACTTATAGATTGAAGTGACAATGAATATGAATGGTCGATTTCATCCACCTAGTAAATGATGGTTTGATTTATTTATTTTTTAATGATTATTGACACATTAGTTTATAAGTTTTACATAATAAAATTTGTAACATCCCTAGCATCAATCTTTATTTTTTAAATTCCTTGGATTAGCTTTCAATTTGAAATAACTAGTTTCAATTTTGGGGGGCCAAATACACACACACACACACACACACACACACACATATATATATATATATATATATATATTGTATCTTACTTTCAATGTATATACTAAGAAACTTTTTAAAAAATTCTAGGAGGATCATGGCATCCCTTAGTCTACAAACAACTTTGTCTTTGGATGCATTGACCAATAAAAGACATATATAGTGTTATCTTTTCTTAAAAACATTTAAATTTAATTTAATTATTTTTTTAATTTAATTGGAAAAATTACTCTATTATAATTGTACTTATGTTTTACCCATATACTATTGGTAAAAACCCTGGCCACCTTTAGACCCATTAGTTTTTTTCTAACTCAAATAACCCTAGATATAAGACTAAGTAAGGATTCTAAAAAGAGGTGGCTTCAAGATTATTAAGGTAAGCACCACCTCGTTTACTATCTATTGACTAGTAAATTAAAATTGTGTGGACTCTTACACTAATGATTAAAATTCAAAACAAGTAGCAAAATCTATAAGAGTTTGACTTACCTCAGGTACTTTTTTAACTGGACATGTCTTTTTGTTTTAAATATATAATGGTAAATGGTAGTGGGTTTTAATCTCCACATTTTATTTAGTTAGTGAATGATATGACATTTTCTCATTGTTGAGGCTCATTTTCGGGAGCCCAGTATGAAGAAGCAGCCTAGCAACATCAACAGAAAAAAATTAGAAAGTGGATAGAAAGCCCATTAAGCCCAAGTGGCAGGAATAATGGATTATCGGTCCATAAAGCAAATAAATGAATCTTGAAGAAGTAAATGGGCCTGAAAAGGCCCGGAAAGAGAAAAACAGCGAACCGTGAGCCACAGATGTAGAAAAGTAAGAATGAGCCACGTCTATTGCGGCAGACTCAAAGTAAAGTAAGTACAGAGCCATAGAAAAACTTATAAGCTCTAAGGATGAGGTATGGAGTAGTTGGGCCGAGGAAGCCCAACGAATTAGTAAAGGCCCATGGAAAGTACGGAATTAGAAAGGGTCAAGGACGCCAAAAAGAAAGCAAATGGGACACGAGAGCTCGTAGGCAGACATGGCAAGAGGGCCTAGTGAGGCTTATTAAGCTCTTAGAAAGGAAAACAGGCAGCAGGCCCAAAGAGGCCCAATGGTACTAAATTAAATCACCATAACATGAATATTGAAACGATGCGACAGGAAGCAATAGCAGGGCCGTGAAGATCAAAACACGAGAGGATGCAAGTGAGCTAAAGCCCACAGCCGAGCAAAAGCCCAAACCCCAAACGGCAAGTCAGAAAGAGATAGCCCTCGCCACAAGAAGTTAGAGGTGGACGGCAGGATGAACAGACAGATGCCCAGGCCGCGGCAAATTAACGCATGAACAGCGGGCAGATTTTGGACTGACATGAAAAACAGAGCACGCGCAAGGACCAGGTCTCACTAGCCTGTACCCAGCCAATACGAGTAGAGGTGGGTCATGGGTCAAAGGTAAGGAGGGACGTGGTCTGGCGGAGGGAAGAGGGAAAGAACCTATTTCAAGGATCTTGCTCAGGCTACTTTCGGGTGAGTGTCCTGCTGGAATGACATGCTACCCAAAAATAGCAAAGCTGAGTTGGAACCGTTTGGTGCATGCCATGAGGGAAGAGAGAGAGAACACCTTACCGTGGCAGGTAAGAATGCCATAGCAAGCAAATAGACAAATATTTTGTCCCCGCCTGGTGATGTGGTCTGGCGCGGCCAGCGCAGGTAAGTGGCGCTGGTTAGGCACCTGACTAATCAGTAATGGTCGGCAAGGACACACACCAGACAAAAGGCAATTAGAGGATAAAAAGGTAAAAGTCAAACCATGGTAGGCACTAAATAAGGACACTCACTGTGCGCAAGGAAGGTAAGAAAAAAGGGGAGGAACCGAAGGAAAAAGAAAAACAGAGTAAGAGAAAGGAAAACTGCGGAAAGGCTAATACTAGCTAAAAAAAAAAGAGAAAGAAAAAAAGATTGAGAAAAGAAAAAAAGATAAGAAAAAAATGAGGAAAGAAAGATGGCGGGCATGCACCAAGATGGGTTGTTTTCCTTCTCTCCCTCTCAAACTCACGCTCTCTATTGTTACTGACTTGGACACGAGTCATTTAGAACCGTCCCTTCAAAGTCATTAATCTCTCCTTTTGAAAAATTATTCGCATTGAAGGAATGTTGTCTCCTTCTTGGCTTGCACCCTTTTAACATATTGCAGCAGACTAACAGTTTTATAAGTTTACCTTTATTTCCTCTTTCTTTCCTACAACATTTACTTTCATGTTAATAGTTCATTTTGTTTTTATTTTATTGGACTATGTATTCTTTACAATGTCTCATCGTTTAAGTTTAGTAAGCAAACCTCTTTGATATTACGTTATATCTGCCTGTTGTAATCATCTCAAGAAGGTCTGCCTGCCATGGTCACATAATATAAACTGCGACAGAATAGGGCATGGCTTGCGCACAAGCCGGACCAAGGTGAGTTGCAATTGGGCCGATTCCAACTCTCTAATCTAGAATATTTTGGGTTTAGCAAGGCAGGAAGGAGCAATCCAGCCCAACGTTGTACAAAAAGCCTATAACACCCGTTACACCCATTAAAACAAAAGGAGATTCCAGTTAAAAAAATACTGGAGGTAAGCCAAATTCAATCTATAAAATCTCTAAAACATGTTGTAGCGTTCATTGCATGAATATGAAATTTTATTTGCTCCAATGGATTCTACTTAAAGGAAATATTTGATCATATTTCTCCAAACAATTCAAAAGTAATTCTAGTCTCCATTATATTCATTAGTATAGTATTTTTTGTGTTTTTCCATATTTATGGTTCAAATCCTATTTCCCTGGCCTACTATCTACCTATCTATAATAATAATAATAATAATAGGACCTTTTTTTTTTTTGTTGAGAAACAAGACTTTGCATTTCATTCAACTAGGCCAAGAAAGTCGGCCTCTAAAACAAAGGTAATATCTGGTGGTACATCTTCCATCCAGACTTGGTAATTAGAGGAATAGAGTTTGCACTTTTTGCTAAAGTATGAACTACAGTATTACAATGCCTACGAACATGGGAATAATGTATCTCTGAGAAACAAGAGGCAAGATACTGTATGTCCTTAACTAAGTGACCAAAATGGGATAAGGTGTAAGAGTTATTTTGGAGAGCTAAGATGAGAACTTGCGAGTCCCCTTCAAGAATCACTCGATCAAAACCTGTCTCCAAGGCCAAAAATAAAGCTCTCATGGCTGTCTTTGCTTCGACGTCAATGGCTGTGAAGGGAAGCGTAGATCTTTTGGTGAGTGAGACCATATCTTGACCCTTGCTGTTCCGAAGAATCACGCCTAATTCAGCACACTGTTTTGCCTCAAACAAAGCTCCATCAAAATTCAATTTGTATAGTGGACGTTCCAGATGATGCCATCTCGTTGGTGGGCGTCCCACAGGTATAGTGTGAAATGTATTTTGGAGTGCAAATACCTGTCCTTGGCTTGATGCAGCAGCTGATCAAGGGAGATGACAGCTTTTCCCAGCCTGAGGTTATTTCTTCGATTCCATAGAGCCCAAATCACCATGGAAAAAAGAGCTGGGTCCCTGTTTTCTGCAAAACTAATTGTACATGATAAATGTGCACCGTTAGGTCAATTTTTTTAATTCATAATTTATAATTGTAAGATATTATAAAATAATTTAAAAATAAATAATAGAACTCCATTTAAATATCATGAAACTGGATAATTGAGTTTTAATTTGAATCTTATTTTAAATAAATAGACTTAACAATGCACATTTATCAAGTACAATATAGGTTTGGCCATTCCTTAAAAACTTAGACATTGGCATAAATCAATGAATTTATTATTTTAGGTAACAATTTCAAATAACACCCCTTTTTATCCCATTTTATGTGTGTATGACCTCACAAGCATGGTTATCAGTATCCTGATCCGAATCTTTGCATATTAAAATCCTAAGATTTTACATCCCTAAAACGTTATGAATCCTACTAGGATTTATACTAAAGTGAGATTCGTGTGGAATCTCAATCCCACGGCAATATTAATGATCTTGTGCTATAAAGGAAAATTCAATATTTTGCTTATTTCGAGCCTTCAAATGGAGCCCAAAGGCCCTGAACTAATTAAAAAAATGTAATAAACAAATTAGCCCAATCGCCATAGCCCAAATTAATTTTTTTTTAAACATATATAAAGAAAAGTAAAAAATAAAACCCTAAGGCTCGCGTCAGTCGTCACCTTACCTAGCAAACAAAATAACATAAGACAAAAGAGAAGAGAAGAGACTAGACTACTAGAGAGTAGAAGCCAAGTGTGAGGAGCTGAGAAATTTGACGGTGACGCCACTATGAGAGAAACCATTGACGACAAAGGTGATTTTTTTTTTTTAAATTATGCTAACAATGTCGAGAATGTTGTTTGTAATAATCAACGACACTTTAAGAAACCCATCCAAGGTAACCAAAATTTTGGTCTTGATGATTGAGTGTGTTTGTGGTGTTGTTTGAAACATTGTTTTTTGCTTTGTGTTGTTTACGTAAGACATTAGGTTTGACATTGTTATTTGTTAACTTTTGAACTTTGAAATTTGAACTTTGTTTATGTATTTATAGTTAAGTACTTTGCCTTTTATTGATGATTTCACTAATTTGTAGGATCTCGATCCTAATAATTTGCTCACAAGTGTGAGATGCATCCTTATTTGCAAGAGGAAGTGTGTATAATTATTACACAAGAGAGGAGACCTCCTTGAGTCAACGAGGAAATGTCGACTAAAAGTTATTATTATTTTTTCAAATTGGGAAAAGTTAACGAATACCATAAGTCATTGGTTTAAGAAATATATTTTTAAAAATTTAATGGAAAAAATAATGTCCGATTAACGGGTGCCTCTTTAGGCATTTGTTAATAGACAATTTTAAGAAAATTTTGATACCACTTTTATTGGGAAATATAAAAATCTTTCAAAATAATCCTTTACTTTTTTTCTTTTCTCATTAAAAGTTTTTAAAAATATTTTCTAAATCAATTCCCTTAAAGCATCCTTTAACTTTTCCTAAAGAAAAAAGCACTAACTTTGTGATAGTTTTTTATATTTCTCACGAAAGTGGTATTAATTTTTTTCTAAATAGTTTATTAATAAATACCCTAATGTCGCATTTGGATATTTGAATTTTAAAGTGATAGCTAGATTTGAAATTCCTTAATTCTAAATATATAAATATTAAAGTCTGTCTTATAAATTTCTAAAACTCTATGAGTTTAGAAGTTATTTCAAATTGAAGGATTTAAAGGTTTTGTCAAATCCAAATCCTTGACTATTTTTAAACAATCCAAACAAAATATTTGAATTTTAATCACCTAAATTCAAATTCATGTAACCAATTCTACCATCCAAACACACCAATACCCACTAACAACAACCTTCAAATTTTCCATATAACGAGTCTTTCTTTTCCAAAGCTGCATAAGAATATCACAGAGATAGCATGCCAGAATTATAGTTTTTTTTTTTTTTTTTAAAAATCAATAATTGTGATATAATGGATTTAAAATTTAGACATCTTTTTTTTTTTTTTGGAAACACCAAAAGGAGGTGATAGAATTGTAATAATTTAAGCAGCTGAAACCTACAGGATGAGGTTGCATTTGTGCTGTGTCTAGGAATATAGTTATAGAAATTCTGAAAGGCTGATTGGTAGAAGGATTTTTGTTTTTGTTTTAAAAACAGTATAAAAATAATTTTTAAAAAATTGAACTTAAAAATAGTTTTTAAATAATAATTTTTATATTATACGTATTTGGCTAATACTTTTAAGAACAATTTTTAAATAACTAAAAACAAAATATAATTATTTGGGAGACCATTTCTATTTTTGAGATTTAAAAAAAATATTTACAAAAAGTAATATGTAGAATCTGTAGATTACTTTTTTTTTTTTTTTTGGATAATGATAAGGGCATAGAGCTCATCGTGTACAAATTTCAAATTTGAAAAGTGTGGGAATTCTTTTTGTGATAAAGATAAGCTCCTTAATTTAAGAGATAAAAAAGTTTGGACAAAAGTAATTATTGAGTACTCCTGGAGTACCATAAATGTGTATTCCTCTCTCTCACATAATTATGGGTCCCACTGTTTTCAATTTATTTACAGCTATGCCATTAAAAACCTTTTTTATATCTTGTAAACACCCTTTTATGGCTTGTTTGGTAAGAGTATTTAAATATAGTTTTTTGTTTTGCAATTCATAAAATGGTAGGTCCCACACTTGAGTTTAATATTTGGCTAATGTTTTTTAAATACAATTTTCAAAAAACTATATCCTATTTTCCTTATTTAAAACAGAATTTTGAAAACAGCTTAGGAGGGCGTTTTCAAGATACAGAAAATTTTTTTAATGACATAGTTGTAAATAAATTGAAAATAGTGAACCCCACATATTTGTCTAGGCTCTTTTATCTCTTAAATTTAGGAGTTTCTTTTTTATCACAAAAAGAATTCTCACACTTTAAATTTGAAACTTATCATTAAAAAGAAAAAAAAACATAATGAGCTCGAGTCTTTTGGGTAAATAATGCTAATTTGAAACTTTATTTGCGTTATAGGAACTGTTGAAACTTATTTGGGGAATTGAGGAGAGAGACTGAATTTCGGCAACTGTGTTGCCGAAATTCAATCAAAAAGTTGGAGAGAGAAAATTTTCTGCCACGGTGTGCTTGGGTGAGAGAGGAGTGCCCCCAAAAAAAACTTTTTCTCCCTATTTCGGTAATGGCATTACCGAAATAGGGAGGCTTTTTATTTTTTTATTTTTTTCCTATTTCGGTATTGCCATTACCGAAATAGGAGAAAAAAATTAAAAAAAATTTCCCTCCTATTTCGGCAATGGGAAGACCGAAATAGGGGCAACTTTTCTTTTTTCTTTTTGTTTTTCCTTCCTATTTCGGTATTGCCATTACCGAAATAGGAGAAAAAAATTAAAAAAATTTTCCCTCCTATTTCGGCAATGGGAAGACCGAAATAGGGGCAACTTTTTTTTTTTTTTTTCTTCCTATTTCGGTATGGCCATCACCGAAATAGGAGAAAAAAAATTAAAAAAATTTTCCCTCCTATTTCGGCAATGGAAAGACCGAAATAGGGGGACTTTTTTTTTTTTTTTTTCCTATTTCGGTATTGCCATTACCGAAATAGGAGAAAAAAATTAAAAAAAATTTCCCTCCTATTTCGGCAATGGGAATACCGAAGTAGGAGGGCAAATTTTTTTGGTTTTTTCTCCTATTTCGGTAATGGTATTACCGAAATTGGAGGAAAAAAAATAAAAAAATTCTGTCTCCTATATCGGCAATGGCGTTACCGAAATAGGGGACACTTTTTTGTACAAGCTAATAAAAAGCAATAAAAAAAAATTTTGTGATTGGTTTGTGGTAATATCATTGCCCAAATAGAGGGAAAAAAAATTATAATTAATTTGTGGCAATGCAATGCCGAAATGGAGGGCATTATTGTCAAAATAAAAGTGTGGTAATTGTGGTAATGTCATTGCTAAAAATTAGAGGAGAAGTACACATTTTAATCAAACAATTAACTCGGTATCAGAATTTTTGTTTTTTTTTGTTTTTCTCTTTAGAGGAGAAATACACACACTTCTTCTAGTTCTTTTATAGCTTCCTATATTTTTTTTTTGTCTCTACGTTAGCTTCTTATATTAGAAGAATCTCAGTAGCACGTAACTTGGCACGAGTGCTTGTAATGTTCCTTCTTTTTGTACTTGAATGGAAAAAATACTGCTACTTCTTATTAATAATGTGTGAGCCTTATCAACAATTCTAAAAGCAAAAAAATGTCAGAAGCTTTATATCTTATTTTGTCTCTTTTATATCTTTCCTCTGAAATGAGATTACAACCAAATCTCTTTACCTCTTTCCAAGAAATAAGTCATGCGTGCACAGTTTCTTTTTTGTCTTCTTATTTTTTCTGCGTGTCTCGAACATTCAATTTTGTCTTCTTACTTTTCCTCTCTTCGTAATAAAAGGCAAGTAGCTGAAGGTTTTTTCCTCACAAAGTTACATCCTTCGGCTACTTGCCTTTCATTGTTACTTTTTTCTTTTGCTTATCAGTGCATTGCATTGCTTCTCTATTTCTTTGGTGCATTCTTACTCTCCTGCTTTGAATTAACGTAAGTTTTTTTACATTGTTTATTAACTTATATGCTTTTTAAATATTAGAAGCTAATGTGTGTTTCTTTTCTTTAAAGTTTATTATTGTTGTTATTTTGTGTTTATTTATTATTATCTAATTGTGTTTTTTTTTTTTGCAAGTATCACTCTATAATTCTCACGATTGTAGTAAGCATCTCAACTTTCTAATTAAATTTATGTATGTGTTTTGTTAATTTAGAAATTATTTAATATTATTTATTGTTGTTATTAGTATATGACCACAAAAATTTTAATAAATTGTATTATTGTGATCTTTTTATAATCAAATTTACTTTGTTATTATTAATTATTACATCTATTACTTGAAAAAAATATATTGCATAACATGTTTGTTGATTTATAATAAATATATATCGATGTGTATTATTATTATTATTATTATTATTATTATTATTATTATTATTATTATTATTATTATTATTATTATTATTGTCAATTCATTAATGTCATAGAGGTTATTTCAGTTTGATTTATAGAAGCATGGTTTAACTCATTGTTTGCACCTTACAGAAGGATATATTGGAAATGGAGCCTGGGTCATTCAATCACATCTCTAATGATGCAATGGAAGGCAGAGTACGTTACGAGATCAAAATTTATTAATGTTCTAATAATATCTGCAATTATTCTTTCAATAAACATGAAAAGAATTTCAACATTAGCAATATAACATTGTACATTTTTAAAAAAATTTCAGGTTTCGACCTTACGAATGCGACCCCAACCGTTTGCACCCCCCCCGCAATTAGGTGAAAGTATCACCCCATATTTGCATCAATGTCGACTGTACCGTGTTACCCGCTTACCACATATAGATATTGACTGGGGTCTTATCACTTCTTTGGTGGAGCGATGGCAATCTGACACCCATACATTTCACCTACCTACTTGTGAAATGTCAATTACTTTACAAGATATAGCAATCCTTACAGGATTGCCTATTGATGGCACTGCAGTGTGTGGGCCCACTAATTTGAATTGGGAACGAGTTTGTCAAGAATTACTTGGAGTGATACCGCCTGAAAATGCATTGGCATATGGTGGCCTTAAAATAACATGGGTAAGGAATACATTCTCAAACCTACCAGAGGATGCCAATGCTATAACAACCCAACAGTATGCTAGGGCATACATGTTCCAGGTTTTGGCTTTACTATTTGGAAATAAAAGTCAAAGTAGGTTGCATTGCTGCTTTCTCCACTTGTTAGCGGACTTTGGTATAGCTGGGGAATATAGCTGGGGTAGTGCCACACTTGCTCTCCTTTATAAAGAGCTGTGTACTGCTGCTATTAGAAAAAGCACGGAGGTTGCAAGTCCCATTTTCATATTACAATTATGGGCGTGGGAGCATCTTCCATATCTGACCCCAATTCCAATAAATCCAACTCATTTAAATGGTGACGACCCATACGGTTGTAGGTATAATATTTAATTTCTATTTCTATTTCTATACAAGATTGTATACTGTAGCATTTATCATTGATACTTCCAATGTTCTGAGATCAGTGGCAATCATCAATTGTATATAGGTGGGATACCAGGAGAACGTTTACTCACACACCAACGCATGTTCTACGTGCATACCGTTCTAATCACGACACACATAATAATGAACAGGTAATATATGTTATCACAGGGCATCAATGGTTAATTTACTAGTTATATTATTGTCTTGATCGATTATAACATAGTTATTGTAATTGGAATCGCAGGTTGTTTGGACACCGTACGATGGTTATTTGCATGACTGGTGTCTTGCAGAAAAACATATATGGATGACAACAGCTCCATTGCTATGCTTTCAAATTGTGGAGTATTACCATCCAGAAAGAGTCATGCAACAATTTGGCTTGTTGCAGAGATGTCCAAAATGGCCTACAGACAATTTTGATAAATCTGTGCATTGTGTAAAGATGACAGGAAAATCCGATGTTAATTGGAGTAGTAAACATGCACATTACTACCAACTTTGGAATGAGCGAGCTCAAAGACAAGTTGGGGATGACAATTTCCAGGTAGAGGTGGACTACACAACATGGTACCATGAACATGGTCACTTGTTCACAACACCAGAGGCGACTGCCCATATGTACCAGGTTATTATTTTAGCTTTTTCAATACTGCACTAATATTGATAACAAATTATTATTTTAGCTTTTTCAATAGTACACTAATATTTTTTTTTTCTTTTTATGTGGTAGGTAACTGAGATAAATAATATGTTAAGGTTCGCTGTTGCAAACCAACAAAGGACTGACCTGACTGGACAGCAATGCCTTCCAGAAATAGTAGAGGGCCTTAATCGAGTGAAGTTATCAATAGAAGCACACACTTCCTCCGTTCCTACTGAAAGGGTGACACACTTCGGGCGTCGACAGAGGCATCGAGGAAGGCAGCACCAGCAAACCTCTACAGAAACTCGCTCTTCCACACAATGTAGACAACGCAGAAATAATGAAGCCAGACCATCCAACTTTACACAGCATAATACTACCCAAGCTGGGCCATCAACTTCTGCCCCTAATGAGCCACCCACCTTTAATGAGTATAATCCAAATAATGTCAGTGAGTACTGCATGTCTATATATGAACAGTACATGATGAGTACAGCACATGATAGCCAGTATCCCCAACCTAGGCCAACACCTCCTTCCTATCACCCATCACCATCTCCATCATATTATGGGCAATACAATTATGGCCAAGATAGCCAATACAACTATGAACAACATGACCAGTTCACCGCACCACAACCTTCCCAACCATCCCCTAATGCTAGTGATTTCTGCACACCACCAAATACTTGGGCATGTGCTCCAAACTCTGAGGAAGAGGCCTCCGTAACAGACTCTGAGGAAGATGCCTCAAACGAGGACAGTGGGGAAGATGTAGAAGATGCAGAAGAGATGGATGTGTCATCAGATAATGAAACTGACGAAGGTGGTAATTATCAAACAGATTTTGACATTAGAACGTAACCAAGGCGCATGGGGAAAAGTCCTGTACAAGCACGAAGGTACCCTGAACGAGTAAATAGGCATCCTCCATGTTGTGGAACACAACAAAAACTTCATGTACCCCATCGTGGCAATCACTAATCAATATAAAATGATTGTTTATTAGGAATATATTAAAGTATTATCGTTGTTTATGCATCATTGTAGCAAAAAATATTATGTCTACATAGTATACATATGACATTATACTACTAACCATAAGAAATGTAACACACATATTTTGGTATTTTTATAGCCACAACCGTAGGCGCAGAATAGACGGAAAAAAAAAAGTGTCAAACTTCTATTTTTATAGTTGATCTTTTTTCCTTTGCATGACGGCTATTGAGGTGTCGAAGAAAAATAAAACTTTCATCATCTAATTTTCGTCCAAATTTACAGCAGCAACTTGTGCGTTAATTTTGGCCTTCAAAAATTGTGAATTTCATAAAACTCAAAACATAAAAGTTGTAGATATTTAAGTCACGGTTCCAACCCATCTGGCCTTGAGTCAATCGGAATTTTGAGGAGAGAGATACGTCTAAAATACTGATTAGTGCTCAAATCTAATTTTTCCTCGTTCAAATTGTGGCCCTTTGATTTCTTTCCTTATTTGAAGCTTTCAAACATGGTAAATAATCCAAGCACTCCAAAAAAAGTATACATTTTAAGGTGTTATCGAAACCCAAAACTATAATACACAATATATAGAATTAGTACCAACTTGCAGTAATCGAAAACACACACATGCACAGACAACACAAAATAAATAAACGTACACCCCAATCCAACACGCACAGACAACACAAAATAAATAAACGTACACCCCAATCCAACTTGCAGTGATAAAAAACATCATACCATATGGAATTAGTACCAACTTGTGAATTTCAAATAATAAAAACTAATAATATGGTCCAACTCCTAAAAAAAAAAAAAAACAGTCCAACCAATCCATTGAAGTAGATTAAATACTGTTGGGTCACTCAGTTTGGCCACTACTGGAGCCAGCCATAGTTCGAATGGGGCATGTTCTTTTATTATGGCCTTCTTGCCTACAAAGACTGCACAATGGCCTTGGTTGATGCTCTGCCCCTTCATCCATTTCATTTCGAAGCCGAGTTGTTCTTGGTCGACCTTTTTCACGGCGTAGCTTGACATTAGGATACAAGACCGGGAAATCAGGCTCATTCCAATGTACACTGTCTGGAACCATGCAAAATCTAGGTGCATAACAAGCAACTTGTTCTTCCAACTGGTAGCAACGGTCGATATATCGCATTGCAGAGATGCCTTGATATTTACACACGGCAATGACATGTGAGCACGGAATCTTATAAACTTGCCATTTTTGACAACTACAACTGCTCTGCCTCAAATTTACCTCATGACGATGATTACCCCTATATGCAGAGTTAGGGTTTATTGGTGTTCTGACTTCAAACAGACCATCTTCATGACTGAACACAGTAACTGAATGCCTTGGTGCCTTTTTTTCCCATTTATTGAATTTATTCTTTGCATAGGCTGTAATGCATTCACCGGCAGTAACCTCTGCGCGTGCCTTAGTATACCGATCAGCAAAGTAGGCTACACAACGGTAGTATGTAAGTTCAACTAACGCAGTTATGGGCAGATTTCTAGCACTCTTTAGAATTCCGTTAAAGCTTTCAGACAAGTTTGTGGTCATTGCCCCATAGCGATGTCCACCATCGTGTGCTAACGTCCACTTATCGACCGGTATGTCCTCTAAATATTTCTCACCATCTGCACTTAATTGAGTAATTCTATCCCTGGTTATTTGATACTTTCGTAATTGATTCTCCATGCCTGCCCACATTACCATAGCCTTCAACCTTTTATTCCCAATTTGTTGATTGAAATTGCTAGCCACATGGCGAAGGCAAAAACGATGATACCAATGTGTCGACTGACATATAGTCCGCATCGCTGCCATTATACCAAGGTGACGATCAGATATGACACATAACTCTTCCCGATTAGTGACATTAATTTGAATACAACGCAAAAACCAATACCAGCTATCATCAGTTTCCTTCTCCACAATGGCAAAGGCAAGTGGAAAATGTTTGTTCTCACCATCCCACGATGATGCAATCAGTAACGTACCTCTGTACTTACCATATAGGAAAGTTCCATCTATACTAATCACTGGCCTACAATATTGAAAACCTTCAATTGATGGACCAAACGCCCAGAACACTCTGTCGAATATCGCACAGCCTGGCATATTAGCTAGCATTGTTCTCCAAATAACCCTACTGCCCGGGTTTGAATCAGTCAAAACTTTCAACCATTTTGGCAATAATTGGTAAGATTTGTCCCAATCACCAAATGCTCTACCAATTGCCTTCTCTTTCGCCTCCCACACCTTGAAATAAGAAGGCCGGTATTGGAACTTATTGTAAAGAGTCTGTTGAAGTGAAGAAATCTTTATGGTTGGATCATTTTTGACAACATCCCTCAACTCTTTCTCAATAACATGGGTGTCTAATTGCTCGTGATCTTGTGTGAGCGTGGACTCTGTACATGTGTGTGGACCATTGTATTTCCTAACCTCAAACAACCCATGTGTAGCCCGGAAGCATGCTCGAAGATGCCAAGAACAATGTTTGCACCTTACAGACCAACATGTTGGATCTGACTCTTTTACGGAAAATGTTTGGTTCCTCTTGATGTGGTAATGTTTAACAGCAGCTTGTAGTTCATCCTTATCAGCAAAAAGCAAGCCCACATAAAACTCTTGGGTAGAATCCCAAATACTCTGAGTGGGCTTCTCAAATGGCGGAGTTGGATCAGTCATATTATCCCACGTGTTCTGTGAAAAGTTTAGTGATGACGGTTGATGGAATGCCATACCTGGACTGCTTTCATGATTAGGTTCATTGATAGGCTCTTGTTCATCTCCAGCATCATCAAGGACCTCGTCGTCATCAACTTGGTCTTCATTATCCATGGCCCGCATCCTTTCTGATAATGTATGAACTGCATTTTCAGTAGTAGCAGCTATGCGGTGTGTATCATTGGGAGTATTAGCAGCTCTCTGAGTGGCGGTTTGGTTATACTGAGCTTCAAACTCAAAACAAGTAGTCTCTTGTGTGACATGCTCAGTTGGATTATCATAGTCAGCATCACTGGTGTTCATTGGTCGATACGGAACATGTTGGTCCTCAGTTGCAACATGGGTATATGAAGCATGATAGTCAGCACCACCAATGTTGATTGGAGAATGAGCTGCATCTTCAGAATAATGACCAGTATGAGTGGCATGTGTATCATGGAAGTGCCCGCCATGTGAATAACTAAACGATGCACTCGGTCCTTCGTTAGCATATTGAAGGGGAAAAACATCTTGATGGCTTCTTATAGGCTCTACATCCACGTATAACTCTGCACCTACAAATCCATATTGGCTGTCTAACATGTCTAATATTGCATTGACACCATTATCATCTTCTACCAAAACTTGTTGGTAAGTCACAGGATGTGGATGGCATTGAAAAGGAAATCTATACCAAATAGTCAGTTTTGAATTTTCTCTGTTTATATGAAGCGTGGATGCTACTCTATCACATAGATCTTCAAATGTAAAACCCCGGCTTAATGGAAGCATTGAAGGAGGTGGCCCTTCGTAATAAACCCCTTTTTCATCATGTTTAATTATTCCGCCTGAATGGATGAGAAAAATGTACAACTTTTCTGCCATCTACACTAAAACATAACAATAGAATTAATATATTAACACTACACAACCATTATAATGCAATATAAGAAGGTAATCCATTAAAAATATTTAATATTTAAATACCTAGAGTTAAGAGAATTCTATTAAAGAGGACTGGTTTACTAAAACAAGATTTTAATGCCCTTAAAACATATCAACATGAATATTATAAAAAGAAAAGTAACTACTTAAGAGATGTAATTCACCTTGTAAGAGATAAAGACTGCACTAATATCTGCAAGTGTTGTTCCTTTTAGTTGTTTGTAGAATGTATGGCACGCATGAGAGAAATAAGAGTGGAGAGAAGAAGGTTGATGAAATTTGTAGGAGAAAAAGAGTATAAAAAATGAAAGAACATCACATACACATAAACCAAATTGCTTCGGTCAAAAATCTTCTGACTCACATAAATTTGTACTTTGTAGAATAAGAATCCAGAATTGAATTTTAGCCAGCAACTCTCTCTCTCCAAATCTCTGATACAGATTTCACGCGTGATATCAATACGTTGAAGTTATGAAAGAGAAAAAGAATCTCTGACAACGAGTTGACGGAGGAAGCTATAAAAGAATGGAAACTATGACAGAGAAAAAAGGAAAAAAGAATATCTGACTGTGTACTTTTCCCCTATATTTCGGCAATGTCGTTGTCACAAATGACACATATTTTTTTTCCCTCTATTTCGGCAATGGCATTGCCACAAACTAATTGCAAAATTTATTTTTTCCCTTTACTTCGGCAATTGTATTGCCACGAATCAATTGCAATTTTTTCCCCCTCTATTTCGGCAATGGCATTACCACAAACTAATTGTAAAATTTATTTTTTCTCCTCTATTTCGGCAATGGCATTGTCACAAACCAATTGCAAATTTTGTTTTTTTCTCTCTATTTCAGTAATGCTGTTGCCACAAATGCCACAAATTTTTTTTCCCTCTATTTCGGCGATGCCATTGCCACAAACTAATTGTAAAATTTATTTGTTTTCCTTCTATTTCGGCAATGACATTGCCACAAATGAATTGCATAATTTTTTCCCTCTATGCACGCGTGACCTTATTTCTTGGAAATGATGAAGGAGGTAAAGAGATTCTATTGGTTGTAATCTCGTCTCAGAGGTAAGAGATATAAAAGAGACAAAACAAACAGGAAAAAGAATCTCTTCTTTGGTTGTAAAGCTTCTGACATTTTCTTGTTTTTTAGAATTGTTGATAAGGCTCACAAATTATTGATAAGAAGTAGCTGTACTTTCTCCATTCAAGTACAAAAAGGAGGAACATTACAAGCACCCGTGCTAAGTTACGTGCTACTGAGATTCTTCTAACATAAGAAGCTAACGTAGAGACAAAAAAATATATATATAGGAAGCTATAAAAGAACTAGAAGAAGTGTGTACTTCTCCTCTAAAGAGAAAAACAAAAAAAAAACAAAAATTTTGACACCGAGTTAATTGGTTAACTAAAATGTGTACTTCTCCTCTAATTTTCAACAATGACATTACCACAATTACCACACTTTTATTTTGGCAATAATGCCCTCTATTTCGGCATTGCATTGCCACAAAACTAATTATAAATTTTTTTTTCCCTTTATTTGGGCAATGATATTACTACAAACCAATCAAAAAAATTTTTCTATTGTTTTTTAGTAGCTTGCTTAAAAAAAGTGCCCCTATTTCGGTATCGATATTGCCGATATGGAGACAGAATTTTTTTTATTTTTTTCCTCCTGTTTCGGTAATGCCATTACCGAAATAGGAGAAAAAAACAAAAACAAAAGTTGCCCTCCTATTTCGGCAATATCAATACCGAAATAGGAGGAAAAAAGAAAAAAAAAAGCCCCTATTTCGGTATTCCCATTACCGAAATAGGGGCAATTTTTTTTACCCTTCCTACCTATTTCGGTATTGCCAATACCGAAATAGGGGCAATATTTTTTTTTTCTTCCTACCTATTTCGGTACTGCCACAAACCAATTGCAAATTTTGTTTTTTTGTTTTTTTCCCTCTATTTGGGGCAATGCCGTTGCCACCAATGCCACAAATTTTGTTTCCCTCTATTTCGGCAATGGCATTGCCACAAACTAATTGTAAAATTTATTTTTCCCCTCTATTTCGGCAATAGCATTGCCACAAATTAACTGCAATTTTTTTCCCTCTATTTCGGCAATGGCATTGGCACAAACTAATTACAAAATTTATTTTTTTTCCCCTTTATTTCGGCAATGGCATTGCCACAAATCAATTGCAATTTTATCAATACGTGAAAACTATGAAAGAGAAAAAGAATCTCTGGCAACGAGTTGACGGAGGAAGCTATAAAAGAATGGAAGCTATGAAAGAGAAAAAGGAAAACAGAAGCTGTGTACTTTTTCCCTCTATTTCGGCAATGTCGTTGCCACAAATGCCACAAATTTTTTTTCCTTTATTTTTCCCCTCTATTTCGGCAATGGCATTGCCACAAATCAATTGTAATTTTTTTTCCCTCTATTTCGGCAATGGCATTGCCACAAACTAATTGCAAAATTTTTTTTTCCCCTCTATTTCGGCAATGGCATTGCCACAAATGAATTGTAAAATTTTTTTCCCCTCTATTTCGGCAATTTCATTGCCACAAACCAATTGCAAATTTTGTTTTTTTGATTTTTTCCCTATATTTCGGCAATGCCGTTGCCACAAATGCCACAAATTTTTTTTCTCTCTATTTCGACAATGGCATTGCCACAAACTAATTGTAAAATTTATTTTTCCCTCTCTATTTCGGCAATGACATTACCACAAATCAATTGCAATTTTTTTCCCTCTATTTCGGCAATGGCATTGCCACAAACTAATTGCAAAATTTATTTTTTCCCCTTTATTTCGGCAATGGTATTGCCACAAATCAATTGCAATTTAGTCAATACGTGGAAGCTATGAAAGAGAAAAAAAATCTCTGACAACGAGTTGACGGAGGAAGCTATAAAAGAATGGAAGCTATGAAAGAGAAAAAGGAAAAAAAAATCTGTGTACTTTTTCCCTCTATTTCGGCAATGCCGTTGCCACAAATTTTTTTCCCTCTATTTCGGCAATGACATTGTCACAAACTAATTGCAAAATTTATTTTTTTTTTCCCTCTATTTCGGCAATGGCATTGTCACAAATAAATTACAATTTTTTTTCCCTCTATTTCGACAATGGCATTGCCACAAACTAATTACAAAAATTTTTTTTTCCTCTATTTCGGCAATACCACCATCACCACAAATGTCACAATTTTTTTCAAATGGTAAAATTTTTTTTTCCCCTTACCGAAATAGGATGTGAAAAAAAAAAAAACAAAATTGGCCCCCCTATTTCGGTAATGCCCTTACCGAAATAGGATAGGATGAAAAAAAAAAAAAAAAAAAAAATTGGCCCACCTATTTCGGTAAGCATTACCGAAATAGGATAGGATGAAAAAAAAAAAAAAATTTGGCCCACCTATTTCGGTAATGCCCTTACCGAAATAGGAGGGAATCTTTTGCCTCCTATTCCCTCCTATTTCGGTAAGCATTACCGAAATAGGATAGGATGAAAAAAATAATAATAATAAAAGAAGAAATTTGCCCCCTATTTTCGGCAATGGCATTACCGAAATAGGGGGGTAAAATTTTTTAATTTTTTCCCTCCTATTTCGGTAATGCCATTACCGAAATAGGGGAGCAAAAAGTTTTTTTTGGAGCACCCTCACCCGAGCACACCAACGGGTTTTCTCTCTCTAACTTTTTGATTGAATTTCGGCAACACTGTTGCCGAAATTCACTCTCTTTCCTCAAAATCCCAATTAACTTCAAACAGTGCCTAAAACGCAAATATACTTTAAAAATAACAATATTCAGCCAAAAGACTCTAATGAGCTCTATTCCCTTATCATTATCTACAAAAAAAAAAAAAAAAAGTGATCTACAGATTCTACATGTTACTTTCTGTAAATATATTTTTTTTTAAATCTCAAAAATAGAAATAGTTTCCCAAACAATTATTTTTATTTTTAGTATGTTAAAAATTGTTTTTAAAAGTGGGAGTTAACCATGTAAAATATAAACATTATTATCTGAAAACTAATTTCAAGTTCAATTTTTTGAAAATTGTGTTTATACTATTTTGAAAACAAATACAAAAATCCTACTACCAATCAGGCCCTTAGTCGTTTGAAAATAGAATACAGTTTTTTGAAAAATATATTTAGAAAATATTAACCAAACAATAAATTCAAGTGTGAGGCCCACCATTTTATAGATTGCAAAATAAGAAACTATATTTAAATACTCTTACCAAACCCTAACACATTGTTCACATTTCTTGGTATCTTATTCAATATGCTAAGTTACCTTTATTATATATATGTGTGTGTGTGTGTGTGTGTGTGTGTGTGTGTGTGTATAAACATCAAGAGCTATTAGTTATAAACATCTAGAGCTATTAGTTAAAATATAAGCCTTTTAGTTATACCCCATTTTAAGTTTTAATTAGTGTTCGAGGATATTGCATCCTAATGTTGATTAATGATTCTTTAATAAGATGTCAGTAAAGTGGGTAAATTGCAAGCAACCTTTCGCCAGGACACAAATCTCCAAAGGTTTTATGAAAAAAACTTCCAAATAGATAACTTAATACAAAAATGCACAATATGATGAAGATTCATATGTAAACTCAAAAATTTTAAAATAATTAAAACTAAATTATCAAATAAATAGTAATAATAAATTATAAAATAAGTAAATAATTTTAATAAAAAAATTACTTTAAATTCTGATTGTTTAGAGTTTAAACTTTATAAGTGTTTATACTTTATAAGTGTTTATCTATTTTTATATTTTAAAATTCTCTTTGTGCTTTGTGTTAATTTCTTAACATGAGATATAGAATGAATTTGATCGTTTCTATTAAGTTATGTTTAATTTATGCCTTAACTAGCACAAACAATAATAAACAAAATAGTTCTTTAATACTAATTTTTTCCCTAGTTCTAATTGAAAAAAATCAACACACTCACAAATTCTTCTTTTTTTTTTTTTTTAGAAACAAACATACACATACAGGGGAGAGGGAAAAAGTGTTCTAACACAAAGGCATACCATAACTCTACTCAAAAGCTATGGTAACTCACTCACAAATTAAATACAATAACCAAAACCAAAAATCAAAACATACAAAAAAAAGTTCAAAAATTGAAAATATAAAAAAATAAATAAAAACTTGCATAAGAGAACCAATATCTTAAATGGGTATCCATTATTTTGCATTTTTTATAATAAACTTCCTTTAGTATAATATCTTGCACACAAATTCAGAAGTAGAGAACAATAAGTAAGATGAATTTATTATATTAAATTTAAGAGTAAGTTGCATTTTGAAAAAATAATAATAATAAAACAACATAAGGTGCATTGTGTGAGATTTAATTATACGAATGACTTATTAGTTAAGAGGGACTGTATCAAAAAACCAAGGCTGAATTTATATAAATTTTGAAAATTTTAATAATAGACTTTTAGTTGGAGTATAACTTAAATTTCTAAAACTTAGATAAGAAAGTCTTATCTAAATTAAATTATTTTTAAATCTTATTCCTTAATCAAGAGCTTTGTAGCTTAATATCCTAATAAAATATTAATTTAATAAGATACAACTTGTGAAAAAAATAAAAAACAAAAGCATGGGTTGTGTGTGATTTAAGTTAAGAAATTTTTTATAGACTTTTAGTTTGAATAGAATTAAAATTTGTTTTAAATTATTGTTAAATCATGCAACTTAAGGGAAAAATACAAAAACAAAAATGTGATAATTGTTAAATCTTATCACTTAGTCAAAAGTGATTTTTTTTTTTTTTTAGAAAGAAAATGTGGGTTTTGTGTGGGATTTTAGTTTGTAAATTTTATATAATAGACTTTTAATTGGAATAGAATTTAAAAACAGTTGTTAAATATTATCCCTTAATTGAGGAAATATATCCTAACAAAAATATATAATTAATTTACTAATTAGTGAGAATAGCCACTTGGCGCAACCATGAAAAGCCATGAATGAATATATATTGAAAATTTTGATAATAGACTTTTAGTTGAGTAGAATTTAAATTTCTAAAACTTAGATGATAAAGTTTTATCTAAATTAAATTAATTTTAAATCCTATCCTTAATTAAGAGCTTTGTAGCTTAATATCTTAATAAAATATTAATTTAATAAGATGCAACTTGAGGGGGAAAAAAAGCATGGGTTGTGTGGGATTTAAGTTTAGAAATTTTTTATAATAGAATTTTAGTTTGAATAGAATTTAAATTTGTTTTAAATTATTGTTAAATCTTATTTTAAATTATTGTTAAATCTTATATCTTAGTCAAAATGTTGTTTTTTTTTATTATATAAAATTAATTTACTAATTAGTGAAAGTAGCTATTTGACCTAACCACGGCTTCTAAATTCAATTTTTCTTATACTTTAGGAAAAAAAAAATGGGAGTTGTGTTGGGTTTAAGTTTAGAAATTTTTTATAATAAACTTTTAGTTTGAATATAATTTAAATTTGTTTTAAATTATTATTAAATCTTATCCCTTAGTCAAAATGTGGGTTTTTTTTTTTCTATAAAATTAACTTACTAATTAGTAAGAGTAGCCACTTGGTGCAACTATGACTTCTAAACTCAACTTGTATTATATAGCATATGATATGATATGATGTGTTATTTTCAAATTATTGTCAACATAAATGATTAATGATCTAACACAAAGGCACACTATAATTCTATTCAAAAGCCCTGGTAACTTTTGTGTTATAATCCCTTTCCCTCTTCATTCTATGTGTGTGTGTGTGTGTTTGTATTAACAGGCACTATAAGGTGTAAGATGCTCGTTAACACACATTTTTAACTTTTTTTTTTTTTACAATTTTTTGTCTTTTTTTTTGTAGTTTTATGTCATTTTTTTTAGTGTGTGTCAACTTTATAAAGAAAAAAAAATATTAAAATAACCTGTAAGACCAGTTTCATGTCATTTTCTTTTATTTTTTTTATTTTTTTATTAAATAGGACCTATCTTAGTACAACCTTAACAAGCACAAGTGCGGCGCTCGTTAACATTTGCTTATATATATATATATATATATATATTAATGACCGAGAGGAACCAAGCAGACTGTCTCATGCGCATGCCACATTGTTTCTATCGTACAAAAGGCACTGATTTAGACTTAACTCCCCTTGTCCGTATGTATGGCTCTCACCGTACAATGATTAAACTCCTCACATTTTAACTGCCAATCACAATCAAATGCCCGCGCCAATAAAAAGAAAGGTCTTGCAGCTCTTGCTCCACATCCAGAACTGAAATTCCGTTGTATGTATATAGCGAGGAAGGGAAGGTAGGACAACAAAAAATATGGAAAACCACAAAAAGAAGTCATAACTATCCAGTTAAATATAGTGTTACTCTTTGAATGTTTAAATAGATTTTAGTAATAAATTTTGTATTTTTTTTTTTAAAGTGACATTGTTTAATCCCTTGCAAAAAGGTTTTTAAGTGATAGTTTAATGTTGTTACTATTTTTCCTAATATGTTGTCAATAATTACTTGTGAAAGCATAAAGGCTTTTACAAACAATTTTAGTGACGCCATTATTTTTCACTAAAAATTAGTCATCAATTGAGATTTACAAATAACTAATTGCGAGTGTATAAAAGCCATCACAAATAATATTTAGCAATACCATTATTTGTTTCTAAAAAGTGAGTCCTCTATTTGAAATTTGCAAATAATTAATTGCAATGGCATAAAAGCCCTCACAAATAATTGTTAACGACAACTAGATCCCCTCACTAAAAATAAGTCATCAACTTTTCTTGTCCTTTAGTAATATATTTGTGAGGGTAGATTTGTTCAATAACAATGGTGAATTGTCTCGTAAATTAACTATTTATGAAGGTAGGGTTGCAAAATCTCTTTTAGCATTAAAGCAAATACGAAGACCTGATATCTTATAGTTTTACATGATTTTTTTATAAAAATTTTGATATGTTTTAGTAAAAAATTTTAAATTTAAGTTACTTTTTAATTAATATAAATTCATTGAATTGAAGTATGAATTGAAATAATTTTTAAAAATCCTGTTGTTTTAATTAAAAACTTTTTAAAACTTTGGCGGTTTAAATTAAAACCATACCAGCTGATGATGCGAGGATCATCAGGCAAGTTTATGGTGGAGGGGGAGCCAGGCCCCTGGCGCTTTATCTCTCTCAGGCGATGTGTTTGGGTGGAGTTCGCATGGTTCACGAATCCCACATCGCAAGGAGAGCGCCCCCACATGCGCTTTATAAGCCTCTGGGGCGAACGCATGTGTACCACTATCACACAATGTTTGTAGAAGTGGTACACATGCGCAAGCCCCTGAGGCATATAAAGCGCATGTGGGAGTGCCCTCTGGTCGATGTGGGACTTACAAGCCCCCATAAGCCCTGCGGAGTCCCCCCCAAAGCATTGCCAGAGGGATAAACCGCTATGGAGCCAGGCAACCCACACGGTATATACCGGCTATTGCGGGTATCCCCCCTTCAAAAGGCGCTTTTCTGATGATGCGAGGATCATCAGGCAAGTATAGTACGCTTCGGGAAGCCAGGCCCTTGCGATTTATCTCTCTTAGGCGATGCTTTGGGTAGGACTCCGCAGGGCTTATGGGGAGCCTGCGTTTGGATGAGTCCCACATCGACTAGAGAGCACCCTCCACATGGCTTTATATGCCTCTGGGGCTTGCCAATGTGTACCACTACTACATGTGTAGTAGTGGTACACATTGGCAAGCCCCAGAGGCATATAAAGCCATGTGGAGGGTGCTCTCTAGTCGATGTGGGACTCATCCAAACGCAGGCTCCCCATAAGCCCTGCGGAGTCCTACCCAAAGCATCGCCTAAGAGAGGTAAATCGCAAGGGCCTGGCTCCCCGAAGCGTACTATACTTGCCTGATGATCCTCGCATCATCACCAACCAACTGGCAACTATAAGGAAATTATATAATTTATTTAAGCTAAGTAATTAACACTCCGTTTGTTACGAAGTGAAATATTTTCAAATGTAATAAATTTTACACGTAAAATATTTTATTGAAAATATTTTCATTTTACAGTGACTAGGAAAATCATTTTCAAGTTTTGTTTTATGTAAAATGTGAACATTTTTCTAACTCACAGCCCGCCGGATTAGTGCATATCCAACCAAATTAAAGCAAAATTTAGTCTATTTGGAGCTACTAGAGGATCACCAGTAAATCCAAAGCCACAAACCTATGGAAAAAATAATCAAAATCTACCATAGTCATCCTGAAAAATAATTGTAACCCATGAGAAACAACTGAAATCTGCCACCAAAATGAAAAATTAAGATCCATGAAAAACAACGCACCCACGTCGTCCATCAAGCCACTAGCATCCTGTCATCGTCGACAAACCCAAATCATACCCAAAATCCTTCAAACAATTGAGACCCAAAATCCATCAACCCAAAAACTATCCAATCTCAATCACTAGATCCACCTTCGACCCACTAAAAGCAAGCTCCACCGCAACTCAATCTCTAGAAACCCAACTAAACAAGATTGATAGTGACGCCGAAAAAAAAAAAAAAAAAAGATGGAGAACAACGAAAAAAAGTTAGGAAAAAGAGATATTGAACTTGAGAATTGAAGGTGGTGTCAATCAGGGGCGAAGCTAGGAATTGTTTTTTGGGGGGGCCAAGTTGCGACGCTAAGCTAATATATTTATCAAGACAATCTCCACACACACACACACATATATATATATATATACACACACGCTTTTTTATTATATATACACACACATATATATACACACACTTTTTTATTTGATAAATTATATATATACACATACCCAACCAAAAAAAAAAAAAAAGAGCTTAGTATTTTCAATCAAAATTATTTTTGATGGCAACCTTTCATAAAATAAAATTCATTTTTACCATTTTCATAGTGAAATTCTTAAAAAGTTTCATTTTAAATACAAATTATCAAATTTTATACTAAAGTAAGTAAAAAATCTTTCAATTGAACTAATGAAATTTTAAAAAACGTAAATAATCCAAAACTTGGATAAGTTAGGCTCCAAACATATTTAAAACTACCTTGCTATTACCCATTATATGACAACTAAAGACACATTTCATGTGTAGTTTTAATGAATGAATCAACGACTTGTTAATCACTACATAACGAGTTAAAAAAGATAGATTCAAGCAATACCATACTTTATCAAATATTTAACAGATATAAGAGCGTATAAATTAAATTATGAAAAATAAAGTTATATCTTTATAACTATTAGACCAATGTTTTTTTAAGAGTATTATTAGACTAATTCAAATATTTGGGGGGGACCAACTCTTATTTTTGTAGACAAAATTTTGAAAACATTAAAATAATTATATATATATATATTTTCAAAATTTTGGCCCTCCCACCCTAATATATACCTCCGCCCTTGGTGTCGATGACGTGGAGCTAATGAAGGGAGACCCAATGATGGATGGTGCTGAAGAGGGTGGAGCCAGTGATGTGTGGGAGAGAAGGGCTGATGGTTAGCTAGGTTGTGGAGAGAACTGAGGAAGCATGAGATGAGAAAGAGAGGTGGTGTATCGGGACTGTGAGACAGCAACAAATGTAAAATATTTTACCAATATTTCAAGTGTAAAGTATTTTACACAAATTTGCCTTGGTTAGTTTAGTTGACTGGAAATATTTTACTTTTAACTAAATATTTTACTCCAAAATAAACACCGTATAATGTGAAAATATTTTTCTGAAAATATTTTACATCGAAACAAACAAAGCGTAAATAGCTTTAAAAATTTATACATAAACTGACTGCCAAAGCATAAGGGGGAAAAATGTGAATGGAGTTTGTATCCAAAGCCCACCTCAAATAGTTTAGACACTTATAAGTTCACATTCTTACTTTTTTAACAATGTGGGATTTAGCCCAAGGAGCCCAAAGGCTCAAATTTTTTTCTTTTTTTTTTTTTTGTGGAAAAATATCTTTTTGGTCTCTATATTTTAGGCCTAATTTTCAATGTCTTTATATTTTTGTACTTGTTATATAGGTCTGTGTTGTCATCTCACCTATAGAAAATGTCTACGTGGTTAATGAACTACACTACTAATTTAAAAAATAATGTTTTATGTGAGTGAGATAATAGTAAAAACCAAAATAACAAGTTTAAAAATATAAGAACTAAAATGAAAATTATGAAATTTTGAGGACCAAATTGAAAATAGGGCCCATATATGAGAACCTGAAATGTGTTTTTCTTTTTTCTTTTTATTTATTTATAGGCAAGAGAAGGAAAGAAATGAGCAGATGGAATCATGGAACTTAAAAATAACTTTGTAAGTGTTTAAGTTTCTTTCCAAGTTGAAGTATTATTTTTTACATGGTTTTGAGATAAGGTAAGTAATCATAAAGTAAATAGATGAAATCTGCTTTAAAGATCCTTTCTAATCCATTCCTTTGCCCATCTTCTCTTTCAAATGAACTTTTAACGTGTCTAGATTGTTATTGTCCTTTTCCAAGGGGCAATAGTCTTGTGCTCATTTCATTGACATCCTCCTTAGAGAATTCACATTAGTCGGGCTAAAATTTTCCTTTTATTTTAGTATAAAAGTCTATTTTTTCTATTTTACACAGCGATTTTGTAAAAATACCCATATCAGACTTCTATTATACACTTTATTTTCTTTAAATAATAATTTTTTGTTCTTTAAACCTACTGTATCAAAACACTTTCTCTCCCAATTCTCAAAAACTAAGGCCTTGTTTGGATTTTTTTTTTTTTTTTTTTTTTTTTGTCATCACTCATCACTCCTCACTCAATTTTCGTCACTCCTCACTCATCACTTAAAATACCCCAATTTCCCCAAACGCACTCTTTTGGCACACATCATTCAGTTCTACCTTTACTTTTTGTTTCAAAAAATAAAAACAACTGAAAAGTTAATATATGCAGCTGAACAGTGAGAGATATGCGGCTAGGATTTGTTTCAAAAAAAAAAAAAAAAAACCCAAAGGTCAAGATATGCGGCTGAACAGTGAGAGCGTTGTGAGTTTAATTACGGAAATGCTATTGAAAATAGAGTTATGGAAACTGAAAACACCTAAAATGTATTTTCAATTTCCATAACTCCTCACTCAAAAATAAGAGAATTAAGTGATAGAAACAAAAACTGAAAACAAACACCAAACAGACTTCTCAGTCATGAGTCCCACCATTTTTAAGTTATGGGTGATGGAAACAGAATTATGAGTTATGGAAATAACAAATCCAAACAACCCCTAAAAAACTCTCTCGCCTTTCAGTTTTCTCTTAGCTCTCCGCCTCTTCTCTTTCTTCTTTTTCTTCTTCCTTCTTTGTTGGGTTGTAGTACTGGGTTATATGGTGGTGGGTGGGTGGTGATGGGTTTTTGGATCTCAATGGGTTCTTCTTCCTCTTCAGATCTCCGTTGGGTTCTTCTTCAAATCTTCGTTGAGTTCTTCTTCATTGGGTTGCAGTGTGTTGGTTTACGGTGTTGGGTGGGCGATGATGGGTTTGATTTTGGTTTTCTAGTTGATGAGTTGATTGGGTTTTGTAATAGGATGAAAAAAAATTTAATGGGTTGTGACTGGTGGTGGTATTGGATGGTTGCTGGTAGCTGGGTTTTACAGTGAAATGAAGGAGAGAGAAGAGGAAGAGAGATAGAGAAATTAATAAAATATTAAGATGAGAAGCTATAGTAACCATGTATGTTTACACAATTACTATTGCAAAAATGAAAATCTATAGTAGTATACACGGACTGATGTTGGCAATTTTGAGGCCAAAATGTGTAAATTTCACATATTATCTTATTTTACACACACTGGTGCAAATGCTCTTATAGACATAGTTTGACTGCCTTGTGGTGTGCAAATAATCTTAAGCTCTTCCTTAGATTTAGTCGGTCCTAGACCATCTAGGCTTGTTTTTGCTAGTCCCTCAGATTCTTTTTATCCTCTTTATTCTTAGGGCATGTTTAGAATGTGAGTTTTTTTTTTTTTTTGGGTTGAGAGTGGGAGTTGATGATGAAATCATTATAGATGGTTTTGTTATCAACCTTGATAGATCTTAGTACTTTCTTTTATAGACTAAAGTATATTTTTAGGTCATAAAGTTCATTTACATCTTGGCCATTTATATTTCTAAATTCCTCATTTGGTTGTTCATATTTGATTACATTTTCATATTGACTCTTCTATCCATTTCTGTCAGAAATCTTTTTGTTAAGTACATTTTCAAAATTATAGGCAAAAAATAATATTATAGATGGTTAGATTACTAATTGAAATGAACGGTAAGGCAATTATAAAAAGGAAATCAAACATAAAGGGTCAAAATGAAAATTTTAAAGCTTAAAAGGCAAAATGAAAACAAACATAAACTTTATGGGCCAAAAATATACTTTAATCTTATTTATAGATAACCAACTATTGTGCCTAAGAATGTTTCATTTAAAATAATTTGGCTTTGCTCCTCATTTGATAGCTCCATACCTTAAAGTCTAATAAGTGTAGAAGCTCATGAAATTGCATAATTGCATTTAACCAAAAACTTGCGAAAAAAATGGAAGAGATTATGGCTAATATAGATATCCCATTTTGTGTCGGATAATAATTTTAAACCCTCGATTCCAATAAGGGTGTACCGCACTGAAAATTTTAACATATTATTCTATCCATTATTTATTTTGCACAACATAAATATGAGATTAAAATTTTTTAAAAAAGGGAATCTTGTTTTAGGAAACCTTACATGTGCGGAAATAAAATAGAAGAGATTGTTTCTTTTTCAAGGAACTTAATGTCAACCCCAAGGGGTTGGCTTAGTTGTTTCTAAGGCATCATGATATTTAACATGTTCATGTCTCTCTCTCTTTCTCCGTCTCTATCTCCGTGCTCTCTCTGTAGCACCTTTTCCCTTCCTAATTCCCAAGGGCCCTCCTACTCATCCCCACAGACTGACCCACTCTCTTACCAACCCCACTTCGTGAAGTCACACTCACTTCCTCTCACACACCTCCTTCGTGCCACCATCTATGGAGGTCTCGAACCTCGTTGCTCGGACAGAGAAATGTTCATGTTTAGACGCTTGCATAGAGCTCCCTCCAAACCAACTTGACCAAAAAGCATCCTTCTTAATCTTACTGGGAAAGCTTTTAACCAGCAAAAACATTAGCCTTGCCATCATTTCCGATGTAGTTAACAGAGCGTGGAGACCGACGTTTCAGATCCAAGTCAAACGTGTGGATAAGAACATTTACATGTTTAGTTTCCACCACGAAGCTGACCTTCAAAATGCGTTTTCTAGAAGACCTTGGTCTATAAGAGGAGGTCACCTTGTCTTGAAACATTGGAGCCCATCCCTCACTTGGCAAGAAGTTTCTTTCTCATCTTCCACGTTCTGGGTCTAGGTACACGGCCTCCCAGAGCTGTGGAAATCACTTGATAATCTTCGAAAAATTGGTGAAAAGGCAGGCAAAGTTTTAGAGGTGGATCTAGCCGGAAAAGGAGATGGTACGTGGAAGAGATTCATTCGAATCCAGGTCAAAGTGGATATTCTTAAACCTCTTATGCCCGGCGTCTTCCTTCCTAGAAGCAACCTTCCAGCGACTTGGATTGGCCTTAAGTATAAGAAACTCGCAGATGTCTGCTACCAATGTGGTTTAGTCGGTCACGAGATACGAACCTGTCAAGGTAATACTTTCCTCCTCCGAAATCCATTCGGTCTAGAATTCACAGCGGCTGGACCATGGCTAAGAGCTGAGCATAACGGCATTCCTACGGAAGCATTCTCAAAGCCCATCTGCATCGCTGCTCCAGCCGATGGTGACGCAGTCAGTCAAACCGTATCACAAGGACAGTGCAACAACCACAGCCCACGCAACGTCTGTGTACCACAGTAGTACGAACCAGACGTACCACAAATCAGCAACACCTACATGGCATCACTGTACCAATCCACCCATCAACGTACTGGTGACGCATTGGAGTCCAGCTGCCACAAGCCAAAAAGCCCTCTAGCCCAGGTCAGCGAACCTATCCTTACCCATAAGGATTTACCCATTCAAACACACATCTCTCAAGCCCAATACACCAACCCTCAGATAGAGAATATTACCACCAATGATTCAAGCCCACCTTTCCCACCTGGTTTCGGCCCACTTAATGCAAACCCAACAATTAAACACTTATCTCTGCAAACAGACATACACCCATCTCCACATTCAGACCTAACCCACAATCTGATACCTTCATCTGCTGTTATCCCTCACGCCTCCACAGATACACCACATCAACATGTTTCACAGGAACAACATGACCCAACCTCTCTTCCACAAACCTCTCTTCCACAAACCCTTTCCTTACCCGAGAAAGGTACCCACAATTCCTTGCTACCACAAAAGAGGAAAATCGTTGGTCGTCTCCCCAGAAGAGTAAAGAAAGCCATAGAAGCTGAAGACGGGCAAAAAGCTTCAACTACAGGAGATCCCACTGCTCAAGGTGTGTTGGTTGTTGATTTTGTTGGTAATTACAATTTTGACTCTAGCTTTGACTCTAGCTCCAAATCATGCTCTGTTTCATCTATTGCGGCCGAGGAGGCGGGCCTTATCAAGCCCCCAACCTCACCATGAAAATCCTTAGCTGGAACTGTCGTGGCATTTGTAATGTTGCGACAGTTAGAGCCCTTAAGGCTCAAATAAAAGGGAATAGCCCGGATGTTATTTTTCTTTATGAAACTAAAGCTTCTAACAGTAGAATGGAATACGTTAAGAATTCTATAAAATTTTCTAATATGTATGCTGTCGAGGCAAGGGGTACTGCAAGTGGCATCTGTGTTTTCTGGAAATTCGGTTTCTCGTTCCAGCATGTTGAATTCAATATGAACCTTATTGCTATCAAAGTTTTTGATGCTCTAAGTGAATGGCTCTTGGTTGGCTTTTATGGCCCCCCATACTTTTCCAAGAAGCGTAAAGCTTGGGAAAACCTAATGGCTCTCCTGTATTCCTGCAATTGCCCTTAGGTGTGCATTGGAGATTTCAACTTCACCACTAGCGACAATGAAGTGCTTAGTGGATCCAAAGGAGGTGGCTCCTCATCCACCAACTATCTAAAGGATTTAATTTATGAGTTTGGAGAGCTGTGGACTTGGGTTTTTCTGGTAATAAGTATACTTGGGCGAGAGGTCAATGGGGCAGTTCAGCAATTAAAAGAAGGTTGGACAGAGGAATTGCGAGCATTTCATGGCGGTTAACGTTCCCCAAGGCGTCGGTTACTCACCTGGGAGCCATCAACTCTGATCATACCCCTATTCTTCTGGATACAAGCCCAGAGGATAGCTTTGCTCACAGACCATTCAGGTTTGAAGCTGCATGGATAAGAGACAATGGGTGCAACATGGTGGTGGAAAAGGCTTGGAATGAAGTATCAGGAGGATCGGCACTGGTTAATCTGTGTAAAAAGCAAGCCGCAACTAGATCAGCTCTTCGGAAATGGAATAAAGAAGTTTTTGGACATTGTCAGGACAAAATCAATAGACTGATGGAGAGGATTTCTGACATTCAAACCCCCCCCCCCCCCCTCAGAGGATAATGGTAGAGATGAAGAAGCACTCCAAACAGAACTATCAGAATGGCTCTCAAGGTGCGAAATTCTTTGGAAACAAAAATCTAGAGAACTATGGCTGAAAGAAGGAGACAGAAACACAAAGTTTTTCCACCTATCTACTATAATCCGAAGGAGGCATAATAACATTGATGCCATTAAGTTTAAAGATGGCTCTTGGGTCACCAGCTCGAAAGATATCAGACTTCTATTCTTCAACTCATTTAAAAGCATGTTTTCAGAAGAAGGAGTTTCCTTCCCAGAGCACTTGGATAATCTGATATCCCCCTGTATCACAGAGGAGGAAAATTCTATCCTTCGTAATGTCCCAACACCTGAAGAGATCAAGGCCACTCTTTTTCAAATGCAAGATCTGAAAGCGCCTGGCCCAGATGGTTTCCCAGCTTTATTCTATAAAGAATTTTGGCATATCGTTGGGGAGTCCGTTACACAAGCAGTCACCTCCTTCTTTGAGGTTGGTAGGTTGCCCAAGGAGGTAAATAGTTCACTCATCGTCCTCATTCCTAAAATCTCGAACCCATCCTCTGTCAATAACTTCCGCCCAATTAGCCTGTGCAATGTAGTTTATAAGATCATTTCAAAGTTGCTGGTTGCCAAGATTCGACCTGTACTACACAAGCTCATTTTTCCCTGCCAATCTGCATTTATTCCGGGTAGATGGATCACAGAAAATCAAGTTGTTGTTCATGAACTACTCCACAGCTTCAAAGTCAGAAAAGTTAAAACGAGTTTCATGGCCATCAAGTTAGATCTCCAAAAAGCTTATGACAGAGTTAATTGGAATTTTATCCAAACCATACTCACCAATTTCTAATTTGACAGTGGCTTTATCAGGTGGATTTCAGCTTGCATCTCATCAATATCATTCGAAATTCTAGTTAATGGAGGCAAGACTGAACAGTTCAAACCTAGTAGGGGATTGAGGCAGGGAGATCCTCTTTCGTCATACCTTTTCATTTTGGGGCAGGAGGTACTATCGAGGATGCTGGATAAGGAACTCTGTTCAGGTAACATCAGCGGCGTAAAAGCAAGTGCTAGAGGTCCTGCTGTGACACATGTTATTTACATTGACGATATTGTCCTCTTTTCAAAAGCCACTAGAAATGATGCAGAAATAATAGCAAGGTGTCTAGACAGGTATTGCGAGTGGTCAGGCCAAAGCCTAAATAGAGGCAAATCTAGAATATTTTTTTCCAAACAAACCTGTTTGAACAGTGGAAGAGCCATAAAACACCATCTCCAAATGAAGAGCCTCAAAAAGGAAGCTATCTATCTAGGAGCACCCTTGTTCCTATCTAGATCCCCCTCAAAGGATTTCAAATTCCTTCAAGAAAAACTAGAAGCGAAGCTGACTGGGTGGAGAAGCCAATGTCTCTCTTGGGCAGGTAGGTGCACCCTCATTAATTCAGTAACTCAAGCCATACCAAACTTCACTCTTTCAGCTTTCAATATTCCAGAGAAGATTTTTGATAAGCTTGACTCCTTAACTAGGAGGTTTTGGTGGAAACCAAAGGAAAAGGAAGGGAGATTTGTAGCCTAGAAGGCCTGGGACAATCTCTGTCGTCCCAAAATTGTAGGCGGTCTTGGGTTCAAAAAAGCCAAGGAAGTAAACTCAGCTCTTCTAGCAAAACTAGCATGGTTGGTGTGTTCAAGGAAGAAAAGCTTGTGTATGGATCTATTACGTGCAAAGTGCAAAGTTCAAAATGATTGGCTCCGAGCCGACCCACCTAAAATAGCTTCGCCCACATGGAGAGCAATTGAACGCACTAAAAAGCTAGTCGAAAAAGGTGCATGCTATCAGCTTGGTGATGGTAGGACAATTGATGTTTGGACAGATCCGTGGGTCCCATGGCTAGAAGGCTTCAAGCCTCAGCCTAAAATGAGCACTTACACTCAACACCGTCTAAAAGCTTTCCAGCTGATAGATCAACATTCTAATTCCTAGAACTCCAAAATGATTGCTGATTTGTTCTCTGCCGATTCAGTTAGAGCTATTTTAGCTATTCCAATTCCTTATATTTCCAAGCAAGACAAGCTCATTTGGGTGCCAGACTCTAAGGGTATGTTTTCTATCAAATCAGTTCATGATTTTTCCTTCAAACCATCTAGCGGTAACAACCAACAGAACAACCTTTGGAAGAAGCTTTGGAAAGCAAGGTTACCTGAGAGATTAAAAATGTTGTTGTGGAGGATTAGAGTTAACGCACTTCCTACGAAAGTGAATCTATGCCGAAGAATTGATCATTTTGATCCTACTTGCATCATTTGTAACTCTGGAGAGGAGTCTTGTGTACACCTCTTCTTTGAATGTCCATTCGCTAGAGCACTTTGGGCTTCAACCTGCTGAGGTATTTAATCGCTCCCTAATTGCCTCCAGTGAAGACATTGTTAAACTCATCATATCGCCCCCTAGCTCTCCACTCCCAGTTCATGAACAATGGACTATTACGCTTAAAATGATGCTGACTATTGATGAAATCTGGAGGACGAGAAACCTGACCCACTTCCAAGATAGTAGAGCTGACATTCACAAGGCAAAGAAGAATGTGCTTTCAAGATTCGTGGAAATCTCGAGAACCTTCTCGGCCTTGCGTCCTACCCCTTTGGCGCAACCCACTTCGGCATGGATCCCACCCCCCTTTGGCTGGGTCAAACTCAATGTGGACGTGGCGCTAAATAACTCCAGTTCAGCTTTAGCTGTTGTAGCTAGGAACCACTTGGGAGAAGTTCTGTTTATTTGGGGATCTAGACATCATCCTTGCACACCATCTCAGGCAGAAGCAGCTGCTATTCTATGGGCTGTCCACCTTGCAATTCAAGAACAATGGATGTCTGTCATTATTGAAGGAGATGCTCAAGTGTGCTTCAATGCTCTATCATCACTCAATCACATCCCTGACTGGAACATAAGCACTATCATCAGTAACATAAATAGTTTAATTTCTAGTTTTGTTTCTTACAAGTTTAATTGGATTAGGAGAAGTAGCAATTCTGTAGCACATGCAGTTGCTAGATTTGCTCTCAGCTCCCTCCAATCGTTTTGTTTTAATAAAAGTAATCTTCCTCGTTCTCTTGAGGTTGTTTGTAAGGGGGATTGCTCTTTGTGTTTTTAGTTTTGAGTAATGGCATTGAAGTTTAGCAAAAAAAAAAAAAAAAGGCATCATGATATTTATGAAATTCTGAGTTCAAAATATCTTGGGGTCACTCCCATGGAATTCCTTCCTATAGTAACATGGTGTGTAAGGGATAGGAGGACTGCATACACCTAAGGGAATAGTCAGATATTCAAAGAGGCCTGAACACCTTCAATTATCAAAAAAGAAAAGGGGAACCTATAGATGTCTTTTTGTTTAAGACTTGGGCTCAAAATGTTCGTAGAGAGATGAACAACTTTGGACTAAGAAACTAAAAGGCAAGGAATTAACTGAGTGGGCTTTGCAGGCCTAATATCATAGCCCATAATTTCACACATAAAAAAGACGGAAGCCAAACTGAAGACCCTACTAGCATTGTCAAGCCCAACGCATCTACTAAATGCATCAAAGGCAATCTCTACAAACTTAAAAAATAAATCAAGAGGGATTTTTTTTTTTTTTTTTTTTGGGAGACTGGTGGATAATACAATACTTCCACCTATCACTTTCCTTATATTTTCTCATATTTTTTTATTTTATTTTTAGCTACAAAATCATTGTACTTTTTCTTAATTATTAAGTACTAATTTTTAATAAAACTTACTATTATTTGAGAGTAGGAAGTATATTGTGTTACTATATTACTGGAATACTGAATAATTACTCTTATAATGTAATATGATGCCACCGCAATAGATTTTATAATTGAACTTGACTAACCTTTAGATAAACAAAATAAAATACAATTTTTAGATAAAGTAATTTTTTTTGAGAGAGTTTCAACTTATGATGTCCGCTCCTGATGATAGCTCTTTATTATTAGACCAAGACACTAATCAGTTTTTGGTGCAGACGGGAATTGAACTCTAAATCTCTTATACAACCATCAGAAATTTTATCAGTTTTTAAATAAAGTAATTAAACATACCTTGAAAAGGACAAAATAAATAGCCCTCATTTTCTCAAAGCCTAGTCTACATGAATTAAGAATGTAGATCTTGATTAAATCATTAATTTTTTTTTATCATGTAACCGCTTGCAAACACACCTTTGCATTACTTGTCGTATTGCACATGCGTAGCCGTCCGTCCAAGTTTCCTAGCTACTTTGTTTGCAACCTATTTAAATTCTCCCTTTCCCTAATTTGCTGACTTAATCCAACTTGTCTAGACTCTAGACCTACTTCACGGATATTAATTTTTGTGGTTGTACTAATTCTTCTAAAGCTGACTTATGAACATGATCAAGCATGAAATCTAATGCATTGTGCTATATATTATTAATTATAGTATTGGTTTTGATGCAATTTTATTTTGTGTCAATGAGCCTTCTGTGTTTAGGTAGCTCTTTCAGCCGCTTTCTCATGCTGAAAATTAGCTCAATTTAATCCTGAATGCTAGCTGTTGACCCTGCTGGATCATAAGCTTTTGTTTGATTGAATTTTAACATATATACTATATAGTCCAGAGTGTTTGAAACTTCTGCTTCTTTGAATTTTTTTTTTCCCCAATTTATAATAAAAAGTATAACCTTTGTCACAACTCACAACTGAATTGGACCTCAAAGTTAACATTTTATTAAATCTTAGGGGGAAAAAAGTGAAAACGAGATCAAAGAAAACATAAACCTGAAAGCAAAAACATTTTTTTTTTTTTGGTATGAAGCTGTTCTTTGTTACACTAAAGAAGGTGAAAGTCCTCTTTTCTCTCATCCTAATTCCTATTCTACATCTCTACCAACCATGCATGCCTTTGGATCATACCATAAATACCAAAACGGCAATTATGTATATATATATATATATATATATATATATATATATATGAACATCTCAAGGTGGATAAGATCAAAACACGTGTATATCCACTAATTGTAACAACAATAATAATGTGGACTTTTTTTTTAGGAAAATAATTTTATGGACTTAAACAAATACAATGAGGGTAAGAAAAATAATAATATACAATAGAATTAATATAATCACCATATATGAAATATTTCCTTGGCTTTAATTCGCAGTCTTCCAAACCTAAGACTTTCATCTCTTAGAAAAAGAAAAAGAAAAGAATAATTGGGTTTCTTTTTTCCTTGTTTTACAAACACCATGGTAAGATAACACAACCCAAATCTATATCTATATATTACTTACGAGAATTGCTACATCCATAACATTTTTCACAACATTTTCACAACAAATCCTAATTGGCAGATTATTATTTGCTGTTACTAGTGGGTAAGAAAGTAATTTCAGTGTTAGATTTAAATTTAAAACCTGTAACAACCTGCCAACTAAGATTTGTTGTGAAAATGTTGTGAGAAATGTTGTGAACCTAGTATTTCTCATTACTAAAAGTTAAAACATAGCATTTAATGCCACTGCTCTCACGTTACGCAACATCGGCTGCTACGTCATTTTTTTTTTTTTTTACATATAATTTGTCCTACAATTTTTAAATGATTTTTACAATTTTCAGCTCTATAAATGTAGCCCACTACTTATTTATTTACTTCCACTATCACCTTATAATAAATCCAGCTCACTAGTTATTTATCTACTTTCACTATCAACCTATATTACTAAAAGCTGAAACATAGCATTTAATGTTGCTGCTCTCACATTACGCAACATCGGCTGCCTACAATTGTTTTTAACATTTATTTTTTTAATATTTACACTTCTCCAACCTTTCTCTCTCCCTTATCATTTTATCTCTCCACTATTTTTTCAATTTTTCTCCCTCTCTTACCTTTTCATCTTCCCACTATCCTCTACATTAATATTATTCTTCCTCTTTCCCTTTATCTTCTTTTATTTTTGTCTCTTATTATTCATACCCTCTTACTATAAATTTGTCACTATCTTTTCTATTCTATTCATAGCTTTCCTTCACACAAAAAAAGGTTCTCTCTCTCTCTCTCTCTCTCTCTCTCTCTCTCTCTCTAAATTTTTTGGTGGATTTTTTTTATTTTTCTTACATCTCTACTTTAGGTTGATAATTTTTCTTTATATTCTTTAAAAACTCTATTTTGGGTCAATGCTATTTAGTTTTGTTTATTAAACTGTTTTTTTTTTTTTTTTTAATTCTCTTTGATTGTTAAATGTGATTCTATTGCGTTCTAAAGAATTAAATATAATATTATTCTATTACATAGCATGATTTGGATAATTTGGTATTTATTTTGTTACATATCATGATTTTTTATAGTGCTCAATTTAGATGTTAAACAATGAGATTTTACTAATTTTTGTTTATTTTCTAATCCTTTGTGGTGAACAATTATATATATATATATATATATATATATATATAAGTTGAAGTGTAGCATTCATTGTTACTACGCTCCAGTTAAGCCACATCAGCATCCACATCATTATCTTTTTTCTTTTTAATTTTCCTATAATTTTTTTAACGTTTACTTAATTTTATTTTTTAACAATTATACTTTCTCCAACCTTTTTCTTTCCCTTACTTTTTCATTTCCCTACTACCCTTAACCTTAATATCATTATTCATCTTTCTCTTCATCTTCCTTTATTTTTGTCTCTTCATCTTTCCCTCCCTTACCTTTTCATCTCCCCACTATCCTTAACCTTAATATCACTATTCATATTTCTTTTCATCTTCTTTTATTTTGTCTCTTCATATTCACATTATCTTACTATAAATTTGTCATTATCTCTTTCATCTCTACTTTAAGTTGATAAATTTTTGTGTTCGTTATAAATCTACTTTGGGTTGATGCGATTTAGTTTTGTGTTTTAAGTTTTTTGTTTTGCTCTTTAATTTTTAAATGTTATCCAATTGCGTTATAAAAAGTTAAAGATAATATGTTATTCTATTACATAACATGATTTGGGTAATTTGGTGTTTATTATTATTTTTTTTTTACATTTTTTTTCTTTTCATATTATTTTATTCAATATTTAAACTCAGCCACATCCTCTATATAATTAAATTATTTATATTTAAAAAAATTAAACATATAATATTTTATTTAAATTCAAATAAATAAAATTGTACTCATTTTTTTAACATTTACACTTTCTCCAACCTTTCTCATTCTCTTTACATTTTCATCTCCCCACCACCCACCACCCTCTATCCTAATATCACTCTTCATCTTTCCCTTTATCTTCCTTATTATTGTACTCATTTTGTTTCTTCTTATTATCATCCTTTTAGTATAAATTTGACATTTTCTCTTCTATTATATGCATAATTTTTCTTCACAAAAATTTTTATTTCTCTCTCAATTTTTTGGTGGATTTTTTTTTTTTTTTTTTTTTTGCATCTCTACTTTAGGTTGATAAATTTTTGTACTTTTTAAAACTCTACTTTAGGTTAATGCGATTTAATTGTGTTTTAAGTTTTTTTTTTTTTTTGTTCACTTTGATTGTTAAATTTTATCATATTGCATTATAAAGAATTAAAGACAATATGTAAGAATGTAATATAATTATATTACATAGCATGATTTGGATAATTTGGTATTTATTTAGAGATAATTAATTTGGTATTTATTATTAAATATATTTTATTTTTACTTTTTTGTTCTTCTCATATTATTTTATTCAACATATTGCATTATAAAAAATGATAAAACTAATTAGCCACCATCATTATGGAGTAGTAGTCTATGATTTTACGTATATAAAGAAATGGAATATATAGAGTTTATATTTATATATGTAAACATTCACATTAAGTAAATAATATATATATATATATATATATATATATATATATATGAAGGTTTAAGAAAAAGTATATGTATGGTTTTTATTAACTTAAAAGATAATGAAAAACCAATTGTTAATAAATAATAACTTAAATAATAATATTATACGCGCAACGCGCGGGTCTGCGACTAATTAACTATAATACTCAAAAGACCTAAATCAGAACCAATCCTACAAAAATACCAAGCATAAATCATATAGAATTGCCTTTTTTAAAATTAAAAAAAAAAAAAAAAAAAAAAAAAACCAATTGCCTAGCATGTACCCCAAATTATACCCATCATTGTCTTATTCTTGTAATAAAAAGCTTGTTAGTTGTTATTGAAGTGAATCAGGTGATAATTTTCCTAGCATCTTGGTATATATCTGCAAAAACTCTAATAGAATCAAGATGAATTATGCCGACAGATAAAATAATTAACATAAATATTTGAGCCCAACAAAAATGTTCAGTAATCAACGTGTCTAAAATGGACAATTAACTCGTTAGATGCATGGTGCCCAAAACTGAACCATTATATATACATATATATATATATATATATATATATCAATTAAAGTTGCAACAATTAAAAATTTTCAAAACTGCATTAGTAAGTCAAAAAACATGTGGTATTTAATTTTGCCTTATTTTTGTGCTTGAGTAATGTATTTTCAAACCACTTTAATTTAAACATACTTTAATTTGTAATATAATTTGATTTCCTTCTAGTGGATCCACCATGCATGTTGATATCTTGTAGACTTCGTCCTTGAAAAATATTTTCATAATCATGGTATCAAAATGAATAAATCATTTAGATTTATTATCAATATATATATATATATATATATATATATGAGGGTGGGAAATCGAATCCAAAGATCACATATTAATTCTTAAAGGGATTTCATCAAACATATGGAATACAACAATAGCAAATATATAGAATACCAAAATAAAATATAAGAACAGTGCAAAGTTTAATCCGAATTCAAAGCAACCCAAACATGCAAATGAGGTCCCATTTACAAACACCGGACCATAGACACAAAACAAAAGCAACCAACGAAACATAATTTTGGATTGAACGATTACACATAAGGTAGCGCCACATGGATTTATAATTAACCCACTTAACGATGATCTTCTTTTATTCAGGTAGGTAACATGTCTTAGCCGATTTTTGTTTAGCTTCAAATTGGAGCTCTCCAATTAATTATATATTCTCGGTCTTGGACTAGTTCTCCAATTATATATTTATGTGATCTGGCGTTGATTATTATTTCTTCTCGTGTGAGAGCACTTAGTACCGCGACTGGAGAAAGTGAAATTTCTCTCTAATTTTTCTTATTTGTGAGAGAGAGAGTAAATTCTTTGAGTGTACTGTATATTTAGGGTTGGAGAGAGCGTCTCTTTTTTACTTGAATAATCTTCATATTTTCTAATGAAATTCTGTAATAATTGTCACCCATGGATGTAAAGCTAAAGGTAGAACCACATAAATTATTGGTATTCTTTTGTTTGTTTGTGCTATTATATATTTTTTTCTTATTCATTCCTATTATTATTTGTGTGTGAAACCTTTCTCATGTCCATAATAGTTTTCAAAATTATGAGTGCTTCCAAAGACACTTTAGCGTGAGGCACAACACGAAGACCTCCTGGATAGAAGAAAGACATTGAGTTCAGTTCTTGCCATCAATTTGGGGGAAGAAAAAAACAAACAAATCAGTAGCTATGTCCCAATCAAATTTCGTGGGGATACAATATCAAAGATGTTGCCGCCATGATATTGAGAAGGTAGGCCACAGACTACATGCTTAGGTAAACCACAGAGAGAGAGAGAGAGATTTTTTATATTTTAATTTAGATTCCAGCCAACCTCACCCATTCAAGGAAGTAGGTTAAAACCATTTGGACTAGTAGGGAGTTCTCTATTGTAACTCTAACATATTGTGTCTCATATATAGAATAATATATACTACGAATTGATCAACCATATATAGAAGTGAAGAAAAGACAATATATGCAAGTGGGCGGTTTACTGTTCTGTTGTATTATAATCGTAATTGGATGCAATGTTCAGCGTACTCTTAATTTGTGTAATATTAATACTGTACGCAGTATGTACACACTCTACTAGGTGTATTTTGATACAAGTCAAGTCCTTGTCTTAGATTTTCCTCAGAACGCACAAACCAGTGTGGGGTCATGTTCAAAGATTCGGGAAATCTTTAAATGTTAACATCTGCATTACCTCAATCATCTCCATAAAAAAGCATACATGAAGAATGACTCTGATTAATTAGGGGAGTTTTTAATTTTATATTAGGTGGGAAACATAATTACAAAAGGATGGAGCTCATTCTCAAGAAACAGCAGTACTTGTTGATGAAGAAAGAGAGAGGTTGTGGTTGTGGGGGCTCATTCCGCACTCACATCACATGTGTAATTCCATGCACGAAGCCATGTGCCTCATTTTTCTTTAAAAATCTGTTTCCCTTTTACCTAATCTTCTACTTAATATTGCTAGCAATCGTCCCTTCGCGGTGTCTACGACTATGTGTACATGTCCAACAATATCACTGATTGGAGCTGGGTCCTACACCACCATTAATTTACATTATTATAGTTTCAAGTCCTTTGAAGTTGGGACTTTTAATTTGAGCATCAAAGTTGCAAGCGCGTGAGCTGTTTAAACCAAAGTGCTTCTCGATCTGATCACAACAAAAGACCCAAACATTTCACTTCAATTCACCATCATTGTCAATCGCTTTAAGCATTCCTAGACTTGTTTGGTTTGCAAGAAACATTGAGAAATTTTAATCACATTTATAATTCCAGATATGCGGCAAATTAAGAACATAAAATTGCATACAATAAGACAAGTTTAATTAGAGTTATATATATAGATACAGTGATGACTTTGGATTCTGTTAGTTCTGTTGTTTAAATAATAATAAAATAATCCTATTCTTCATAATAATCTACAAATATGTTTACAACAAATGATATTAATTTTTTTTCATATCATCTGATGATGTGTGTGCGTATATATGTATATATATTCAAATGAATAATAACATATAATGGAACGTTACGGTTAATAACATTCAAATGAATAATAGTATGTAGTATATGAAAATTTGATAATAGCTGATAAGATTAATAGTAGAGATATTTCTGATATAGGCTCTTGGCAAAACTTGACAATAGCTGGTAAGGTTAATAAGAGAGATATTTTCTAATATATGGATTAATTAGGTTGAGGTATTGATGTCTCATCCTTCTTGAGGAATTTCGTATTTCGTTCCTTCAACAAGGACAGCGGGTTCATTAGAGTGTCAGCGTTAAGATACAGTAAGACAACCACATATGTTGTATAGGCTTCATGGGTCTTAGTTATATCAAAGCATAAAGAAACACCATTCTTTGCTCACAAATAATGTACATAAAACCCACCTCGCCTTTGTCTTTTTCCTTCTATCTCTTTCATATTCTATCTACCATATCAAGCATTCCAAGGATTCCTTTATATAGAATTAGGATAATTGTAAGTTACATATAAGGAATTAACACCATAACATTACAAAGAAAGAAATTACCGGTAAAATTTGGCGACTAAGGTTTTTGTTATTTTATAATAAAAACTAAATTACAATATAATGCATTAAATAGGTCTAAATCTTTGTAACAATTGTTTTAATAACTTGGGTTTGTTTGTTCTAGCTTAAAATGCCAACTTGGTTTACCATAAGCTAATGTACAACTTTTTGAAATCTTATCATTTTTTTCCCCTAGATACGACAATGTCTTGGGATGGGTCTTTGATTTTGGCGGATTTAAAGTTTGGCAAACCACGGGTGGTGCTAGTCGAAGGATTAGGGTTCAATTTATTTTTGTGTTGGGTTAGAGCATTCTCATTAATCTAGTCAAACTAGAATTTTGCTAAAAATGTAACTGAACACTCATAAAAACTTCATGCATTAGGCTCATCATTTTAACATTCATAAATAACATATGAACAGTAATTCAATACATCTATTGGTATTGTGTATTCAATATGCCAAATTTTAAATTTGTGATGCCAGAAAACTTTGGCCGAAAAAAGGGAAAAGAAGGAATAAATTAGAGAGAGAAATGTGTTAAGTAGAATAAAGAAAAGACAAAATTTAGTTACAAAGTTGTTTATAACTTATGGTTACAACCTTACTCAATCTTTTTTTATTGGAGGTGAATTTTGACAAATCCATCATTGGATTACATCTTCCTTTTATATCCTCCATGCTTGCAAAATTTCTAAAAAATTAAAAATCAATAGCTATGTTATCAATAAATTTTTTAAATTGCAAGTTTTTGTAATTTAAAATTATGCATAAAATATAAATATATAGATCATATAATAAATAGTATTCGATTAACACAAAATTTGACATGTATATTAAAAGCGTAAAGAACATACAATTCAATGTTTAAATTTTTAAAATATGTAGTAATATTTATTTTATTGAGTAATGTTGTAGCCTTAAACTACAACCAATTTTGTAATTAAACTTTATTCATAAAGAAATAAATATTAAGTTTGATATAAGAGTTCATATCTACAAAGAGTCAATTATAATAATTTTTTAGACCAAATGATGGTGGATTGTGAGCCACCAAGTGAGCCATAGGTTGCATGTGGGGAGATTGGGTCAGCCTTTTACTTTTTCCTCCACTCGGATCCTTCCTTCCTAGTAGTCTAGTACACTTTGGGTAGATATCATTTCTTAGATTAGATGAGTTTTGGTATTCTTCACTTAAGATTTAATCACTTGCAACTTTGATTGAACAAGCATGTTAAAATTTTAAAATAAATTAAACATATTGAAAACATTACACATTTAAAATACAAAGTAGCCTACAAAAATCCATCAATAAGAATTAGTAATTAAATTTTTAAAAGAATATCAAATCTAGTTTAATGAAAATTATATATATATATATATATATATATATATAAGCTCATTGCCAACTTTTATTTTAAAAAATCAAAGGAATCAATTGAAATATATTAAAAACAAACACTTAAAATAAAAAGTAGCCTACAGATAAGAATTAGTAATCAAATTTACCTAAAGAATATCAAATTTATTTTAATCAAACTTAATTCGTAACAGAACTTGTGATAGTGACATTTAGTTGGTTTCAACTAGAAGTACACTTTTAGTATTCATTAGAATCATTACTGCACTTTGACAATAAAAGCTAGATCTTTCAAAATCTTTTAATCCTATAAAATGTCTAATGCTTTTATTTCACTGTTGTGCGAGTTACTATAACTCGGGCAACCCATAAGAAAAAATCGTAATATATATATAAAGTATAATGCTTAAAAAATTGCAATATTCATTTAATTAAAAAATTGTAACAAGCATAAAATTACAGAAGAACAAATGAAAAGCAAAATAAGGCAATTCATAAGGAAAAAGTAATAAATGAATTTTAGTTAATTTCAAACTTTCAGTTATCAGACAATAATTTAGTATTCTTTACAAGTTTAAGATTTAAAATACTGACGTAGAGAATAATTAAGAATTTTAAAAGATTAATAATTAATATGATAGCAAAAAAAAAAAAAAAAGTTTCAATTATTTTTAAGTGCTGTGTCTTAAAAAAAATGCATGTAGTGTCGCCCACGCGCACTAGAAAAAAGTTAATATGGAGACCACAAACATATATTTTGATGAACCAATCACAGTTGATCCATATATAAGCATGTATAGCTTGTGAATAAGCATGTGAAGCTTGATTTTTATTAAGAAAAAAAAAAAAGAAAAAGAAAAAGAAAGAGTGAAAGACTTTGAACCCAAATCATGGTAGTTAGTAAGATTCGAACAGATTTTCCCATGATAAACAAAGCAAAACCTCAACGTCAATCACGCAAACATGGTTAAGATAATCTATCTATAACTTTATACGTCATGGGCGGGTCAGGGTGGACCCATGTAGCTCCTCATCACTTCAAAGCAATCACACACTCTTCCTCCCACGCAGTTTGACAACAAAGCTCTTGCTAGGAAAAAGAAAGCTCTCCATGTCCATGGAATTGAATTACCAACGTACGTTAGGTTCAATTTTTCTGAACTAACCCAAGTCTTGCGGTGGTGATGTGATGTAATATGTTGGATATAGGCAAAACACACATGATGGTTATGACATGTGGGTCATTGAGTAACGATGTGGGAGACAGGTATGTGTTACATTTGAACGTTTCAATCATGCCCATCATATATAGTTTCGTACGTACCTTTACCAAAATTATATTAAAAAAGAGAGATATAAGAAAGTGGAACATAAATACCTAATCATTTTCGAGGTATTGCATTTGCATGCTAGCTAGTCTATACAAAGTTGCAAAGAACCCAAGGAAAATGACTTATGAGATATACAAATTTGCATTAGAAAAAGACTTAAAATTATTTGGACTTTGAAAAATAACTTATTATATAGGTTTGTCTATGTAACTCATTACATTGAGTCCCTAAGTTTTCTTGTTCTGGGTTCTTCTTGGTATTACTTGCTTTCCTCTCCTTGGGATTTTCGCAACTAACACTCTTTTCTTGTTCCTCTTCCTCTTCTATGTATCCCACAAATCATTAGACTCTCATACTGTGGCCTAACTTTTTATCCTATATAACTAGTCCCACATGCATCCACTACTGAATCACACACTCTCATCTCTCTGATCTGCCTCTCTCACCTCTGATATTTACAACTCTCTCCCTCTCTCTCTCTCTCTCTCTCTCATGGCGGAGATTGATCACTATCCTACAAAGCCAAGCACCAACAGTACTACCACAGCTCTAAAGCTTTTTGGCTTCAACATTCAGAACGTTTCAGAAGAAAACGACACAGATTCAAGCAAATCTCCATCTGGGTCACAAGAATCCGAGGCTTTCCAATCCAATAATATTGAAGGCAGAAAATACGAGTGCCAATACTGTTGCCGTGAGTTCGCCAACTCACAAGCATTGGGTGGGCATCAAAACGCTCACAAGAAAGAGAGACAGCTAATAAAGCGTGCACAAATACAAGCTAGTCGAAACCTACAGGCTATGGCTGCAACTTCACACCTCCAAAACCCAATGATATCGGCCTTTTCACCACCACCACACCTCTTTGCTCAGGCACCACTGCCTCACTCTCACTCACCTTCATGGTTTCTCATGTCTCATGCAGCTGCAGGAACAGCCAATTCTACTACTGCTACTCCTTTTGCCCTTCCAAATGGTGGTGTATATGCCACCACAGTGCCTGGAAGGCGTGTCTATGCTGGAGGAGGAGCTGAGGAGTCTATGATGGCAGTTTTGTCTCATGGGGTTGGAAACCGTGGTGGAGTTGTGCAGGGATTTGGTGGAGATGGTATTGGTGGAGGAGGGTCTCACTTTGATAAGGGTTTGAGTTTGGATTTGCATCTCAGTCTTGGGCCTGCTGGTCCATGATTTGGGCTTGAGTAGTCAAGCTCAATCAGATTTGTTCTTGAGAGAAACTTGTGAGGTTAGGAACTTGGGGCATGTAAATTTCCACCTTTCCGACTTTCATGAGTGAAGCAATTTCCATGTACATTGTACCCAAAAAAGAAAAAGAAAAAAATCAATTTGATCTACATGCATTTCCCTGTCTTTTTTCATTTTCTCTTTGAAACTAATTAACGTTTCTCTACTTTCATTATTGGTAGCCTTTTATCTCATAGAAAGGTACAACTTGTTTCTTTTTTTTCTTAGAAAGCTACTCATAACATAAATTGATAGGGGAAAAACTTTTCGCACACAATGATATATGTTTCACGTTTTCCGTTTCTGAAAACACACAATGAGTTACACGCGCATTGTGAATAAACAATGCCCAATTGATAGTGACTGGGAAGGTTGGTCTGTTCAACAAGCCCAGTGCCAAACTAAAGGTTGTACGTACGAACCAGTTCAAAGTTTTGACAATTTCTCTTGGCGTTCTACTCTACCTGCTAATTTATGTTGTCAGGATTGAACTTTGGGCAAATTGTACCATCTGCATCGATCTGTCGGCTAAAGTTTAGGTGAGACTTTAACTAGCCTTTTCTTCTACTCATTTGAATCAATTAATTTGAGCAAAGAAAATAATGCCCAGGTCTGCCAATCAAATAGATTTCGTTTCCAATTTGATTTGGCTCATTCTTTATCGTAAATGTAAAATATTTACATAGGGCGTATTGTAGTTTAATCAAAATGGTAAAAATATGTTCAGCAATAGCGGAAACTATTATTGCGATTTGAGGTTAGCGAAAATCTATTCACGCAAGCAAGAACAATAAAAAATCTATATAATACAACAATATTTAACGTGGTTCAATCAACTTCATACCTGCATTTAAAGGTGATTGAAACAAAAATCCACTATCAACAATATAAAATACAACCACACTTAACCAAACTCATATCACAAACAACATTCAAACCTAACAAAGATAAACAAAACCTCTCACAAACCTCATATACATAAACTCACAACTAATCCCAAAGCCCCAATGCTCCCAATAACCCTCTTACACTCACAAAACAAACAAACTCTCACAAATTCTTTTATCCCCAAATATCTACCAAATTAACTGTTCTTCCAAGAAATCCAATCTATGTTCTTCTAGAAGTCTTCTCCTCTCCCCATGTGAGAGGGCCTTGGATAAAAGTCACCAAACATTTTGCAATAATACTATTTATAGAGCTTCAATTCTATTCTCTAACTGACAAGGAATACTCAGTTACTTCTTCACATAAAAAAAGGTTTTTCCTTCCATATCAAGAAGAATCATTGTCTTTCGCATCAAAGAAAATCTTTGCCTCACACAAGGAAAAACCGTCCTTCCATGCCAAGAAAATCCAGACAGAATTTAATTAGGAACACTACAAGAAAATACCTTCTTAGTGCCAAGTTGTAGGCACCTTTTTTTTTTGTCAATCAATAAGTTGCGCAGAAGATGGAGCTTATGCCGGCCAAATAAAAAGAGAGCAATTGGATTTTTTTTTTTTTTTTTTTTTTGGTGTAAAATTACACTTTGCCACCCTAAATTATACTCTCATTTATACTTATCATCGGGTAACTCTATGGTACCTCCCAAAAAAAGGGAGGTACGGTACCCACTAGTAGGTAACCTGCTATACCAAGTTATCTTTTTTTTCACATTTGACGATTTCATCCTCACATTGTGCAGTTCTAATATCACATGTGACAGTTCTTTTCTCATATTTGGTGATTCTCTTACTTTTTTTTTTTTTTTTCACATTTGACGATTCCATCCTCACATTGTACAGTACTAACATCACATTTGACAGTTCTTTTCTCACATTTGGTGGTTCCCTTATTTTTTTTTTTCTCATATTTGACGGTTTCATTATCACATTATAAAATTCCAACATCACACGTGACAGTTCTTTTCTCACATTTGGCGGTTCCTTTAGTTTTTTTTCTTACATTTGACGGTTACATCCTCACACTGTGCAGTTCTAATATTACATTTGATAGTTCTTTTGTCACATTTGGTGGTTCTCTTTTTTTTTTTTCTCACATTTGACGGTTCAATTATCACATTATGCAGTTCCAATATCACATTTGACAATTCTTTTGTCACATATAGTGATTCCTTTATTTTTTATTTCTCAAATTTGATGGTTCCATTGTCATATTAAGCAGTACCAATATTGCTTTCGCTCTATTTTTGTCATATGTGATAGATCTTTTGTTACATTGGGTGGTTCCTTTATTTTTTTTCTCACATTTGACAGTTTCATCCTCATATTATGCAGTACCAACATCACATGTGACTTTACTTTTGTCACATTGAGTGGTTCCCTTATTTTTTATCTCATATTTGATTGTATCATTCTTACATTATGCAATACTAACATCACATGTGACTGTACTTTTGTCACATTCGGTGGTTCATTTATTTTTTCTCATATTTGATGAAACCATCTTCACATTGTGCAGTACCAACATCACATGTAACTGTACTTTTGTCACATTCGGTAATTCCCTTATTTTTTTCTCATATTCGGTGGTATCATTCTCATATTGTGCAGTACCAACATCACATGTGACTGTACTTTTGTCACATTTGGTAATTCTTTTATTTTTTTTCCTTATTTTTTTCTCACATTTGATGACACTATCCTCACATTGTGCAATACCAACATTACATGTAACTGTAGTTTAGTCACATTTGGTAGTCCCTTATTTTTTTTCTCACATTTGATGGTGCTATCCTCACATTGTGCAATATCAACATCACATGTAACTGTACTTTTGTCACATTCGGTGATTCCCTTATTTTTCTCACATTCGATGGTATCATCCTCATATTGTGTAGTACTAACATCATATGTAACTGTACTTTTGTCACATTCAGTGATTCCCTTATTTATTTATTTTTTTCACATTTGATGGTATTATCTTAACATTGTGCGGTACCAACATCATATGTGACTGTATTTTTGTCACATTCGGTGGTTCTCTTATTTTTTCTCACATTTGATGGTACCATTCTCACATTGTACGATACCAACATCACATGTAAGGGTGTTCACCAAACCGCACACACCGCACCAAAACTACCCGCAAAATGGCATAACCACACCATACCGCAAGTAATAGTGCATCGCACAGCACCACACCGTGCAATGTGGTGCGGTTTGCGGTTTTATAATAAGAAAACTGCACAAACTGCACCGCACCGCACCCTCTCTATATATCAATTAATTTATTTATTTTTAATATTAAATATATTATTAATAGTTAAATAACCCTAGTTTAAAAATAAAAATAAAAAAGTTTAATAACCTTAGCAAGTGTTGACTAGAAAAGCCAACCCAAAATAAAGAAATACTAGCTCAATAATTTAAAACTTGACCCAAAAAAAAAGAGAAAAATTAGTTTTAGGCTGAGTAAGAAACCGACTTCAAACCGCATCTTATACATAGTATCGCACATGTGATCGCAAAAATGAGGTGCAGTGCAGTTATGATTTTGGCTAAACTCTAACTGCACTACAACGCACCGCACCGCACCGCACATGTGACTATAAAAACAAGGTGCGGTGCAGTTATAGTTTTAGCTAAACCGCACTGCAAAATACGGTGCTAAAAATGGCCCAAAACTGCACCACACCGCACCGCGAACACCCCTAATCACATTTGATTATACTTTTGTCATATTTGGCGGTTCCCTTATTTTTTCTCACATTTGATGGTATCATTCTCACATTGTGCAATACTAACATCACATATGACTGTACTTTTGTTACATTCGGTGGTTCCCCTACTTTTTCTCACATTTGATAGTTTCATTGTCACATTGGACAGTACCTACATCACATTTGATCATACATTTCTCACATTCGATGATAGTTTAATTTTTTCCTCACATTTGACAGTTCCATTGTCACATTGGGCATAACTAACATCACATGTGACTGTACTTTTGTCACATTTGGTGGTTCCTTTTTTTTTTCTCATATTTAATAGTTCTATTGTCACATTTAATAGTACGAACATCATATTTAACTGTACTTTTGCCACATTCGATTGTACTCGTATTTTTTTTCTCACATTTGATAGTACTATCCTCACATTATGTAGTACGAACATCACATGTGACTGTACTTTTGTCACATTCAGTAGTTTTTTTTTTTCTCACATTTGATGGCTTCACTGTCACATTAGGCAATACTAACATCTTATTTTACTGTAATTTTCGCACATTCGGTGATACTTTAATTTTTACTCACATTTAATAGTTCCATCGTCATATTGGGCAAAACCAACATCACATGTGACTGAAACAAACCCGAAAACTTTAGAAAGGACTAAAATACCATTGAAACCTAAAAAATGACCAAAATGCCCCTAATTCCCTCTAAAATTACTGAAATATCCTTAGAACCAAAAAAATGACCGAAATACAACTAAAAAAATGACTGAAATGATCCTAAAATTGAGAAAAGGATTGAAATACCCTCGAAATATAAAAATGACCTAAATACCCCCAATTAATTAAAATTATCTTCTAGTTAACACTTTATTAATAATTTTTTAAAAATATAATAAAAGTTTGATTATTTACTTCTGTTAATTTTAATTTTAATTTTTTCCCAATTTTTTGCCAAGCATCTGGTATGAGTCACATGACCTGTCATCATCAATAAAACGATTACATTATGCTTCCAAAATAAAATGCCATACTTGAGATGTCATTCCTGGCTGCTTATGAAACTCACCACAACAATTTGAGATGCCATTCCTTTTTGCCCTTTTTGCATTTGAGATATTTTAAAATATTTTGAAATTTTAAATTTGTATTTTGATAATAAAAAATATTGGATTGTATAAAGTCTTGGTGTATCTATTAGTCTCTCACTCTCTCTACCTTTCCAAGCGACTCTTTGGCATGGATGGCTCAAATTGCCATTGTTTATCAATTTTAATAAAACCAATGACTGTGATTTTGTATAAGTTCCAAAATATCATTATTTTCGTCTTAGAATTAGAGAAATGCTTTAGATTCTTATTTTATGTAATAAAATTAAAGGGCAAATGCGTCAAAATATGTTTCATCATTCTATGCCGAAAAATAACCTTAAGAAAACATAATAAATTAAGTCAAAAGGTTATAAAAGATTATTCATGACCTCACACATAGGCTTTGATGAAACCACCAATAAACCTTTAATATATGCTTAAATGTTTACCAAAAATGCTATAGATTTGACACGATTCTTTGGGAACTAATATAAAGAAACCAATACAATAATCTACTAATAACTCTTGCATCATTACATGGTGTTGAGATAGACCATAACATTTAATCTAAAGCTCCATTGAGTGCATGAAATCATATCACTTTTAGGAATGCCAAATATAACATCACCACCTATAAAAGCTATTATAAAACGCTTGGGACAAACAACAATTAACTATATCACTTGGTGGTGAAGCTTCAATGTCATCCTCTGGAACTCAAGGGTGCATAAAGTTTAAGAGAACTTTCTAAGGGATAAACACATTGGAAGCTTATTTGCTCTAATACAATTACAAATTGCTCTATGCAGAGACCCCAAATATTTATATCAACTCAGGACAAACAATCAACTCTTACTTAGCATTGGTGATTCAATGTCATCCTCTGAATTATTGCTTGAAGGTTCCCCAAGTTCAAGCAGGCAAGAAAAACATAAAGAAATCATTGGAGGAGATTAAGATTCAGAGTTAGTTAAGAGAGAGAGAGAGAGAGAGGGAGAGAGGGTATGTGCTTACCATGTATATAGATGCGCATACAACACTAAAACCTTTGCAGTTGAAAGGCACATTGCTAGATAAGAACCATGTTGAAACAACAATTTAACTTGTTTGCAATACATATGAATTGATTCTAACACTCAACTAAACAAAAAATGAGTTAGTCCACTCAGAAGTCAATGGACTCATTACAAGCAGTGATAACAAACTTGATCATGATTCCACACCAACCACAAATCCTTGTGCTTTTCCTTGCACAAACAATTGAGCATGCATGTTAATGAAGTGACCACGGTTCAAGTGCTTTGTAATTTATTTAACTCAAGAAGTAACTCAACACAGAACAAGTTATTTTGATACAGGAGAATCCCATATCTACTTTTTTTTTTTTTTTTTTTTGGCGTACTCCTGAAATTCTCTCTATCAGTCAAGTGAATGCAGCAATTTCATTCGATAACCATAGATAAAAAAGTCGAAAGAGATAAATAATTGGACTAATTTGCCATGAAAGCTGCCACTTTAAACTCACAACTCACTACTATGTCATGCTGATCTGATTCGTATTGAATACATATTGATGAATTTACCTGATTTTTCCCAACTAAGTTCAAAGTTCAATCTAATGCCGTAGAAAACATCCAGGTCTAGATGAGTAGTGTGACATACGAGATGAAAGCATTAGCTTTCCTCAAACAACGTTATCTAATTAAGTAGCCTCACTCTATGTATGCCAATACCGAGAATACAAAAACTAGGTCATTCTTTATATTGGCAGTAAAAGTAGAAGATTTTTTTTTTTTTTTTTTTTGGGGTGGAAATCATAATTTTCCAGAAAGAATATCAAGAACTATGGAATGCAGAACTGTAGGTAATGGGATCATAGGTATTTTCCAAACCTGATCGTTTGAGCTCGATGCTCTTGAAATAATGCAATAAGTCTACATGTAATTTGACAGGAAAAATTGAAAGGCCATTAGAATTAAAAGGTGAACTGAATAACCACATTGAATATTATTTTATGAAAGAATTGAGTATTAAGCTATTAGGATCATAAGTTGGATTTTATCTTATCTTCAAAGACTTTGAAATGATTATAAGCTATTAGGAATCAAGTATTAAGAGGCATAGAACACTCAATTCCAGAAATCATAAAATAAAATTCTTAATTAAAAATTTTCAAATATGAAAAATATTGTGCTCATTAAGAGGGAAAAAAATAAAACAGAATACAACCCTAAGAGTTGTTTCAATTGTATAACCATGATGCCTTAGCATTGTTTTCTATGCAGAAGACAAATTAACAACCATTACAACACAAACAGAAAGAATTCTTATTTTGATAACTTCAAAGCAACCAAGCAGAGGATTTAGAGAAAAACCGTGACATATGCCAAGCAAATAACAAAATAACATACTAGCAAATATTGATATGCTACTTTGACTAATGGCTAAAGAATAATTCACATCTTTAGTATAAGGGTATATCAATTTATTAAGTGAATAAAATAAAACTTTTGCTCTATAATTCAATTAACCTGTGAAATAATTGAACCGAATCCCACAAGCATCAGAATTTGTTAGAACTAATTTTTGTCAAAACCAAAAGCTGCCTTCAAATAGTACTACACAGGTAGTAGCATAACCATCAAGTCATTGAATCAGAAAGAAAACATTGTTTCACAAACTATCATTACTCAACGTCATGGATTGGTTAAATTGCAATTATCTTATGAGCAGATAAATCTAGCACTATATTATCCTAAACTATTGATTAATAAGAAAGCCATCAAACCAATACTAAAAAACCCTTTCAATTATTTTGGAATAAAAACCAATAACCCAAATATCTAAATGTAAAACAATTAACCCAAAATAACAAAAAAACCTAAATAATATTTAACACATTTTTTGTTGTTTAAAAATACCTATACTAGTACCGATTCTTGCGGTTTTCTCTCTACGGCCATTGGTGGTGGAAGCCAAGCATTGCAAAGATGCATATTTTAGTGTTTTGAACTAAAAGAAGAAGAAGAAGAACACCCACTAGGTTTTCAATTTGAGAGATAGAACACGAGAAAGAAAAAGTCAAAAGACTCTCGTTTGTTTGTCTGTGTTTCTTGCTTTTATACATTACCTACCTAACCGGTTACTGGTTTTGCATTAAAAATAAACGAACGTTCAGAATTAAAATTTGTAAATTCTGTGGTCTAGATCTAAGTGGGTATCGTACCCCCAAAAAAAGGAAGGGTACGGTAGAATGACCCCCCATGAACTTAATTTTAGAATAGATGATTATTACCCTAAACTATAACTCATGTTCCACTTTACACCCTACCATCAATTGAGCTGTAAAATTAGATGGAAAAGCATATCATGTGCAACTCATGTAACATCTATATACGTGTCCCCACATGAAGATACTGAATTGCCTCTCTTCAAACCCTTAAAACAAAATTATTTAACAAATTTAACCCTTGTGATGCCACATAACCTTTGTTGTAAGGGATTGAAGATGAGAAATTCAGTCTTTTTATGTGGTGTCATGTATGCATAAGTCACATGAGTTGCATGTCACATGTTTTTCCGTGCAAGCTAGAAGATTGATGATAAGGTACAAAGTGAAACACATGTTATAATTTAGGATGGTAATCGTGCATTTTGGAAGTTTAGTAGTTTAGTATGGTAAATGTAATTAAATGGGGGTATAGTTTATAGTGGTAAATTTTAATTGCTCATTTTCTTAACGGACCAAAGGTTAGCCCACTCAACATTTGTTTGATTTTTTTTCCTTTTAACTCTCTCTCTCTCTCTCTCTCTCTCTCTCTGTGACAATATTAAACCTGGACTTGTTAATTCGTGTAAATCTAAAAGAAACAATAGGGTATTTTTGTCTTAAAAAGGAAATAGGGTAGGGGTATAAGAATGGAAAACCAATTTAGCCCGATAAAAATTTTACCCATACCCAATTTTTATTCAACTCGCTTGAGTCAAATGCATACATAACCCATTTTGCAAGCCTTTATTATAAACTTTGTAAACTTAATTTTTGAATTGAATTATTTTCAATATATTTATATATACTAAAATTATACTAAAATACTAATGACTTACCCGTCAACTTGAGAACATTTCTCAAATATAAATTTTTTCAATGTCATTTCTACTAATATGGACTATTATGGAGTAGTTTTTGCATCAGTTCATTATAGATTTTTTTTCCTCAGTTTTAACATTTTTTTCTACCTTATATATTTACTTATATACAGCTTTCTAAAAGCCTCAATTTTTTTAAGTACAACTATAATTTCTCTTACTTATTGCAAATAAGCTTTCACAAAAAGATAATCCAAAAACACTTAAATTTATGCCTATTTGGGTGTCTCATAGTTTTAGGTAACTAATTTACATGGTGATATACAAAATGTAGGGGCAGGGTTTGAATTCTTGGCCCAAAGGGTGTATGGACCCAAATAAAAAAAGCCCAAACAATAAATTTGTAGAGAAGTGGATTGAAGAGCTGGGCTATAGCGAGACAAATAACAGTTCAGTAGATTAAGGTAACAAGAAAAGAAAGACAATGAACGTTCAAAAGAGGAAAAATGTATTCGGCAAAATCCGAGGAGACTAATTCTTTTCTATTGTTTTTTCAGTTTTATTACAAGTTTTCTTTTCTTTTCCATCTCCCCTTCCTTTGGAGTATCTTGCCTATTATATAGTCATTATGGGCACATCTTGATCCTACACTTGTTGATCATCTGAGCCTCCACTTGAGTACCCATCACATCAGACACCCACTTTAGCTTTTTGTGAGTTGTAGTAGCTAAGGCAGCACTGTTCAAGGGTCTTTTCCACATAAATGCGGCCAGGAAAATAGCTATAGTGCATTTAATGTGGTGGATTTCCCTGGACAAGTTTGGATTTCCTTCTTTCTAGTTCATGGGGCATAATTCTGTTGCCGAGACTTCTGTGAGTGCCGCCTCCATCGCGGGGACCCGAACTTCTCCAATGTCTGTTATGTCTGAGGAGAGATTCCTCTTCGGATCACCCCTCCTTATGTTGTGCTCATGAGATTCCATACTGGAGCTCTCCTTACTAATTTATTCTTCTCGGACCTGCCAATGCCCCTAGGTAAAGCCCAAGGCCCAATATTCAATTTTGGGCCCTGATCCCTACACAAAATATATAACTTTTGGTATATTACTAAATGTATGACAAAAAACTAAAAGCTAGCTTCTTCTTTTTTTTAAGTCTTGTTAAAATTAATCATGAAAAAAACCCCTAGCTAACTGAGGCAAAAAAAAAAAAAAAAAAAAAAAAAAAAAAAAAAAAAAAGATATAAGTTTTTGTCAAATTAGGTAATTTAACACTATTTCTTGTTTCATGTATAACATGTATATCTTTTCTTTTCTTCTTTTGTGTGATAATTTGACTAGCAAACTATTAATTTTTGTACTAAAAATTATGAATCTATAAGAATCTATGTATTATTCAACTTTTTATCTATGCATGTTGTTTTTTTTCATGTTCTTTCAAACCCATTTTCTTTTCTTCTTTTGTGTAATCATTAGACTAGGAAACTATTAGAGTTAATTTCATACTAAAAAATTACGAATCTATAAGAATCTATGTATTATTCAACTTTTTATCTGTGCATTTTTTTTTCTTGTTCTTTCAAATCCATTTTCTTTTCCTCTTTTGTGTAATTATTATATTAGTAAACTATTAGAGTTAATTTTCTTACTAAAAACTTCAGGATTTGTATATTATTTAACTTTTATCTTTGAGTGTTTTATTTATTATTTTTTTTTTTTTTTTTTGTTCTTTCATTTGTATCGAATGAAAAAAAAAAAAATACATGTCATTCTAGGTTGACCTAACCCTTTAAAGACCATGTAAGAGTCATAAGAATAGCAATTGATTCTATTCTAATAAGTTTCTGACCCAAAATGAATCTAACATAAACCCAATTGGTTCAAACCCAAACCTGATTGTCCCAACCCATTTGTCAAGTCTATACACATGCCAAAAACCAAGAAAAAGTCTCTCTCTCTAAATACTAAATTGTAGGTCTAGTTTAGTATTTAAAATGTCAAATTTTGTGGGCTCACTTGGCTGATTAAAGTAGATGTGACAAATGGGTTGAGTAAGGTTTGCATCGACTCGTATTTTTTCAAATGAATATATATATATATATATATATAGTATTTTTCATTTGTTAATGTAACAAATTACTTGGTGTGATATATATATATATATATATATAGTATTTTTTATTTGTTAATGTAACAAATTACTTGGTGTGACAATAAAAAATTTGACAATAATTGATCTCACAAATGTCACTTAAATATCATTATTAGTCCCACAACAAGTGGATATACAACCATTTAAGATGACACAAAGTATAATTCAAAATCATGATATCATAGACTAAGTATAATTATTAAATGTGCACAATAATTTGTACAAAACTCAGAAATTATACATGTTCTTTTAAAAATAAAAATAAAAAAGCCAAAAATTTATTATTTTATTCACTTGAACAAAAAAATCCTTTCCTTTTTTATTTATTTAAATATTACATTCACATCTCACTAAGTCAAATGGTCCTTAAACGCATTCTCATATTTTGATATGATCATATCACATGTGATTCACAGCTTGCCATTTTTTTTGTTTGGTTTTCTAGCCTTTTAAGGTAGACTTTGCAAGTCTACAATCCATTTGCGTGAACCAAAGGAACCCGGTCTGACTTAAAAAAAAAAAGGGGTTAGTCATAGGTTAACCCATTTTTTACTTCGAGTCAAGCATTTTTCTTTACACTATCAGACTCAGTCCGATTTTGCCTTTTCTAGAAAAAAGTCCCCTAGATTTGGCAATGCAATTGTTAAAATAACCATCTCTCCTTAAACCCTTAAATAACTACATATATGCCATGTAATAATAAAACATTCATTATAAAAAATGTTTTGCCAAATCCAAGCCCCCTGGTCCCAATGATGATAAATCAAATCTCTACCAAAATAATCAAACATCGTGTGTGGAACCCAATGAGAATGACGCTTAAACATAACCCAATACAGTCCAAGCTCAAGCCCAATTATGGAAATACGTAGGAAGCCCAAAGGCCAAAAGACAATTTTTGACCTAATTTGGCCTAGGCTTACAAAGGGTGCATACGCACCCAATCTGTGGCGTACACTCTCTAGACAAAAAGCCTAAAATCACTTCAATTCCATTTTGATGAGATTTAGGGCAACCAACCTAATCAACTAGCTGCAAAAATATGTCATCAAACCCTAGCTTCCCATTTCCCTTATAAATACCCCCATTTTCAACATCCAAGAGGATCATAAAACCAAGCCTTATCAAAACTCTACCAAAATTCCTAAAGAATACCTAAACCTAGAGTTTTAAGGCTAGAAGGGAAAAAGAGCTAAGCATTAGATTGATCTTCAAATCCTTGTTAATTTGAAGGTAATCTCTTTTTCATCCATATTCGAATTCTAGTTTGGTTCAAGCTTGCAAATACAATCATTAAGGGCATCCCATTTTACCCTAATCAAGTCAAACGACTCATCCTCCCACACACACAGTTGTGGTAGTTGATTTCAGACAAGGGGCCGGTTAAACTACATCACTGTAAGTGCTACAAGGAGGAGATATGGATCCTTTCCATGACCCACATTCTCCTCCTCGATTCTTGTTTCTATTATGTTTTTTTTTTTTAAACCTTAATATGTTGTTTTGCATGTATATATTTCATACTGTGTTTTTAATTTTGTTCATTTCTACTATTTGTGTTAAGAACATGTAAGAATCTTAATTTGCCTCGAGATGCGTACGCACAAGATAAGACGCGTACACATACATATCCTAGCGTACGCACTTTTCATGCGGCTAGGATTCTTGTTTTGGTTGTTTTCTGGAATTTTTTTTTTGAGTTTCAAGTGCGTAAGCTAGTAGAAGAGTGTGTGCGCACTTTTCTTACGGCGTATGCCAATTTTGGCTCAATCAGATTTTCTACTTTTTCTGTTTTATTTATCATCAATGCCATGTTTTATCATCTTTCATTATCTGCTTTTACTGGTTTTTAATGTGTATATTTAGTTTGTCTTTGTTTCCTTTCTTGTTCAACATTAATTGTAAAACACCAAAAAAAAATTTTTCTTTTTCTTTTTTTTCTTTTTTCCTTTTCTATCTCCAAACCCTTATTTACTCCCTCTCTTCTCTCTCATCCAATCTTTAATTATGATTCAAAATCAACAAGGAAACTAAAAGTCTTAGAGATAAATAAAGCAAACATTTGAAATATAAAAGATTTAAATACTTTCTAAACTTATAGCCAATAGTGTATTCAATTCATTTGAGTCTAATTAGCTATTCAAATATAACAAAATGTTTTCAAAAGAGGCTTTAATATAATTAAGGCAATTGATTCAATTTTAATTGGTAACATCAGAAGTCAAGTCAATTAAACCCTAATTAATTAAATGTCCTTAAGCCTTAAAAGATGCAAGCTCTTAATGTCAAATCAAGACAACTCAAGTCTACTAAAGGGAAAACACACATCAATTAATGAAGACTCAACTTCAAATTAATAATCCCTTCTCAAAAGAATTAAGCACTGTCTTGGAGCAAGACTCGTAACTTTGTATGGTACCCACATGCATGTGCCCATGCACATGCATGCTTATGCACATACACACACTTGGATGTTGTTGTTTTGTCACCTTGCACTTACATGTTTGTATGCTTGAGTGTTCACATGTCTTTATCTCTACCATGCTAGCATGTTGATTTTGTTACCTATCTCTTTGCCTCCTTGTTCACATGTCTACATTGCTTTCCATATTTATTTCCTGTTCAAATCAAGCAACAATATATGAAGGTCAGCTACAGCTGTACAGGCTTGGGGTGTCTAACCTCTTTCCATCCTGTACCCTAACTCCAGACCTTATCTAGTAGAAAGACCTTCATGGAGTCATCTTTTGGTTTTTGGACCTATAACTAGGTGGCAACTCCTTTGCTTATTTTAAAGAGGCACCATGTACTCCTAGGCTCACACTAGTTTGAGCCTAAAACCGCTTCTAGGAAGATTGAATACCGTGTATCCTGCTTTCCTGAGAAGGAACTGACATGCCGATTTGTCATCTAAAGGGAGTGTGGATCATGGAACTTACACACTCTACAATAGCCACCATCAATGTGATCAATATATTTAAAAGATAGTTTAGAGTTTGTCTCAATGACGGAAAAATTGTTTTGAGTAATTTCTAATTTATTTAATAAAAATTCTTGATTTTAAATATTTGAAAACTAGATTGTAAATTATGCCCTTAAAATTTGATATAATTTTTATTTTGCCCCCTAAAGCATAAATATTTTGGTATTCTCCCTTAATATTTGATACCGTTTGGATGTGAGTATACTCCTATCAATATCTAATAATGATGTGGCCATTGAGTGCCACCTTATTTTAAAATGACATAGTTTTACTGTATTAAAATTACGTTGTTTTATTGTTTTTCCCCACTCACTCTATCAAATTTGAGAGAGATAATTCTATAGTGGGAATTGTTAAGGAACTCGAGGCAATCGTTGGCGATAGTAGTGATTGGTTTCTATGGGATTTTGGGTGGTTGGGTCACGGGTCTTTTAGTGATTGGTTTTTGGTTGGACTTTTGGGTTACCGCGATTGGCTGTAAGAGTTGGGGTTTTAGCCAAGAGGTTGAGTCACCGCATTGAATGGAGTGGGTTGGTGTTTCAGGTTTGGAATTTGGTTAAGGGATTTTGGTTAGGCTTGGTTTAACTGCTTGATGAGCATATGCTGGGTTTAATCCTTCTAATTTCTTTTTCTTTTTCTTTTTTAATCTCTATTTAATTCTTAGTTTGAGATTTTCAATTTCTTGTTTTTGGGTTCCAATTTTTCAGAAAAATTTTGGTGCATTGATTTCACAGAAAAAATTGGTGAATTGATTTCTTTGTATAAAATGAAATGGGATATGCAAAAGATTTTGGGGGAGAACAATGAATTGTATTTATTCATCCTAGAAAATGTTGAAAAAAAATCAAATTAAATCTTAATTTATTTAATTTATTAGATTTTAGAGATTTATTTTAATTGTTTAAATTTCTTTAAGTTATTTAATTACATGGAATAATTGAATTAACGTAACATGATTTTATTGGACTAACTAACACATGTTACAAATTTAAGTTACACTTAACAAATACATTGGCATCAAATATTGATGAAGTGACTTTATTTTTTCTGAATAATATATAATGTTAAAGGAGCATATCAAAATTTTGAAACTAAAAAAAAATTTTAAAAATTTAAATTACACCAGATTTTTACAATTTGCAATTTAGTAATTATATATATATATATATATATATATATTAACTGTAATCGAAATGATTTAAAGGATGGTTTATAAACTGTTGAGATTAAAAAAAAAAAAAAAAAGGTACAGACCCAACTCACCAATCTCATAAAAGACAAGCCCAAATACCATTTGAAAGCCCACTAGATTGTGTGCTTTTTCCAACTATCTATCGAAGCATTTGCATGTCATGTGTGTCCAAAACCAAAGCCTAAAAATCAAAACTGAACTATACCTCTCCTCTGGGGTAATGTGCAGAATACCAGTGTGAGGGAGAGCAATATAGTAAGTTAGCAATAAAAAAATTTGATTAAGTAAAGTAACATCTCGAGTTTTAGAAACTCAAGGTCCTCTTAAAATTCAAGTTTTAGAAACTCGCTTTGTACTTGTATTACAATTGCTGACTGGATTAAAAATGTCACATAGATCTCGAGTCTTTAAGGCGCGATTTCTTTCAAACAAAAATCGAGTCTTTCAGACTTGATTTTAAGCCAAAAAATACAAAGATATCGAGTATTGGAAACTCGATATCTTCTTGAAGTAACCATAGAACTCGAGTCTATAAGACTCGAGTTGTACTGGGAAAATTTTATAATAAGCATGCAGCAGATATGTTCAGTCCATTCTTTTTTTTCAATCCATTCTCACTCGTATTGCCTCTCATTTCATACACACTAACCTCAATACTCATTGCCTCACTCACCCCACACCACATTGCCTCTCACAACTCACCACATTGTATCTCTCACTGCTCTTCTCTCTCAACAAATTCATATCTCAGGTAAGGGTTTTTTGATTTGAATGTCATTGTAGTCGGGTATTGGTTGTTGTTGGGTGTGGCCTAAGATTACCAAATTTTAGATGTGATGTTCTAACACATGGAGATAGCTTGAATAGTGACAGTCCAATAATTTTCAAAAATGTACTCTACACACACAAGGAAAATTACAAAATTATGTGCAGGATCATACTTTCTTTTAGAACTTGGCAACTAACGAAAATGTTAGATATTTATTGCTAAATGAAAAAAAAAATGAACTACCAACTATGGTAGTTGTGTTGTGTGCCAAGGAATTCTATATGATTTGCATTTTTAGCTATGCTTAATTATTTTTGGAATGTTCTAATCTAGTACCGTGTTGTTACATATTATCTTTATACTCTAATTGCTGATTTGCATCTGAATTTCAATGCTTTTTTAGGCTGCATTTGTTTTTACCCATTTTTGGGTGTTTGGCCCAACTGCAATTAATTTCTGGTTGACAAAAGCACAAATAAAAATAAGAGCACAAACAAAAGCACAAATTTCTCTAATTTTGAGCCCAATGAACAAATTTGCATCATTTCTACGCAAACCATAAGTAAAGAAATATTACACTGCTCCAAAGAGTTCTGCAACATTTGCAACCCCATAACAAAGATTTTACTAACATAAATCCCAGCAAGTAAACATATCAAACATTATTACCCAGAAACCAACAAAAAACAGAGACAAAACAGAACATGCCAACAACCCAAATCGTACAACAAGTAACAAAACAAATCCGTCTAACTTATATCTTACACTAACAAGAAAAACTAAAGTGCTAACAAGGAAAATTATCAAACACAAACACTTGGGCTAAACCTAGATGAAATAATTATTTAAAAAGCTAAAATTTTTATAAGAAAAACATACCTTCAAACTTGAAAAAATCTAAACTTCCATTTGTGTAGAAAAAGGAGATCGTTTAAAGCCGATTGTGTGGAAAGAGGAGAGCATTTGGGGGTGATTTTTGTTGCACGACGAGGGGTTGAGGGTGACTGATTTGGGCGTTTGAGTGAGAGTGTTGATTTAGGTGTTTGAGAAAGTAAGAGGCAGAGACTGTTTGAGAGAGTGAGAGACGGAGAGTGTTAAGTGTGTTTGTGAGAGTGAAAGACTGAGTGTGTTTGTGAGAGACTGAGTGTGTTTGAAAGTGACAGTAATTACATAGTCAATAGATTTTGAGTCTTATAAACTCGATTTTAAGTTTGCTAAATTTGCTCCGCGAGGAAAAAAATATTTTAAACGTGACAACTAACTTAAAACGTTAGATATTTTATGTTAAATGGAAAGGGCGTTCCCTCTCCTCCTCCTCTGCTTCGCTATCTGCAACGTCCCACACTCTTCTAATATAATTCAAGTATCCAAATTTCAAACAGGTTCGCTTGTAAGCGTTTTCTTTTATCTTTTCCACTTTATTTATATTCCACTACTTGAAGTGTTTTTAGAAGAAAATGCTTTTTTTTTTTTCAATCTCCAGAGCTTGTTTTGGTTGTGGTTTCACTCAGTAACTTGAATTGACTGGAATTGCCATCTGGGTTTTTTTGCAAAATTGAAATTATGTGTTTGTTTTGCTTTTGACTGCATTTGGTTTGGTTGCTGAGAAAATGGTGGAAAATAAATGCTACAAAAAAACTTGTTGAAGATTTTGAATTCTGAGGTTTTCATTAATACCTACCATTAAAACATTTAAGTTTTTCTCTAAAAAATAAAAATATTACAAATAAGATAAAAACCCAGAATTTGCTTTCTTTAATTCCAAGAACCCAGAAGCCACAGAAAGAGAAAAAAGGATAAATAAAGAATTTCTGTAGCTTCCAAGTTCCAATTGAATGCTTAGAGCTTAATTATTCAGGCTATGGATACCAACTATGTTGATAATGCTTTACTATTTGGTATATAGGTCAATGTTGTATGCAGTTTCGGCCCCAAACTCTTGCATATCTTATTTAAGAAGCCCTAGTTGCCCACATTTTCTTAGAAAGAATTCGGTTCGAACTAGGCTTTGCATACGTGCTTCATTACCAGATAATAACAATCGTGCTAAAGTGGAGTATACTCCTTGGTTGATTGTTGGATTGGGTAACCCTGGAAATAAGTACCACGGGACGAGGCACAATGTAATACGGTGCTTATGTGAGGTTGCTTGCATCAATTGTATGCTCTGTTGCTGTTTTTCATCTTAGTGATTGTGTGATTCTCTCTATCAGGTTGGTTTTGAAATGATTGATAGCATTTCTCAAGCACAGGGCATTTTAATGAATACAATACAATCAAAGGCCTTAATTGGAATAGGTGAGTCTTCAGCCATATTCTTATTCATTTTGGTAATTTTTTTTTTCTATTCAAGGCGGGTGTGGTATTTATTCTGAGTTCTTTGTATGATCAGTACAGGTTCCATTGGAGAGGTACCAATTTTATTGGCCAAGCCTCAATCATACATAAATTACAGTGGGGAAGCGGTTTGTTCTTATCTTATATTTCAGTTTTTATCATAGTTCCTTAGCTGTATAAATTTCTATTATGTATAATTATGTGTTCATGACCTATGTATGGAACTTTTCTTTGAGAATTACAAAAGGTAGTAGCTTGTATGCATTTGATTCACAATGTGTACCATTAGGTGAATAAACATGATACCACACCAACTGGGAATGTACAATGTAGGTGAAGAAAAAACAAAACAAAAAGCTTTACAATTTAGATATCTCAAGTGCCAAGAGCCTTGTAGCTCAACTAGCACCTCCTAGTATTTTCAATAGAGACGTTTAGGGTTCAAATTCTCTTTTCTCCATTGTTGTAACTAACTATCAAAAAGCAGTTTAGATATATGAAGTGATTGAAACTAGTTTTCAAGATGCTTAGTACCTCTAAATTGCTTTGTGAACAATGGTTCCTCCTCTTTTTCCTTCAATCACTAGCATGATGGACATTGGGATAGTGAAAGTTGGACATCAAACCATTTCTTAGATGCCTATGCACTATGAGATTCTGAATCATTTTATAAACTTCTATTACAATTGATATATCTTCAAGTTCATGGGGGCCTTTTTGAGTTATTAAATCCCTACAGGTTCTTACCAGAATTCAACCCTTTTTCCTTCCCTCCCCCTAAAATATGAGCAGTGCACTAAGAGAAATTAGGGCTGTAATTTATTATTTTGGTGGCAAAATTGGTACTTATTTCTTTTACAGGGAACCAAAGCCTCACTAAAAGAACAAAGCTCACAGAAAAAATTCAAAGATATATGAGGTTCATAGAACTTTTTTTTTTAAATCACTGGGGAATAAAAATACTTTGTATGCGGCGACTATATTGATTGAACATATTAATACTATTTTCTTATTCTCTTTCTGTTTGTTTAAGTCCATATTATCTCTTTGCTCTAATCAAATTTATCTCCCTTTCTTTGGTAAAACTAGTGGATGTGCACATATTTTGATCCCAGGCACCTTAAGATGTTTATATATAACTCCCAACCTTTTCTTTTCTTCTCATTATTGTTAAGGTTGGACCACTTGCTGCACATTATCAAGTACCACTGCGTCATATTTTATTGGTATGGATTTCTATAACTTCATGCAGTGAAACCAAGTTAATATAGGACTTTACATGACAATTAATCTCAACCAATTATATTATTTTGACTTGCCCATGTAGGTTTATGATGAAATGAGCTTACCAAATGGTGTTATTAGGCTTCAGTCAAAAGGAGGACATGGACATCACAATGGGTATGTTTGTTGAATATCACTTCAGCATTTTTAGGATGATGAAAATATTGTTTTCTGATAAGGAAAATTGTAGCTAAGAACCTATCATATGAAGTGGTTAATCAGTGAACTTCGTTTTCATGTTAAGTAATATGTGTGTTGCTAGGTATGCTATATAGAACAGTCATTTATGTGCCCAAATAACTCAAGTTTCTCTCCACTTTGTGCAATATGAACTTTTTTCCCCCTAAAAATGTGAAATCTTTTGTTCAAAGGTGAAAAACTTTGTATCACCCGCTAAGCATCATTGAGCTTGCTCAGGATCTTTGTTCTTAACATCCTGCACTAAGTGACTAACAGTTGAAGTTGTCTCAGTTCAGTTAGAAAGCCTGGCAATTGATCAGGGGATCAGAATAGTATAGAGTGAAAATGAGTTTATTTTGTTATATTTTCACTTCCAGTGGAGACAAAACATTTCATGTGAAAAGATATCGAGTTGCGTGTGCTGTTAGAAGACCTGAGCAGTTGCTATATGAGTGAGGTACAAATAAAACATACCACTTTTTGGAGATTTTTATGTCATGTGTAGCTTCTATGGTGAGGGTTAAGATAACATACAGAAAGGGGCTGCTTCAACTCTGCAACTACTTGGTCAAATCAAATAGGTATAGAATTTGCGAGGGTGAGTGTTAAGATAGCATGTAGAAAAGGCTGCTCCATCTCTGTATATTTGGGTTATCTGATTCCTGATTTATTGCACCAAGCTCAGGTATAGTGGGTCTAACTTATGTGAAAATCAAACATTCTATTAAAGTCATATGCCTACATTTCTGGAGTACTTGTTTAATCTACGGTATATTCTTCAGTCATTGTAAAATCAAAACTGTGCCGTTTTTGCCTTGATGGCAAGAAGTTAATGACAATCCATGGAAGAGGCTGTTTTAATTCAACTGAAAGAGTTAAGCTAGCCCTTATCTCAATCATTAAAAAGTTGATACATGCATCTTGTTTTTCCATTCCTCTCTGATTTGGGATATTTCTTATATAATATATGTTTTCAGCTAGTTTTATATGAATGACCTCATAGCATCTCCATTTTAAAAGTTGATAAATATATCTGACCATTTTTTTTAAAGTAAATGTTCTAATAAAATCTACAACATGCTCTCAATTTTTTTTTTTTTTTGTCACTCTCTCTCTCTCTCTCTCTCTCTCTTTGGGGCCAGGGGGTGCAGTGGTGGGGGTTATTATTATGGTCACATATCTAGAATTATCCTTAATTAACGGATCTCTTGTTACAGAGTGAAGAGTGTAATGGGCCATTTGGATGGCTGCCGTGAATTTCCTTGGTTGTGTATAGGTGTGTTCCTTAAGCATTATCACTTGCATATATAAATAGTGGTTCCTTAATTTGACGAACTATACATGTCATCACTTTTAAATTTTCCATATTTGCAGGCATTGGAAATCCCCCTGGTACCATGGACATGAAAGCTTTTCTTCTACAGAAGTTCAGTTCAGTAGAGCGAAAACAGGTATATAGACTCTCTGAATTGTACTGCCAAGTGTTATTACATGTCTTAATCAGAAAAGCTTCTATACAATGATATGCTTGTAGCATCTTGTGTCCTATTGGTGAATTTTCCCTAGTGCAACTTTGACAGGCCATGGTCTTTGGCAATATTCTCTTTTTTTTGATAGTTAAGAAAGATTTATATTCAAAAACACTACCTTATGTAGAAAAAACATAAGGTAGAGAGAGAAATACAAAGAGAAAGGAAAAGAAACAAAGAAAGATAAAGAAAGGAAAAGAAGCTAAGAACACAAGAGAGAGCTAAGGAACATAGGGAGGGAATCACTAGACGTGAGTCCCCAAGCCCTAGACCAGTCAAACAAAGTGCCGCTGAAAGAGGCCAAAAGCTGGTCATCCGAACTATCCAAGTCCTCAAACGTCCTCCTATTGCGCTCTCTCCAAAGACACCACATCACGCATAATGGAACTAAATTCCAAATGCTAGACAAATGCTTTCCAGGCCAATTCCACCAACCGAATAGAGTATCCGAAACCGATCTAGGCAAGACCCAAGAAAACCCAAAGGATCTAAACACCAAACACCACACCCGATAAGCCTTACCACAATGCAGAAACAAATGGTCCACCGTTTCTCCATTACTGCGGCACATGATACACCAGTCAACAAAATCCCATCTACCCCTCAAATTATCACCTGTAAGGATCTTATCCCAAACAACGGTCCACACAAAGAAGGAAACACGCCGAGGAGCCTTGACCTTCCAAACGCCTTTCCAAGGAAAAGTAATTGGCAAGGGGGTTCTTAATTTATTGTAGAACGATCGAATATCAAAGTTCCCTTTCTTAGTCAACTTCCATCGCATACGATCACCGTTCTCAGTGGAAGGAAGATTAGAGCCCAAGGTACGAAGAAAATCATCCACCCCATTCATTTCCCAATCATTTGGCCTCCGAGTAAAATGAACATCCCAACTTCTCCGCTCCTCAGTCCCCAACCGATCGAGAGAAGAGGCCACCGATGCCCCTTTATTGGAGGCAATCCCATACACACTCAGGAAAGTCAATTGAAGTGGAGAATCCCTACACCAATGATCTGTCCAAAGCTTCACTCTATCCCCCACCCCTACCTCAAAGCGAATATTCTTGCTAAAATCCTCCCATCCCATGCGAATACTTCTCCACAAGCCACACCCATGAACCCCTCTACCTAACTTGGAGATCCATCCCCCCCATTCTTCCCCAAACTTGAGAGCTACAACGCTTCTCCAAAGTCTTGTCTCCTCATTTCCAAACCTCCGTAACCACTTCCCAAGTAAGGCTTTATTGAAAGTAGTAACTTTCCTTACTCCTAACCCACCATTTTGCAAAGGTGCACACACCTTGTCCCAACCCACCAAGTGAAACTTGGAATCCCCCCACAAGAAATCCCTTTGCAGCCTCTCAATTTTATTGGCCACATACGTAGGGATGGTGAAAAGAGACAAATAATAAGTGGGGAGATTAGATAATGTGCCTTTAAGCAATGTTAGTCTTCCACCTTTTGACAAATACATCTTCTTCCACCCGGCCAATTTCCGCTCAATTTTCTCCAAGATAGGATTCCAAACAGTGGGAGACTTGTGGGATGCCCCCAAAGGCATGCCAAAATAAGTCATAGGCAAAGACCCAATTCGGCATCCCAAAATCTCTGCCAAGACATAGACGATAGGAACCTCCCCAATGGGAACCATTTCACTCTTCAGCACATTAACCTTTAAACCTGTCACTGCCTGGAAACAAAGAAGAAGCATCCTAACATGTAGAATTTGCTCCTCATCGGCATCGCAAAACAGAATAGTATCATCTGCGAACAAAAGATGCGAGATACAAACCCCTCCACCTCGTCTACCATCAGCCCTAAAGCCTCGAAACAAACCCGCCCCTTCAGCTCTTTTCATCATCTTACTGAAGACCTCCATCATAACCAGAAACAACAAGGGGGATAGCGGGTCTCCTTGTCTCAATCCCCTCGAACTCCCAAAGAAATCAGCTGGAGACCCATTAAACAAGACAGAAAATTGGACTGTAGAAATACAAGTGCGGATCCACCTACACCACCTCACCCCAAAACCCATTCTCTTCAACAAATCAAGAAGAGCCTCCCAGTTCACATGATCATAAGCTTTCTCAATATCTAATTTACAAATAACCCCCGAAATCTTACTTTTCACCCTACTATCAACACACTCATTAGCAATGAGAACTGAATCAAGTATCTGTCTACCACCCACAAAACTGTTCTGAGACTCCGATATCAGCTGGTCCAAAACCTCTTTCAGGCGGTTAGCCAACACCTTAGCCAAGATCTTGTAGACACTCCCCACTAAACTAATAGGTCTAAAATCTCGAATATTCGAAGCACCATTCTTCTTAGGGATTAAGGCTATGAAAGTTGCATTAAGAAATTTTTCAAACTTACTGTGTTGATAAAACTCTTCAAACACAGCTAAGACATCTCTTTCCACGACTTCCCAACAATGGTGAGAAAAAGCCAATGAGAAACCATCAGGACCAGGAGCTTTATCTCCTTCCATCTCTTTGACAACACGAAGAACCTCCTCCCGATCAAACCTCCGTTCAAGCCAGTCTCTCTCCGACCCCTCTATCTGATCAAACTCCAAACCTTCCACACAAGGCCTCCACTCCTCAGTCTCCTTGTACAATTTTTTATAAAACTGTATAGCTTGGTCGGCCATCTCAGATTCATCCTCATAGATAACCCCATCCACCTCCAACATGCTAATATGATTATGCCTTCTCCGAGAATTGGCCATCTTGTGGAAAAATTTGGTATTGTTATCTCCTTCCTTAATGCAGAGCATCCTCGACTTCTGTCTCCACGAAACTTCTTCCAAAGAGATAAGGTTCTGAATTTGAGATCTCAACACAGCCCTCTCTCCTAACTCCACTACAGAAAGGCCGAGCTCCCCTTCCTTAACATCCAAAACTCTCAAAGCCTCCAACAATTCTTTTTTCTGACGCACAACATTTCCAAACTCACTTCGATTCCACTGAATAATATCTTCCTTCAATGCCTTCAACTTCTTGGCGACTACATAACTTGGGGTACCTGAGAAAGAATATTGATTCCACCAAGAACGAACCCTATCTATGAACCCATCCGACTTCAACCACATGTTCTCGAACCTAAAAGGACTTTTTCCCCCCAATATCCCTCCTGCCTCCACTAAAATGGGGAAGTGGTCTGAAATAGGACGAGTTAAAACCCGTTGGGTCACATCCGGGTAGTGATCCTCCCAATCATGAGAAACCAACACCCTATCTATCCTAGACATCGAAGGCCGATCCGAGGCACTCGACCAAGTATAACTCCCCCCTTCCAACGGCAAATCTATCAGGCTAAGCTCCTCAATGAACTCAGAAAAATTCTCCATAGCCGAGGTAAGATGAAATCCCCCTAACCGTTCACTAGGGAACCGAATAATGTTAAAATCCTCTATGTAACACCAAGGAACTTCCCAAAGATGCTGAATACCAATCAGCTCATCCCACAACTGCCCCCTCAAGTTATTATCATTCGGGCCATAAACCCCAGAACAAGCCCAAATAAAGCCATCCCCCAAACCCTGCCACCGAACTGAAACGGAAAAGTGACCCACCATAACCTCCATCTTTTCTAAAACCCTCCTATCCCACATCAACAAAACCCCACCAGCTGTTTGATCCGCATCCAATGCTACCCAATCTACATAGGGACAACTCCATAAGCTGCAAATCAACTGTCTGTCCAAGCCTGCAAGTTTAGTTTCTTGAAGGCAAACTACATCACAATTCCATTCCCTTAACAAATTTCTAACAACCAAACGTTTCCGCGCATCATTCAAACCTCTAACATTCCATGACACCATTCTTAACTTCATTGAAAATGTAAACTCCCTACTACCACCTCAATCAAGTAACTAAAGAAAAGAAAGCTATCTCCCATCATAATTAACCAAGGAAATCAAATTCCTCAACTCCCTCTTCCCTTTAACCTTTGAGACAGCTTTTTGGTAGGAAGCATCTTTTCTATGCACCAGCTTGGCTGCCTCCATCTCCATCTCAAGCCTTTGCAAAAGCATGATACACCTCTTCTCATGTCGACCCAAAGAAAGCCCCATCATCTTACTGAAACCGGGGAGTCTATATTTCACCCAATTAGACAACTTCAAAGTGTTATCCAACCTCCTCATCTCAGTATTACAATTCGAATCAGCCGTCACAACCACCCCCAAGGGATTAATAGACACCAAGGATAAAGAACTCTCAACATCACCCAAGGTCTCAATTGCATAAGCTGTGTCGACCTCAGTCAATGCCACCATCGACTGATTAGCCTGAAAGGAAGTGACTATCCACTGCATCTCGCTAGCACCCTCAATCCGAACACCTTCATCTCCACCCGGAACACCCCCTTCCTCAATCCCAACTCTCGGTGGACTCGGAACGTACTTTGATAGCTCAAGGCCTGATAAAGCCCTATCACCCACTGTTTTTGCCTTACCCAGAGTGGACAGAGGCTCATCGGCACAAAGCCCACCAGAAAAACTACTCTCAGCCTTCGCCGAAGTCTCCGCACGGCAACCCAGAAGCTCGGTAGGAGAAAAAGGCACCGAATCAGCCCTTGTGGTGTGGAGAGGAGTTGTATCGGCACTTTCCTGTGTCGCAGGTGAAGCGCCAGCGAGAAACCCAAAGGAGAAAGGGCCACCTACCTTCACCGATGCCTTCTCCGGCCCACAGAGCATCACGGAATGGGTCGCCGGGCTCGCCACCGTCGATGGAGCTTCGTGTCGTGCAGAACCGGCCTTCACCGGTGGCGCCGGTGACTCCGATGCAGGATCAACATCAGCCCTTGTGATGTCCTGAGACTCCAACATATCGTGAGGAGCTACTGGCATCACTGGTGTATGGGCTTCCTGCCTAAAAAGTGTTGGGGCCCCCCCAGACGAGCTTTCACCAACTTCCAACCTCAATGGGCCAGTGGGCTCTAGAAAGCCCATAGGAGTAACATCTTGAACAGAGCCCACCTTAGGGACTTTCTGAACCTTTGAACCACTAGGCACGTGTTCCCTCTAATCCTTTATAACCAATAAGGAACTCTTCAGTCCACCTTTATTCCACACCACCCTTCTTTTTCCTTCCCCGTTAACTTCTACCGTCAAACTTTTTCCTGCCCAGTCAGAATTTCCCAATTCCCGTTTATTTCCATAAACATGTTCCAACCCATTTGATTTGAAAATCAATGGGGATCTCCTTTTAAATCCTACCGGATTTGTCCTTTCAAAGTTAAACCCCTCTGTTCTGCACTGAGAGAACACAACTCTACCTTCATAAGTGGCCGGGCCTGGAAAGCTCACCGGAGCTTTGCTCAACAAATCTTGTTTATTTACTGGGTTTTGCATCTCTGACTGGAATCTGGCCCTGACCTGCACCTCACACCCACGCACCACTTCGGCAAATGATTTAGAGGGTTGAATCCTAGAGTTAAACTTATGAGGCTGAGTCACAAAAAACGACTGCCCATTCCCACCATTCACATAGTTTTTAGGTTCCAGCAATTTCCTTAACTCTAACCCAAAAACTCTCCATCCCATCTGAGCTCTGCCTACTGGAATGATAATGGACCTCCTAGACCCGCCAACTTTAAGTTCAGACAACAGTAGGAACAAGCCAAAAGAATTGGAGCTCCGTTGGAGGGTGTAGGCTGAGTCTCCTTCCCGGACCGAAAAAAAGTGCTTCGGACTGCTCCCAACGACTATCTGTTCTAAACTCTTCATCAACCATTGAGCCACTTTCTTACCCATGAAGACAAACTTCATGAAGTACCTACTCCTCTCAAAAATCCTGAGAGAAAAAATACCTTCCCCCTTCCTCTACCACCAATTGGAAAAGTTTGGATTCAATAAAAAAACTACGAACACCACCCATAATTTAAAAACTGATATAGTAAGAGCAAATACAGAATCTCAGTAGAAGCTCCACAACATGAGTTTTTGATGATTTGGCAATATTCTCCATGACATTAAAATATTCTTTGTTGGGTCTTTATTTGTGATTAATTCGAGATTCCTGTGTATATTATGTGATTCTAAGCCATTTATAATTTTCAATTTTTAGCAATGAGCTCTAACTCAAATGACATTTCCTCCCTCATAAAGTGAATGGAGCAAAGGGTGTGGTCATGTATTTAAAGCCTAATTAGTGTTTGTGTTCCTACCCGATGAGGGGGGAAAATTGGTACTTGAGTCATATTACTGTGGTGCATCTGGCTGTTGAGATGGTTGGTTTTAATCACTGCCTCAATCTCAATATAATTGCTTGCTTAAGTGTGAGCACACACATCTTAAGTGCAAGCCTTGTTTGTCTGAAATATATTTTTTTTTTCCTTAAGTACTGTCAAAAATTTTAACTGGTAGTAGCTATCTGGACAGATTGATGTAGCACTGGAACAAGGGGTTGAGGCTGTCAGGACCCTGGTGCTCCAAGGATTTAACCACAATATCGAAAGATTTAATTTGGGGCAGAAGTACAAGTATCATAAAGTTTGATAAAAGATGAAGGGGATCGAAGAAAGATACAAAGCAATCAATCATATTTTGTCATGGTATGCTTGTTCTGTTGGGTGCCTCCATGTTTGAACCAGCAGATGAAATTGCTTGTAATCTTCCTCACACTAACGACCAAAGAGATGGTGACAATTTTTTACCATTTTATGGCACCTCAATTTTTAAACAACACCACACCAACCCCCCCCCCCCCCCCCCCCCCCCACCCAAAAACTGTATTACCAGTTTTCTGTAAATGTACTTGGTTATATATTGGATGGCTTCTATTCATGATAAGATTTATTTTTGTAGCTTGTAATATCATGATAAGATTTATATATTGGATGGCTTCTTTCCATGATAAAATTTATTTTTGTTACTTGTAATATCATGATAAGATTTATATATTGGATGGCTTCTTTCCATGTAACTCTTAAATTATCTCCCTTATAATGTGTTGAAATCTGAAACATTTTCTTCCCAAAATCAGGAATATTAAAACATTCGAGTCTTAATAAAATTAAAGATTATTTATATCAGCTCAGGAGGCGCAATTAGTAGTGCAATGGGTGGAGGGGTAAATGCAGAAGATATCATTCAGTCATTCTGCAGAATAGAATGGACTGTAACTTTATTTGAAATATGCGTACTACTATGAAAGATTTTTAGAGTTTTGCCTCCATTTAGCAAGGGCACATCTATGTCTACCTATCCATCTAGTTATCCCGTAGTTTCTGATAGTTTATTTGCATAATATGATATATATATATATATATATATATAAAACTTTGAAAGAGTTACAACTTTTATAAGCCATTGATTTGTAATAAATCTAACGGTAGAAACATTCTAATAGCATTTCTTTTCTTTTTTTGAAAACGGATCATTCATTCATTCATAAATTAAGAGAATCTTGATACAAAGCTTCCGTAGCTGGTGGAGGTGAGTCCTCCATCCAATACATATCATCAGAAATATTTCTAATATGTTGTGCAAGCGCATGTGCACTCGAATTTCCCCTTCTCCTCGTGCAGCAAATATTCACCTAGTGCAGACCATGGATCAAATGATGAATATCTTCTATCACATTCCCTATCAATGACAGATTAGCTATTGAAGATGAAATAGCTTGTATAACATCAGCATTATCCCCTTCAATGACTAGTTCTGAAACCCAGCATCCGCTGCGAATTCAATTGCTTTTCTGTAGGCCAGCATCTCAGCTTCATCACTGCTGCTCACCGCTGGACCTTTAGCAGACATGGCTGCCATCACCTCACCCTTATCATTTCGAATAATCACGCCAAACCTAGACCTGTCCGACTCCATGAAAATGGCTGCATCTAAATTCAACTTGAAAATCGATTGGGGAGGAGGTTTCCAAACATCTCTGCTTGACTGCACAACCGAACCTGCAGCCAGTTGAACCTGTGTACGCCGATACTCCTCTAGGAAATCTGCAGCTCTCTTATATCAGGCAGTTTGGATCATGAAATTTCCCCCCATGCAGCAATCTATTTTGCTGGTTCCAGATGATCCAAGCTTGGACCAAGAACAGTTCCACATCCTCCAGTGCAAGCCGATCCAGTAAATACTCCATAAGCTGAATCATATCAGCCTGTCCATGTGAGCATTTCTGCAATTTTTTTATACTCCCAGCCCATACATCCTGAGCAGCATCATAGTTCCACAAGGCGTGTAAAACCGATTCTGGAAATCTGGTGCAATTTGGGCAAACATTCTCATTAATAATTCGTCGCTTGGCTAGGTTCATCCGTGGTGATCTAATAGCATTAATTATCTCCATCTATGTCAATAAATGTTTTGTAGAAAACTTAATACTGTTGAACATTGAAGTTTATCATCTTTAGTCTAATTTTTCACACCACAATATCCTCATTTTCCTATTAGTCATTCTGTACAAAAGAATTGTATATCACCCATCTCACCCGATCTACATAGCAATTGACAAACACCAAAAATTAGTCTAAAACATATATGCTGGCATAGCACTCTCTCAAATTCTAACCTCTCTCCTAGGTTTGTATCTTTGAATTGCTTGGTGAGCTCCCATGTAAAATCTAAACTCCAAAAAACTAAGGATAGTAGGGGGATTTTTTATTTTTGTTAACAATTAAATTGTTTGGAGAATCCCAAATCCTAAGCTCTCTCCTGGGTTTGTATTTTTTTTTTTTTTTCTGTAAAACTCAGTGGCGGGATTTTACAGTGCGGAGATATTTGTTTATGTTGGCAAAAAGGGACAAAATCAATTATACAAAAATGTGGTGAGAAAATTATAATAAAGAAAGGAAAGTTTATGAATTTTCTATAAGGGAATAAAACATTTAATAAATTGACGGGAGAGAGTTAATGACATGACCACTACTTTTTATCTACTATTAGATTTAACAGGAATCAATGGTTTAAAAATAGTGTAACTCTTGCAAAGCTATACCTTTTTTTTTTTTTTTTTTTGATTTCCCACAATATTTTTTTTAAACTTTCAACTAGAGATTAATCACTATTCGTGACAGGTGGGCTCATAGCGCGGTAAATCGCTGGCCTAAGAAGTTTTTTTTCAAAATGCTAGTGCTCGGACTTGAGCAAAGTTACACTTGGTGTAACTTAAACCCATCTCTATATGATTTTTGTTAATTTAGTATTAAATGTGTGACAAAAACTAGCTTAATTTCCATTAAAAAAAATAGTAAATAAGTAAAAAGTTAATAGTTGTCAAACTGTGATGGAATCTCTTATATAAATTATTTGAATGAATTGAAAATGTTATACACGCATCACTGCAATCAAATATATGTATGATAAATCTGTTCATTCTTAGTATGTTTTATAAAATCAAATAGACACGATAGGGTTTGGTCTATAAAAAAGGTACTAAATACGGACTTTAAGATGAAAGACGCATGTCAAAGGTCTTGTAGCTGAATTGACACCTTTTCATGCACAAAGTGCTCAGAGTCTAGGAGAGAAAGGGTTCGGTCTAGAGGGGAAAGAGTTCGAATTACGAAATTAGCAACTTATTGTAATTATTTCTTAAAAAAAAAAAAGTTTGATTCCTCATAAAATTTAAGTAATAATTTAGTGTAATGGATAATAACATCTTTTATGATGTCTATTTGCAATTCAAATTCTATCTCACATTCTTCCGCTATACATCTATACTGTACACACTGAGTGGGATGTCAATGGAAGGTTCAATCATAAAAAGATGTATTTGTTTTGTGAATTATTCTCATTAGAGTGTAGTTTGAAAGGAACTCATTGTATTATATACTGTTTAATTGCATGGAGCCTAATTTCAAGCCATATGTAAAGCTTTCAAATGGCCGACCTTGTTATCAAACATTCCTCAAAATTTGTCCTTTGACCACAAAATTAAAAGAAAAAAAAAAAAGAAGAAGAAGTGGGTCAAACAAGTGCACCATGCTCAACGCAGGTGCAAACAAAGGGACTGTTTAACCAAGAACAAGAAGGATCCCTACGTGGCTGTGCTCTATTTAGAACCAATAAAGTTAACACGGATCTTTGAAAAAAACATCATGACGATCCACCTAAAATCGGACGGTTGGTATAGAATCCAATGTGATTCCAACTTTTTGTGATTTTTTATGAGGGACCCATCTCAAATTGGAACGTTGGAAATTATTAAAAAGAATAAAAACTAGTAACAAAATAAAAAAAGAAACAAAGAAAAAAGAAAGTGACTCTCTCTCTCTCTTAATAGCCGTTGCAAAATCAAATTTTTAATTCTGCAAGTACACAAAACCCCAAGAGGAAACTACAAAAACTATTAATCAATCAAAGATTTCTCTCTGCCTCCAAACCAAAACACAGCAAGAAACACATCCAAAACCTTAAAATTTTTCAACAATGGCAGAGGTTAACGGCTCTCTGCGACAAACCCATCCAGAAAATCCCACACTCCAAACTTTCTTTCATGCCCTCGACCCCATATCTCTCGTCCTCTCTCAGAATTCAAACTCCAACCAACCCGTCCCTCTCAGTCTCACCACAGAGAGCTTTTTCATGGAGAGAGGACCCAGATACGGAGCATACGCTGAATTGAGAGAATCAAAGCTGAGAATGAAGCAAATAAAGGAACAAGAACCTGAAGTATATGAACCAAAGCTGACCCCACCAAAGAAACAGGTAAAGTTTCAAGCTAATTTGGTGTCTAGACCTAAAGGGTCCTCTGTTCTTGCACAGTCGGTACCGGATTTCTCTGCTACATTGCGGAAAGAGAACCGGAAGCCAGTGAGTATGCTTCCTCCAATGCTGGAGATGACTCCTCCGGCAAAGAATGGATCTAGAGTTAATGGGATTTTGTCGAATTCAAGAGGGAGCAAGTCTGCGAATGCAGGGGAGAAGAGGGGTGTTGGTGGTGGATTGATGGCAAGGAAGAGTTATGCGAGTGTTGAGGAATTGAAGGGGCTGTCTTCGGCCGCGGCCAATGCCATCAATGGTGAAAACAGGGGAGGGAGGAATGGCAGAATGGTGGGGAAGACTGTGTTGGGGTACAGACAGTTTTGAATGTGGTGGTGGTTTTACATACGATTTGTCTTTAATTTTTTAATTTTTCTTTTTCTTTTTCTCTTTTTACTTGTTCTAACTTGATTGAATTTGAATTTGTTTCACGAGTTTTTAGAGTAATTTTTCATTGCTTTTCCTAAGAGATTGAAATGTGAAGATGAATTTGTTTTCTACTTTTGTCTCTATTGGTTCAGAAGAGTGCAAAGCTCTGAATGTAACCATGAGATGTTATTGTAATATACTGAAGGTGGGTCTGTTCCTCCGTAAATGAGTTCAGAGATTTGAGAACATAGTTGTTCTTTTTTACTTTTTCTCAATCAGCCTGCAAGGATTTTGGGAGACACTAATTTCTTGTTTCCTTTATGTGGTGTAATTCTAGGGCCTGAATTACCAAAGAGATGCTAGAATGCATCTGTGTTAATTTTCTCATCCAAGTTTGGAAGGATTTTGGAGGCACTGTTTCTTTTTTTCCTCTATGGTGTAATTCTGGGGCCTGAATTATTACCAAAGAGATGCTAGATGTCATCTTTTATTCATTTTAAACAAATGGAATGCCCATGGAGAGGAGATATGAAATCTAGTCATTCTTTGAATACCATAAGCCAAATGGAAGACAAACCTTTTAGTTGTTTATTTCATAAATGATGCGACAAACAAATGGACTAGCTCATTCTTGAACAGCTTTCATAACCTTAGCTACCATTGATTAAAAAAAACCATTACAAATTGATGGCCTATTTAAAGACAAGTTACATTCAGGAAGCCATGTATACTACTACAATGATCTACAAATGCAGTAGCCACTTTCAATAAACATCATTCAATTTTTACAAAATACGTGTCTTGCTTCAGTTTACAGGCAGAGAAGTTCTAGAGGGTCGCATTAACCAATCAAAAAGAACTAAAAAATTGCAGCACATATACGAAGTTCAGAAGGAACACGACCTGCAATCCAAAAGATCCATCACAATTTCCTCAACCAAATTTTGAAGTATGTCCCCATCAATTTCATTGCCAGTCTCAAATGCTTCGATATCAAAATCTGTCCATTTCCCCAAGGAATAACTCATCTCCCATTCTATTATCTCATCAGGAACCATCCCAGCCAAACCTGTCCACCTTCTAACCTCCTTCGCAACATCTTGAATCAATGTCTTTGTATTCATACATAATGGAAGTCTTGACCATGCCTTGAATCCAGAATTACAGTATCGACCATATTTTGAGTCTAGACATTCTATGATACAGTCAAAAAGAAATCCCCTGAGGTGGTTTCCTGCTTTGGAGTCCTCCAAACCTATAAAGCCATTGGAATCTGTCCATGCAACACGAGCAAAAGATTCCAATTCGTCAAGGAGACGGGGACTAATGACAAAACCTTCCATTCCATCTAAATTATGTGCAGTTCGAGTTCGGAACAACAGTTCAGCATTCAAGATTTTCTCGTTTGCATGGGCAAGTTCACTTCCAGTTAATCTTTCCTCAGAAAAATTCCAATGGCTCTGCAAGATTTTAGAGACATTCCTGACAAAATTGATCAACAACTTACTATCAGTTCTCCCTTTATCCAATGAGGTTGCAGAATCTAAGAGATCCACATCAAATTCTGATGGTTGTAACTGATCATAGGAGTAATCCATGGAGTTAGGGCACAACCTATGTCCCGGAACTGCAAGCAAGGGTTGGAAACAGAAGAACACTTAAACAGGCAGAATTTTGAAATCGAATTTTATTGCAAAAAAATATTGTGTTTCAACAATGCATTTTAGAAATCAGTCAACAATGAAGTGGATACAAAGGTACTATGTATTTCTTTGTTCTGCATTCTCTACAACATAATTCAAGTTCTTTTACCTGGGCTTTCATCCAGACTACTAGAAGAGAATGATGCTTCAAGAACAGATCCAGGGCTAAGATGATGACCTTCTCGCGAACTTCCAAGAAACCTTTCCATCTTTGCTTCATTCTAAAGAGGGTATACACTTGTCAGTAATAAATGAATGCTGAAACACAATTCACTCAACAATAGCAAAAACTTCTCTAAAGAACCAAAAAAAAAAAAAAAAGTCAAAAATTCAGGATCATTTAATCACATTTGAAGACATATAATTTATGGATTGGTATGACATGCTATTAATATGACATCCCACAGCTCCCTATGAGAATTGTATCAACATACATGGTCCTCAGTGAATGAGGAAGAGCAAATTCACAATACTAGGCGTCCAACATCACATTACAATCCTGGTGGAATATCAGTCCATAGAAGTTTTCATAAACCACAAATAGCTCTAACGAACACAAATAGGAATAGTCAACTAAATAATTATCCAATTTTCTTTACCCAAATTATTGCAATCCATATCACTTCCAATTTCATTTTCAGATATCCCACGCCCCAAATCATTGTTTATAATTTTAAAGAGTTCATTCAAAACCCCAAATAAAAGAGAGGCACACTCCAGGTAAAGTATTTGGATATCTATAATCAAATTTCAACATCAACCCCATTCCCCCCCACGGCCCCAGGTAAAAAATTTGGATATCTTTAATCATGCGCATGGGAATAATTACAGGAAATCTAACAAAATAGGTTATTAATAAAGATAGTTTGCATGTTGGCCAATTTCAGTGGAATGTTATTTATGACATGATAATCAAAATAAGCCACTGTAAGTATTTATGTAATACTGTCAAATGCAGAACATGAGCAAATTTTATTATCTAATGTATGATTTCTTATTCATACAAGATATACAAGACAATGAGAAAAAATTTACATAAGAAAAATAAATATTCGGTGCATAAGTCCATAGTGGATTCTGCTATTATTAACCACAAAATGCTGACTTTTTTTTTTAAGCAATAATTATCAAGTACAGAGTTCAGTGGTATTACCACTTCTGACCGAGATACATGCTTACAAGAGTAGTTCAGTCTGGAGTTTACAACAAAGAGGATTTTTTCTGTAGGCATTAAAGTTTAGAATGAGATATAAGTGTTCTCATGAAATCTCAACAGACATTGACCTAAAAAGTCAAATGTCGTTTCTTCTTCTTCTTCTTTTTTTTTTTTTTTTTTTTGTTGGCCAGTCGATAAAACACCAAAAATTAAAGTAACAATCCCAGCTAATATAATGTCATCTTTATTTTTCTAGGTGTGGGGATAGAATAGCTAAAGAGGTAATGAATGCCTGGGGGTTAAGCAACACAAGTTGACAAACCAAAAGCAAAGCCAGAAAAGACGGTAACATGAACAGCAAAAAATATACGGCAACGTACCTCAAAAACTAAATCCTTATTGAACATGTGAGTATGACCATCCTGAGACAAAGATTGGTCTGCAGTCAAGGCAGATAGTAACTCTTGGAGAATCATAGCAACTGTTGGAGCACCAGTTGATAACTCATCATTTTCTTGAGAAGTCAATTCCTTCAATTTTTGTTCCAGGAGGGCCCCTAAAGCATCTCCTCTTAATGTTAATGGATTTTGAAAAGACATATTTCCATCTTCATTCCTTCTTTTCTCCTCCATTTCAATGTGAATGGCAGCCTTCTGCCTCATTGGGGAATTAAAGGTAAAAGAAATAACATCAGTTTCCTTATTTCCCTCAGCTCCTTTTCCATCTCCCTGATGGGCTAATCTACTTTTGACACGATTATGGTTTGAGTGAGTATTAAGTCCCATGCCTTTTCCAGTCAAAGTACCACACTGAACACTTCTTTGCTTTGCAATAGTTGAACTGACAAAACCTGTACTTTCAGATTGCCCACCGACATTTATTGTCCTCCTTTTTCGTACTGGAGTCCTTAACTGTGACAATGATTCACCCCTTCCATTACAAGCTTTCCTTTCTGTGTCAAACCTCGAATTGTCCACTTTGGTAGATACCCTCGGCCTGGCTCGACCACTTAAACTTCGGTTCAAAGCAACAAAATCTTTGGTCCCACCAGCAGCATTTCCAGCTGATGAGACCCTTCGACTCTGCAGACTACTTAGTTTAGATGTAGTCGGGATTCTATCCCTGCCCAACAACATAGGATCTTGTGTTTGCATCCTGTGCTTAAATACAATGGAAGATGATTCATCCTTTGGAGGCTTGCATGTTTGGCTCGACAAATGCCATTGTCCTTGACCTTCATGCGATGGAGGCACTCTTTCTGGAATTGGTTCATTACAGAATCTCATATTGTCCTTTTCTTGAGAAACAAGAGAAACAGCCTGGTCTTTACTTTTCTGAAAAACCACATCTGTTTCATGCTCATAGGAGGATACTGGTGGCCTTGGTATACTCCATCCTGAATCCTGAGAAGAGGCATTGACAAAGTTTGAACCAAAACAAGCAGAGGGATGCTCCTCAGTATTTGCTCCAAAATCCACCAAATTGCCACAATTTCTACAAGAAGTCTGCCCCATCAAAGGCTTTGCTGAACTTGCATTACAACTAGATTGTTTCCGTGTCTCTGGTGATATAATCTCATCCCTTGGAGAATAATGCATAGAACTCGAATAAGTAATAGCACATTTTGCTCTGCTTGTAGCTTGCAACCCTGGTTCCAAAATCCTGGTGGCAGCACCAATCAACCGAGAGCTTCGAGATGCATTCCTCCCAGAGGAAATCCTTGGACTCTTCACGGGAGAAGCAAGCTTCGGGTGATGATGATGGTGCTTTCTTGACCGAGACAAAACACTCTTAATCTGCAATGCCTCAGCTCCAAACCTAGTAACCACCCTTCTCTCAAATGGCCCCGTCTTTTGAAGCTTCTGAGGCCTCAATTCCTGCTTCCCACCTCCTTTCTCCAAATTCAACTCCTTATCAAACCCACCATGATTACCTACAAAATTCTCATCCCCATTAACATTACCATCAGAAAATGAAGGTTTCTTAGGTTTATCTCGATGCACAGCTGGCATAGACTCAAGACCCATTAGCCTAGCAACCAAACTTGGAGCCTTCATTTCATGCTTTCTCTCTAAATCTACATTACGATTCCCATTCTTCTTCACATTTGGGAAACCCCCACTATTTTCATCAGCAATCTATTACATAAAACACAACCAGAATATATCAAAAGAGTAAAAATCAGTCAAAAGGAAAAACAAACTTTCAAACCCACTAGACAACTAAATCAACACTTCAGAAAGAAAAAAAAAATTTGAAACTCAGACTACTACAAAAAGTAAAATGTATACCAACTGTAGCTTCTTCTCATCCCCTTTAAACTTCTTTGAAGCTTGTTTTGCACGAGCTAACACATCCAAAAAATTCACCAAACATAAAAATCAAACAATTTTACCAAATTATATCAAAAGGACGTGTATGTGTTAGAGAGAGAAAACATCGAAGCAATATGGGTTTTCTTTAGTGAAATGGAGCTTGGAAATGGACATCTTTCTCATCCCCTTTAAACTTCTTATAAAATCAAACATTTTTACCACATTTTATCAAATGGGACATGTATGTACGTGTGTTTATGTGCTGCTTGTGTGTGTGTGTGTGTGTGTGTGTGTGAGAGAGAGAGAGAGAGAGAGAGAGAGAGAGAGAGTGTGAGTAACAAAGAAAAAAGCAATGTGGGTTTTGTTTGGTTTGGTGGATAGAAGAGAGTGAGAGAGCGAACCTGGAGGAAGCAATTTCTTAGAGAAGAAGTTTTTCTTGGCGAACCTACGGTTCCAATCGAAAAGCTGAAAGAAAATCCCAACACAACCACCAGGCCTATGCGTTCTCTTCTCAGTAATCGCTAGAGACGACAAAGTTTGCCCTGTATTCTCGTTCATTTCTCCAACAAACCCCAAAACCCTTACAAACAAACACCTTTCACAAAAACCCAAAACTCAAAAAATGAAACTCCTTTCTATCACAAACCCAAAATCCCCATCAAACCCACCTCCAAAAACTCGAAAATCTCTCAAACCCAAATCTGCATTTCGCCAAAATATTACTACATTTCAAGGTCAAAAGTCTCTCTATCTTTTTCTCTGTTTTAAGCTAAAAGAAAGAACAGCGTGAATTGCCAAATGAGAAAGGGTATCCAGGGCGAGCAGAGAGCTCCTAAAACAGGAACCTCCGTACAGCAATAATGCTGGTAAACGAGGAGAGAAACCAAACTGTAATCTTCATAAAGCTGAAGCCAGAAAGCAACATTTCCTCGCCGCAAAACGACGACGGCACAGTCCACGATGCTCAGTTTACCGACAGAGAAAGAAAGAGAGAAACAAAATACGAGACCTCACTGTTTAGTATCTGTTTCTTTGTACAAGTCTGTACGCAAAGGAGCTGAGCCAAAGCGAAGAAGAATAGGATCTAAATGCAATGTATATGATTCGACAGACATAGTATATTTTCGCGGAGCCCAAGAGACCCAGAGGGTTGTATGAAGCTCGAGGATGCGAGGCTGTGTGCTGTGTGTCTCAGCTAATACCATGAAGCCATTGGCGTTGGTAAAACAAACACAAAATTACTGTACTGTACTGTACTGTACAGGGCCAGGCTAAATGGCTAATGAGTTCTAGAGAGAGAGAGAGAGAGAGAGAGAGAGTTTGAGACTGTGAGTGTGAGACAGAAGAGAGCGAAGTAGGTGCATAGGATAAGGAGAGGAGAGCGGGGGGACAGAGAGCGCACCCCACGCGCCCTAGAGCACCAGTCAACACTACAGTCTACAGACACCCATTAATTAATTAATTATTGCTTATTTATTTTTTAATACTAGTATTTTAATTACTCTTTCTCTTAATTTTTTTTATCCTTTTTAAGTGCTAGTCTCTCTATACCTTAAATTCAACCGTGAGCTTGACGAGAGACATTGTGAGGTTAACCTAAATGTCTAGGTTAAAATCTTCTTTCCTTTGTTGTAACTATCTAATATTTGTTTACCAAAAAATAATACTACCTAACATTAAAAAAAAATAATTATTCATGTGGTGATATTGATTAATACAATACCAAATGTGCTATGATTCGATGTCATGGTTTATTGGCTATACTCAACTTCTTTTCTTTCTGTTTTTTTGATGGGGGCTATACTCAACTTACCCTTCGTGAAGGTGTATTATTGATTTCCCTTGCAAAGATTGTTTGACAATTTTGAACAGTATTTTTCTATCCATTTTGAACCGTTTGACGATTACTTTGCCAAGATCGGTTGTGTTTAGCTCGCTAAAAAATATTTTTCGTGTTTGGTTGCATTTCTAAAAATACTTTAGAAAAATATTTTCAAATGTTTAGTTGCATTCTTGAAAATGCTATTAAAAACACATTTTCTACTAATTTTTTTACATTTTTTCATCTCCCAGCAATGGTAGTGGCTATAGGCCACCGGAGATCAAGGATATCAATACTGTAGAGGTAGTAGTTGGGTGGCAGATAATGGGAGTGGGGGATGAATGTTTGATCGATAAGTTTTTGATGAGGAGGAAAATGGTTTATGAAAAATGAAAATATAAACCAATTTCTGTCATAAGTGTCTTACTTTACTATCAATTGGAAAACAATTTTCAGTTGTCCAACATTTTCCATTACCCCCAAACACCCTTAAATGCAAAAAATATTTTTCCAAAAATCAATATTTGTCAAACCAAACATAGCCTTGAGAAGAATATGGCAAGCATCCATAGGGCACACCTCACACCAACATTCATTGAAAAACATTTTTGAAACAATGAAATTATTGTCTTTCTTGAACTAAGAAAGATTGTCAAAATGGAGTGATCTTTGGTTTGAAGTTCAATTTGTCTATCACCTTTCAGGAAACTACATTCTCACAATTCTATCAATAATTAGATTGCATCATGTGGTTTATTGGCCAATGCAAACACATGGTCCAATTTAATTAGAGAAACTAAGATATAACATCTAAGAAACTGTATTTAGGTATTCTTATATATAACTGGGAATAGGAACTTCAAAAAAATATATTAAGAAATAGATCTTTCTTATGGAATGTGTGAGATCATTTTCAAAAATGATAGTCACCAAGGCTTATAAGAAATGTAGCATACACAATAAAATTCTTATTTTGTACTAGAGTTACCATGTTTTCTTGTATGATCATGTCCTTTGTTTTGTTTTGTTTTTTTTTTCCTATTTTTTATTTATTTTTTGGAATAATTAAATGTTACAAAAATAGAAAATGGGAGATTCAAAAGATGGTTATCCTTACAAAGAAGAGTGGGCAATACTATTAAGTTACGAGGATACAGGCCTTCATTGATTGATAATATTAAAAAATATCTTTCATTATTAATATTTTTTTTAAATCTTGAGTTATTTGATTTATTCAAAAATTATGGACGATATTATGGATGACAATGGAAAAGGGTAAGGCAAATTATAGTTGCCCAGTTCATGTCTTGTCCACTCTTTGAAGTAGTAAAACATGAAATTAAGGCAAGACAAAAGTATTATGCGATGATGAGACATGAAAGTGAAAAAAATGAGAGAGAATAAAGGATGACAATGAGAACATTGAGGGAGGCAAAATTTGTTGTAATCCTACTCCTCTTTAGAATGGGATAATGTATGTTATACATCGTATCTAGTGTTTCAAACTTTCAATGCATGCAAAATGAAACTCATAACATATGAGTCTCATAAATAAATTGAGTAAATATATAATGAGTGTGATAGTGCACAATTCCAAAACATTTGATACTTTTTTTTTTTGTCAAAGAGAGGCTTGACAAATTAGGTCGAGGAATTTTACCATCTCTAAACAATTCACTTAACTAAAGGTAGGTCAAGGATAAATAGAGATCTCGTCTTGTACACACAAAAGTAATAAATGACATCTACCAAAGGTAATAACTAATTAATAATAAGTAGTATAACTTTTCTCGAATATTCTTAATTTGGAAGTTCTATAAGATTTTTTAATAAAGGTTTCCATTTTTAGTTGAAAATATCATTTTAGGCCCTACAATTGGGGCTATTGTCATTTTGCCAATTTGACCCCCTATATGTTGATAGCATTCTTATTTTTAACATTCTAAGTCCAAATCTTTTTTTTCTTTTTAATTTCAATTACTGAGTTGATATTTGTGTCAATCGGAGTTACAAGTTGGTAACTTCGATTTGTGTTTAGCTTTCAATAAAGTGCAAAAAAAAAAAAAATGTAAAAAAAGTTGTGAATGACCATAAAAATTAAATTAACTACAAGTAAAAAAAATAAAAATAAAATTAATTGCTACTAAAATATGAAGACAAAATTAATAATAATCCAAAAATATATTTTTGTTCATTTTAATTAGCTATGGTCATTCATATTATTTTTTAACTAGAAAGTGAAGGAATGCATGGGACAAAACTGAAAAGGTTGGAATATAAAAGAGAAAAGAAAACGGAGTTCTGTTGTGCGATGGCGTTGAGTCCACGTCTGTCGGCTGTCATGCTTACGCTGTAGGAGTAGGAGCGTCTAATTTCCAACTTTTTATTAAAATTATTCATAAAAGTTTTTGACTTGATTTTTTGAACTTTTCAAATAGTAATCTTTACGATAACAAAGTTGGCACTCGCTGCGACTGACATAAAAATGTGCACTCGTTCGATTCTTTACAATTTTTATTTACGTGCTGTTGATTCGTTCGGATTGTAAACAACTTTAGAATGAGACAAAATGGATTCAGCACTGATACAAAAAGGGCGTCCCACCTGGCACTGGCACTGTAGGATACCCCTTTTATTAACTCTCGTTCATATGATTCTCCCAAAATAATAAAAACAAAAAAGTCCGGATCATTTTACAAATTTTTAATTTTTAATTTTTATATATTTAAAGGTATACCAAATGCCAAGTTAATCCAAAAATTTATTCTTAATTATGTAATGGATGAAATAGATTGGATTTGATATGGACTCCTCTCTCTCCTTCCTATAACTATTGCCTGATTTATTATAATAATAATAAAAAAAATATATTAAACTACTACTATTGAAAAAACAAATAAATTGTCGGCTATGTCTAAGGGTCTGTTCGGTCTGAGGAGTGGAAAAGTAGGAAGATAAAAAATTGTGAGAGGATGAAAAAGTGAAAAGATGAAAAATATTTAATTTTCCCTCTTATGTATTCGGTTGGAAGGGTGAAAAAGTGAGAAGTGGAAAACTCTTTTGTTTGGTTGGAGAGAAAAAGAGAAGGATGAAAAATATAATTTATATAAATTGACTATTATACCTTTTTTACATAATATGTAAGAAATAGATTTATTTATACTCATTAAATAATATAAAATTTATCACATCATATATATAAATTTTTATTATTATTTTTATTATTATAATATAAAAATTAGATCAGGTCACGTTGAAAAAAGAAGAAGAAGAAGAAGAAGAGAGAAGCGAACGTTCAGGTCACGTTGAAGAAAAGAAAAAAAAAAACGTTCATGTCACGTTTGAAAAAAAAAAAAAAAAAACCTTCAGGTCACATTGAAACAAAAAAAAAAATGATAAGAAGAAAAAGAGACTTTTAGTCACACTGAAAAAAAAAAAAAAAAAAAAAGAAGAGAAGAGAACATTGAAAAAAAATAGGTTGAAATAGGGCATTTTTGTAAAAGTGTTGCTATAGAACTTTTCTCCCCAGATTTTCTTTCTGATTTGGAAGGAAAAAAAATGTAGGTCCGGAAAGAAAACTTTCTTCCGCGTTTTCTTTCCTTCCCCAAACAAACAATGAAAAACAGTATTTTCTACCCTATTTTCCTCTCTTTGTTTTCCATCCTCTCTGTTTTCACTCCAAAAAAACGGAGCCTAAGTCTCTCTGTTGCTAAAAAAGTAGGGTTCTCCTCTTCTTAGGCCTCGCTTGGGAGTTCATAAGGGAAGGGAATGGAATGGAATGAAATGATTATAATGGAATGGAAAGGAATGGAATTGAATGGAATGCATTTAAGGAAGGGAATGGAATGGAAAAGAATAAAATGGAATTGAATTAAGTAACCTTGATTGGATGTTTTAAAATTAAGGAATGGAATGTAAGTAATCTCGTTTGGGAGTCACATGGAGGGAATGGAATGGAATCATTTTATAGCAATATTACTATTAGACCCCTATTTTAAAATAAACGGTTGAATATATAGGGGTATTTTGGGAGTTTTAGTAAAAAAATCATTAAATCTAATTCCATTCCCTCCCATTCCTCCCAATTTTTGGGGAAATGAAAATTTGAGGTTTTAAGGGAATAGAAAGGAATGGGTATTCCCTCTTACCCATTCCATTCCCTCCCACTTAAACTCCAAAATACGGGAATGGACTTTCCATTCCCTCCGTTAAAACTCCCAAACAAGAGGGAGGGAAGAATATTCTAAAAATATTCTTTTCATTCCATTCTATTCCATTCCATTCCCTCCTCCCAAGCGGAACCTTAGATAGTAGAAGTTTTTTGTCCATTCTTCAAAGGAGAGTCCTGTCCTCTTGAGATACCAAGTGTCTCTCGAGCTTGTGGTTTTTTTGTTCGAGGTCAAGGAAACACTTCAATATTTTTACCAACACTGCAATGGAGGAGTTAGCAAATAGATGGAATAATCTCTCATTATCTGATAGAGAGAAATCTGGCTACGTTCTTCCAAAGGACCATAAATCAGGTGAATTCATCTTAGCAGCAAAATTTCTCACAAGTAGATCCCTCAAGATGGAGGCAGTTATACGAACCTCCAAACAAATCTGGTGCTCTACAAATGGTTTCAAAATCAAGCACTGTGGCAACCATAGGGTACATGATGTCCCTTACAGATTCATGAATAGGGCTGTGGCAGAAAGTATCTGTGAAACAATAGGAAGGAGAATTTTCAGGCGCCCTATGAGACCTCCGCCAGTTCAGCGACAGGAAGGAGAATTTTTAGGCACGGTGGCTGATCGGACTGGAGAGCGAGAAGCAATTATGGAAATCGAAAAATCAGGGGATGACATTAATTCCAAGTCCATCATAAATTCAAAATCTGTAACTATTAAGGAAAGGGAGTTTGAGGTAGGAAACATGCTAAACCAAGAGAAGCCAAACTCGTTATTCTCTCAATCAATTTTCGAAAGTAATTGCCATGATCATTTATTCCCTCAATCACGTTTCGAAAATAAATGCCAAGGTGATTTATCCCTTTCACAACTCTCCGTTATTGACAAGGAAATAAGGAAGTTTGATACAACGGGCATTAAGGAGGCAGGGCATACGAGCACAAATAGCAATGAAGGGGAACGTGAGAAACCTCATAAATTCCCTCCATCTCCTCGAATAGTCCATTCCTCGGTGTAGAAGTGGAAACCACCAGATCACGGGTTGGTAAAAATTAATGGTGACGGCGCCAGGTTCGCAAAGGAAAACAGAGCAGGGATTGGGGTGGTCATACGTAACAGTGAGGGTATGGTGCTGGGATCACTGTCTAAGCAACTTTCCTAGGCATTTAGCCCTCTACAAAATCGAGGCGATGGCCGTCGAAACAGCTTCGCAGTTCACGGCTGACCTGGGAGTTCAACATGCCATCCTTGAGATCGACTCGCTAGTGTTAGTGAAGGCCTTGTGTGAAGGTACAAAGTTCCTTTCAACCGTGGGCTTAGTGTTGGATGAGATTAGAAATACGTTTAATTTTTTTACTGAATTACACTACTCTCATGTGAAGAGAGAGAGAGTAATATTGTTGCGCACAAGTTAGCTCGACATGCTATTTATGTTTTGGATTTTGCAGTGTGGATGGAGGATGTTCCACCATCTTTATTTCTTGTTGTGGCTGACATAGTTGGTTTTACTTAATAAAATAAGATACGTTCTTCCTAAAAAAAAAAAAAAAACCAATAAATTAATCTTAATACTAATAATAAATTCTAATTAGCCTAACTAGTAATGCCCTCTTGTTATTAATAAGGTGACATGGGTTCATATTTTGCCTATACTAAAATTTTTTTTATGTGATGATAAATCACAATTATCGTGACGTGGATGGTATAAGTTTGAAGAGGTACAAATTTGATTATGGGGCTATCCACAAAATGATTCAAATTGTTATAAGGATTTTGCTAAGCTCAGGTTCGTCTAGGGCTTCGACCCACCACTCTAATTAAGGCTTCCCTTGATAGCAAGTGAGACGGTTAAAGATCCAGCACTTGAAAAAGCCCAAGATCAAGAACTCACAACCACATTGAATGATTTAATATTAAATGTTGAAGCATGTAAATAAAGTAAATAACGAGTTAATTTAAGATTCATAATTTGCTGTTCCTCAAAAAAAAAAAAAAAAAAAAAAGATTCATAATTTGCTCAGCCAGTGAAGCTTCTGCTTGCTTAAAGTACCTCATAGTCATTGATAAAGCTTCTCTTCTCTTACTGGTACATGCTTACTATGCTTCCACTGATTGGAGAGAGAGAGAGAGAGAGAGAGAGAGAGAGGGGGAGTACAACCAAGAGGTGAGGGTGGTGACAGACTTTAAAGGGATTAAATTCAGAGTTTAATGTTAATAAAGCTCTAAAAACCCATCCAAGACTCAAAAGCTATCAAAATCGAAACAGAAAAAGGCGTGGACTAGGTCCAAGTGCTGAATTGGCATTCAAAGCCAAAATCCAAGTGTCGATTAGGCACTTGAATCCAAACTTCTATGAAATTCTTTTTTGAGTGAGTTTTTCTATTTCAACTTGCATTGCATGAGTTTATTCCTACATGTGTGAAAGAATTAAGGTATAGAGAGTTTCTAAATCATCCTACCTCATCCCCTAAGCCCTTTACTCTCTCTATAAATAGAGCAAAACCCATATAATGCCACACAATAAAGGTGAGGGCTTAAGAGCATTCCCATCAAGAATTGCAAAAAATTTAGTATTTACCCTCTCAAATCTCAATTTTATAACATATAACATACCACTTTACAACACCTTCTCCATCAAAACTTCTATTTTTTTTATCACTTCATTTAAATATTCATACTTTATCATTTTTTATTCTTTTTTATTTAAATATTCATACTTTATCACTTCATTTAAATATAAAAACTGCCATGGAATAAAAAAACATTTTTTGTTTTAAGATTTGTGCTACAGTGAGGTTGTATTAATACAACCTCACTGTAGCTGAATTGCAAAATAAATAGGATATAAGATTCTTGATGGAGGGTGTTTTTTTGCATTTATAACATTTAGTATGTTAAATTTTAGCATTTATAGCATTTGCCCATCTTAATGAGAATGCTCTAATGGTCTTTTCCATTATGTGTCTCTAAGCTTTATTTTCGATTTGAGAACAATAAAATCTAGTACAAAATTGTTTGCATCTATTAAACTCATACGAAAGTTATTTTGATTCAATCATATCGATACCTTAAAAAGTTGTAAAAAATGTCAATTTCTTTTAAAAAATCTCAACCTTCCTCATTGGAGAGAAAACTATAAGAGCATTTACAAACTCAATATGGATATAATCAAATCTTGTCTAAAATCCCAACTTTTCCTATTTTAGCAAATTTATATTCTATTAGAATTGCATCAGACTCTTCACCTATTTCTCTATTATGTATAAATATTATTTTTTCTCTCTCCAAGTGCTTCCTTTCCCATTTATGGCAAAAATTTATTTCTTCGCCTCTCATTATTTGTCATAGATACCATTCATGGATCAATTCACAAATAACAATCACAAAATCTAAGCAATCACTGTCGTGAGAACCTTCCTCAATCTTCACTCCTCAATTTATAAAACAAACGACCAATAGCAACAAGAAGGTTATTAGAAATTCCCAATTCAACCACCCAAACTCACATAGACACCTGTTCACACGTTAAATAACTCAGAGACCCATGGTGACTTACTGCTGAACCCAAAATGACCAGCAGTGGTAAGCATGACGGCCCATGGTGACCTAACGATGCAATGGTCTTATTTGTGATTAAGAGGGAGATTCCAACGGTGGCCCACTAAGACCCACAATGTTCCAACAAAGAATAAATTTAGTGAACAACGTGTGACCATTTGGTCTACGATTTGGAGAGAGATTTTAACGATCGCGAGCTTGTCTCCCTCCTCAAACTTCTTCACTCTATGAGAGAGAGAGAGAGAGAGAGAGGAATAGTTTATGATATTCAAGAACATGTTAATGAACAGTGTCTCAAATACTTGTCTTGAAAAATTGTTTATAAATTAATTTGGTTTATAAGTTATTAACCTAGAAATTTTGTAGGTACTTCTAGAGCATGAAAAAATAGCGCTTCCATGTGTTGTTAAAGGAAAGTGGTATGGACGCGACTCATTTAGATGTTAAGCTCCTAGCAAGCCTAAACGAAAGGGTAAAAGAGTTAAAGGAAGAAAAAGAAAATGTCACCAAAGCAAGGGTTATTTAAAAGCACACGTGAATGTCTACATGCAGGCAAAGTTTTAACAAACCGAGGAAAATGTTGTCCTTATTAGTTGAAATGCGAACCTTTTTCACATGAATATAAGAGATGACTTGGACCAACAGTGGCTTTTAAATCATGTCCGACAAAAGAGGGCAAAGAACAAAGAATTTTGACCAACTATATGGTCTTTAGATTTGATTTTGTAAAACAATAAACAAGATTTCATTTAACAACACATTTTTCTTATCAAAAAAAAAAAAAAAAAAAGATTTCATTTTGTTGCTTGTTTTGTTTCTAAACACTCCAACTTTGTTTCGGTTTATGGTTCCCTACTTATTATGCACTATCTTTATTGCACTGACTCAATGGTATAAGCAATTAATATGGTCGCCTAAGGTTCTAAGTAAAAAAAAAAAAAAAAAAGCTCCCAAATTTTAACCAATAGTACTAATTAAGCCAAAATATTAATTAATAGATAAAATAATATTTTTTATCAAATAAAAAAAAAGAAAAGAAATGCTATGTTGACAACATTTTTACAACATTTTTACAATAAATCTTAAATAGCAGGTTATGGAAATTGATGCACTATAAGAAAAATGCCTATTATCAACCAAGAATTTTTGACTGACTCAAAAAGCCCTCTCAAAAAATCTTATTTGTGATAGAAAAATATAACCCTCGCAAATACTTGGTAAAAAATGAAATATTTGTGACCAATAAAAAAAACTATCGCAATTATGTGTTATAGCTGTCACAAATACTAATATTTTAGAGGAAAATTTTCCCTCCATATTATTTGTGAAGGACAATTAAAAATCTTTCACAAAAAGTGTATTATTTGTGACGGTTAAAAAAAACCATCACTAATACTAAATTATTTGCAAGGGCTAGGGTCGACCTTCACAAATAATCATTAAAATGTCAAAATTTTTAGAGAGAAATGTTCTTACCAAATTATTTCCAAGGGACAATAAAAATCCCTTGCAAAAAGTTTATTTTTTGTGTGGGTTAAAAATATGCCCTTACTAATACTAAATTATTTGCGAGGGCCACGATTGACCTTCGCAAAAAATCATTAAAATATTAAATTTTTTTGGAGATAAAAGTTATTCTAAAATTCAAAGAAAAATAAAAATAAAAAGAAACACATAAACATATAACACTTTGTATTCTTTAGTTGAACCTTTTGTTTACAGTCTAAAAAAAAAAACCTTTTATATTCATCCTATATAAGAAAGGTCTGTCCTTATTTTCTAAACAATTGTAAAAAATGATAGCACTTTCAACTTCAAAATGGTAGCCTAAAATTCAAGAATTTCAGCCTTTGGTACTCTCCCCCCCCCCCCCTCTCTCTCTCTCTCTCTCTCTCCCTCTCTCTCTCTCTCTCTCTCTCAAAAGTTAATAAAAATTTTCCCATTAAAATAATGTATAAAAGATGAGTTCATATATCAAACGGTAAATTACATCCGATTTGCATGAAAATTTGCATGCATGTTAAGAACATATAGAACATGTAGTCCAATAGTTGGATTTTCAAAATATGAATTCAATAATAATTTATTGGGTGATGTAACATTTTTTAGAGTTACAACACGTGTAACTTGAATCCAACTCTATATTTCTTAATTCGAAGTGAATTTTGACAAATCTACCGTTAGATTACATTATCTTCATATATTTTTCATGCTTATAAAATTTCAAGATGATCAAATATTAATTGTCATGTCATCAATCAATTGTTTAAATTCAAGTTTTTGTAGTTTAAAATAATATATAAAAGATGAGTTTATAGATCAAATGGTAAATTACATCTTATTTGCATGAAAATTGGCATGCATGTTAAGAACATATAGAGCATGTAATCCAATGGTTGGATTTTCAAAATATGAATTCAATAATAAGTTATTGGGTAGTGTAACATTTTTTAGAATTACGTCAGTTGTAACTTGAACCCAACACTATATTTCTTAATTCGATGTGAATTTTGACAAATCTACCGTTTTATTACATTATCTTCGTATATTTTTTATGCTTACAAAATTTTAAGGTAATCAAAAATCAATAGTCATGTCATCAATCAATTGTCTAGATTCAAGTTTTAGTAATTTAATATAATGTATAAAAGATGAGTTTATAGATCAAATGGTAAATTACTTCCGATTGGCATGAAAATTGGCATGCATGTTAAAACTATATAGAACACGTAATCCAATGGTTGGATTTTCAAAATATGAATTTAATAATAAGTTATTGGGTGGTGTAACATTTTTTTGAATTACGTCAAGTGTAACTTGAACCCAATCCTATATTTCTTAATTCGATGCGAATTTTGACAAATCTACCGTTAGATTACATTATTTTCATATATTTTCCATGGTTAAAAAATTTTAAGGTTATCAAAGATTAATAGGTATGTTATCAATCAATTGTCTAAATTCAAGTTTTTGTAATTTAAAATAATGTATAAAAGATGAGTTTATTGAGCATATGGTAAATTACATCTGATTGACATGAAAATTGGTATGCATGCTAAGAACATATAGAACATGTAATCCAACGATTAGATTTCCAAAATATGAATTCAATAATAAGTTACTAATTGGTGTAAAATTTTTTAGAGTTATGTTAGGTGTAACTTGAACACAACCCTACATTTCTTAATTCGATGTGAATTTTGACAAATTTACCGTTAGATTATATTATCTTCACATATTTTTCATTCTTACAAAATTTCAAGGATATCAAAGATTAATAACCATGTCATCAATTAATTGTCTAGATTTAAGTTTTAGTGGTTTAAAGTAATGCATAAGATATGAGTTTATAGATCAAATGGTAAATTACATCCGGTTAGCATAAAAATTGGCATGCATGTTAAGACCATATAGAATATATAATACAACGGTTAGATTTTCAAAATATGAATTCAATAATAAGTTATTGGGTGGTATAACATTTTTTAGAGTTACGTCAGGTGTAACTTGTACCCAACCCTATATTTCTTAATTCGATGTGAATTTTAACAAATCTACCGTTAGATTACATTATCTTTATATATTTTTCATGTTTACAAAATTTCAAGGTGATCAAAGATTAATAGTCAAGTCATCAATCAATTGTCTAGATTCAAGTTTTAGTAGTTTAAAATAATGCATAAAATATGGGTTTAAAAATCAAATGGTAAATTACATCCGATTGACATGAAAATTGGCATGCATGTTAAGACCATATAGAACATGTAATCCAACGGTTGGATTTTTAAAATATGAATTCAATAATAAGTTATTGGGTGGTGTAATATTTTTTAGAGTTACGTCAAGTGCAACTTGAATCCAACCCTATATTTCTTAATTCGATGTGAATTTTGACAAATCTATCTTCAGATTATATTATTTTCATATATTTTTCATAGTTACAAAATTTTAAGGTTATCAAAGATTAATAGGCACGTCATCAATCAATTGTCTAAATTCAAGTTTTTGTAGTTTGAAATAATGCATAATAGATGAGTTTATTAAACAAATGGTAAATTACATTTGATTGACATGAAAATTGGCATGCATGTTAAGAACATATAGAACATGTAATCAAACGATTAGATTTCCAAAATATGAATTCAATAATAAGTTATTGATTGCTGTAACATTTTTTAGACATCAAGTGTAACTTGAACCCAACCTTATATTTCTTAATTCGATATGAATTTTGACAAATCTATTGTTAAATTACATTATCTTCATATATTTTCATGCTTACAGAATTTTAAGGTGATCAAAGATTAATAACCACGTCATCAATTAATTGTTTAGATTCAAGTTTTTGTAGTTTTTAAGTGTATTCCTTTATCTCATTCCCCTTCCCCTATATATATATATGTGTGTGTGTGTTTCTCAAATAAAAAAAAAAAAAGTTTTTGTAGTTTAAAATAATGCCTAAAAGATGAGTTTATAGATTAAATGGTAAATTACATTTGATTGGCATGAAACTTGGCATGCATGTTAAGACCATATAGAACATGTAATCTAACGGTTGGATTTTCAAAATATGAAATCAATAATAAGTTATTGGATGGTGTAATATTTTTTAGAGTTATGTCAGGTGTAGCTTGAACCTAACCCAAAATTTCTTATACGTCAGGTGTAAATTTTGATAATTTTTAGTATATATATAATATATTATTTTTAGCAATTTATTTCATTAAAATTACACTTTGCCCTCCTTAACAATATTATTGATATTTTTAAATGCAATAAAAAAAATATTAGCCCAACAACAAAAATTATGCCCAAACAACACCCCCAAAACAAACCCAAGCAAAAAAAAAAAAAAAAAAAAAAAAAAAAAAAAAAAAAAAAATCAAAGTCGGTTCTTGGTCTTGCACAATAAAATTTTCATATTCCCACCAACATTTTGGAGTTCCCACTTAAAATTTTGGTCTTGCACACTTAAGAAAAGATTTTGAACTCTCGCTTGGGTTTAAAAACCTAGAAAATTTCGGTCTCACTCTCTCTCACTCTCCTTCTCTCTCTCCGTCACAGATCTACTGCCGCCCTCCGATCTAAGGCCTCAACAAGAACTTATGCTTCAAGAAGAAGAAGAAGAAGAAGAAGAAGAAAAAGCAACAGCAGCATCACACTTTTTTTGTCCCGAATCATCCAAAGACAAAGCGAGCATTGTTTGAAAGAATAAAAGAATTTTCTTCAACAAAAACTCTCAGTTCCCAAAATCAGAGAAATGTTAATGGGCTATTTCAAAAATTTGTTTTCATTATTTTATTAGTAATTTGTTTTCTTTTTCTAGTACAATCTCCTTTTGCCAAGTTATCTTCAGCGCCACTGCGAGTCGCTCTGGGCTTTTCTCAAAGGTGCATTGTTTTCCTCTCTCTCTGTTTCTTCAGGGTTTTAGTTTACCTGGCTATTAATATAATCTCATTTTTCCAAATTTTAGGGCTTTCCGATTGTTCTTCATTTTCCTAATAAATTTAATTTTCCATTATATAATCACCATGAGCTCAACTTTGCATTAAATTATGGTTTTTGCTCAGCACCATTCGTTTGTTCGTTAGGGCTTTCATTTATTTTTTATTTTAATTTTGGGCGCATGAACGCAATTTAAGCGTTCTCTGTGTTATTGCTGGATTCTTATTTCAATTATATGTAGACATTTTGTTTGGTGATGCATATTGGTGGCACAAAGTTTTGATTTTGCCTTTATAAAAAAAAAATGATGAATTGTTGGGTTTATTTGGTATAGAGTAATGGAACCCAATTCTGGGTTTCTAAGGTATTCTTTAGAAAAGGAATAATGGATCTTTTACCAATAATTCCAAATTGGAATTTGCGCGGATCATAGGTTTTTATTATTTATATTTTTTGAGAATTGGATCGAACTGTTGCCCATGAATATGAGGAAATGCAGCTATGTATGTGAATTGTAAGAAAATGATTTAACTTTAAAATAACCCAAGGTTTAAATACTCTTGGCATGTTTTTTCTCTTCTTAAAGTTTCTTTGAACTGTTACTGTTTTTTTCTAAGTGATGTCCACTTCAGTTATGCCCGCAAATTTTGTTTCTTTACCTCTATAGTTTACTTGTGTTTAGGATCAGCAAAGTAGGGAGCTTTCTCAACGTCATGTATCTAAGCGAGTCAAGAAACTGAGGGTGAAGATATGAGTGATGAGTTGGTACTTTTCAACCTTATTTATGATATTGCTAAGTTCATTTGATTTATTGCTTCTGCTGTATTTCTTCTTCAAGTTTAGTGTGAAGTTTTAAATTGTGAAGGCTTAACTAAAACATCTCTAGGCATAGAATAAGTAACTTCAAAAGTTTCCTCCCTGCTATAGCAGTGATTATATATATATATAATTCTTCATTACTTGTTCTATTACAAATCTTTAGAAGGTTGTGTTTTGTATATCATGGATGTTTGTAAGCAAGCTCAGGTAGCGGTCCTTAAAATCTTTTCAGAAAAATGCTTGATGGTTAGAGAATTTCTCATTTTTTTTAACCCTGAACTACAATATTGTTTTAGTCATTAAGTTTTACCAATTACTTAGTTTTTATTTGTTGCTTATTTTTCAAGAAGAGATAAAATTGAAGCCTGTTATTGCATTCGATTGTGGTAAGGTCTTCTTATAAGAGTTCTTTCAATGATTTTTGGTTACATCTTGATGTAATTGAGATGTGAAAAGGCTAATGTGTACTAATAACTGAAAGGTTTTCTGATATTGGTCCTTTCATTTCATGGCCTATAATGTGGCCGTTTCTTTTATTAGTAGGTTTTTAGGTTATGGGTCAAATGTCCTTGTCTCACCATCCTTATTGAGAATCTAGACTTCTCCACTACAGGCTCTGTACCAATGGCCAAGTATAGATATGAAATGGTATATTATATTATCATCATATAGTTTTACATTTTTTTGTGTATTTACATAGTTTAATAACTTTACCAATGTTTTTTTTTTTCTTTTAAATATTGCAGTATCTTGAGACGGGGTTTGAGCCTAGCCCTATTGATTGCTTTAAGAAATTTCACACAAAGAAGGATGGCAAAGAATGGGCAACTGATCATGCTAAGGCATTATATGTATGCAACTTATACCAAAATTTTAATTTTGTTATCAATTTTAGCTTTTTTGTTGTTTTGATTATCCACGTGGTTTTTGTTTATGTTTTGGAAAAAATGGTTGCCATAAAGGCCAAAGCTGTTTCTGAAGGTACTAAGACAAATGATTATTAAATCTTTCGTGAAGTGTGAACCAAGTCATGGTCGTATTCTTGGCATGGGCTAAGGATGTGTACGGCTTAACTTCATCTGGTAAAGGTTGTAGCAAACGTTGCATTGAAGATTTTACAAAAGAAAAATAAGATTTGGAGGCATGTCTTAGAGAGGAAATGGATTCCAAACTTGCAAAAGTTGTGGAGAAGCTTGAGGAGAAGTTTGTACAAAAGTTGCAGTCGATGGGCATACTACAACAATCTAACATAGATCCAGCTACCACGGTACAATCTCAAACTTATGCTTTTGCCTCTTGGATCTTCTACAACTTTCTATTTGTTTGTTGTGGTTTACAGCTTGCATCTATTATAATATTATATTATTTTATATTTAGTTTTGATAAATGATAATAGGACTATGATACTATCTACTGTTTTGACAGTTGTGTATAGGTTTTTTATTTAATTTTGTATATCATATGTGTTTTGTGGTTTACGTTTTTCACAATTGTTATATTATTTTAATTTATATTTAATTTTGATTGTGGTTTAAGTAATCAAATTAAGTTATTGTTATTGTTAAATTAAAAAAAAGTTACCCTAAGCGGTTTAGGGATACTGGAATTGATAACTGCTCATGTGGTCGCTTTATGCCTCCATAAGCAGTTTGTAGGGATGCTGCACATTAATTTAAATACAAAGCAGTGAATAGCAAACCTGACTTTCTAACCAGTCTCAGAACCTCTTTACTGAAAAGGTAAGTTGCAATGCAACTTTCCTTGCTTAGCTTATCCAAGACCATAAGGAGTTTATTGTTGTTTATGATATATTATTATATGATTAGATTTGATATGGTATATGTGTACCTATTTATTGAAGTATTGATACAAATACAAATTCACTTTAATTGTTTCATTTTAACTCTCTTTTTGATGAATTGTTTCATTTTAACTCATGTTTAACGTTTATTTATTTATTTTTTATTTTTAAGGATGGTACTAGCAGAGATGAAGAGGACAACTCAAACAATAACATAGAGGTTGAAAACAACTTGGAGGGTGACTCAGAGGAAGACTCATATAGATCTTGTCATAATTCTAGTTGTTTAAGTTTAAAACATGGTTTAATTTCAAGGTTTCTTTGTATATTTAAAATTTTAAAGTTTGAACTTATATGAATTTTTATCTTTTGATGGATCAATTTTTAGTAATTATTGGACTATTGTATCAATTCTTAGTAATTATTGTATTATTGTAAATAGTTAAACAAAAATGATATAAAATAAAATAAAAATAAATAAATAATAAAATATTTCAAAAATTATATAAAATATTACCACTGATGACATACAAATTTGGTCATAAATAACTTTATAGTGACAATGCAGTCCCTCGCAATTAATAGAATAGCGACACTCTTTAACCTCTTGAAACCCTTTGCAAATAAATTTTATTGACGTCATTATTTGTCTCATCGTTAATTTGAGATTTGCAAATAACTAATTGCGAGAGTATAAAGATCTTCACAAATAATTATTAACGGCAACTGCTTCCCATCGCTAAAAATAAGTTGCGAGGGGTTAAAAGTCCTCAAATAAATTTTAGCTATGCCATTATTTGTCACTAAAAATTATGTCATCAATTTGGAATTTGCAAATAACTAATTGTGAGGGTATAAAGGTTCTTACAAATAGTTGTTAACGACGACTGCTTTCCCTCACTAAAAATAAGTCGTCGATTTTTCTCATCGTTTGGTAATATATTTGTGATGGCAGATTTGTTTAGTAACGATGGTGGATTGTCCTTGCAAATTATTTATTTGCGAAGATATGGTCGCAAAATCTTTTTTAGCAACAAGAGCAAATACGACTGCCTTCGATAGTTATATGCCCTCGCTTAAAACCTTATGCGACGATATTTGAATTTTTGCGAGGGCATTTTGCTCTCGCTAGTAGACTCTTTTCTTGTAGTGATGTTATTGATAGTAAAAAAAAAAAAATTTTAGTGGTCCGTTGAAATAGAAAACAAGAAGCAACTTAACACCTAAGATTTGTTGTGAAAAATATTGTGAATATAGCATTTCAAAAAAAAATTAAAAAAAAGAAAGCAATACACAAAAAAAAAAAAAAGTCACAACATTTTTCACAATAGTCAAGTTAGCAAACTTTTAATAGTTTTCATCCAGGTTCACCATTAACATCGATCTTTTACTTACCACAATCAATCTGCCATATCAACAAATGTAAAAAGTTTTGCCAAATTTTTTGTGTTTATAAAATTTCTAAAAAAAAAAAATTTTAGGTGGTTTATGTTAATTAATAGTAATTTTGCATATAAAACAAGATAATCAATTCTTGCCTTAGGTCCCCAAATGCATCATGCCGCACCTGTTTATACTAAATAGGCTCCCAGACTACTTGTTTGTTTATATAATCCAAAGCATTTTTAGCCCTATAAAGACAAGATTTTTGGGTTTTAAAATAACAAGTATAAAACAAAGAAATAGAAAAACTATAAACTAAAAACTGAAGCTGAACACAATACAAAAGTGAAACACATTTTCCTGTTGGTCAAACCCTCAATTTGTTTTGCTCATAGACAGATAATCCTTGGGGCCCCAATTCATCGTAAAGATCTTGGGAGATAGGTGGCAATGTTTTGTTTGTTTGTTTGTTTTTTTTTTTGTTTTTTTTTTTTTTTCCAGAGTTTTATTTGAATACTTTATAAATGAAGACGTAGGTGGCCATTTCATTTATACCAAAATATTGCTAAACATGTAGATTCCAATTCCATTAATAGAACATGCTGAAGAACAACAACTTGGAACACACCCAATTAAAATAAGTTAAAAGTGGTCAAAGCGGTCGAATGTGACAGAAAAAGTGATAGGTGTCAAGTACACACATTTTTTGTACTTGGGGTAGGTGTGGAGATAAATAAGAAATATTACTCTTTTTTTTTTTTTTTTTTTTGGTTGCAAGATATAAGATAAAAATCAACACTTCCAATAAAATGCTATTTGTGAATCATAAGAAGAGTATCTAAATGTAAATTAATAGTTAAGTAGTTGGCACCTCCTTTTTAATTCTCCCCAACATTTTCTCATAATTTGTAATCCACTTGACCTAACTACGCAATTTTGTTTTGAGTATGTTTCAGATTAGGGTTAATAAGGGTGGCATTTTGGCCCCATTGCATTGATCTTATTGATCCAACCAACCAATAATCTGGAGGAAGAAAAAGAAAAGAAAAACTCCTATCTTTCTCTCACTCTGGTAATTTTCTTAAACAGGATAAGACGCCAACCTCTACTTTACGCATGTACGAAGAGAAGGGCTATAGTTTGTTATAAGCCATTCGACAATCCTTGCATCAATTGCTGGACATGTCATGAATGCTTAAGCAGTAATCAAGGAACTAAATAATCTATTACCAAATAGACCACTGTATCTGTATATATTAAGAGGATTTAGAAAGTTAGTTATTGCTTTTTTTCCTATCAAAAATACCCTTAAATTAATTAACCAATAACTTAAAAATAGGGTTAAAATAGTAAATTGGCAAAAGAAAGTTAGTTATTATTTTTTTTACTGTAAAAAATACCCCTACCTAAAACTTAAAATGGGGTTAAAATAGTAAATTAACAAAAATAGTAAATTCCTACTTCTACGTTTAAATACTTTCATGCTTTTAATAAATTCCTACTTTTATCTTGATTTAAATTCCTACTTCTACTCACAATTCCCTATAAAATAGAAACACTCTTTTGTTAATTTTAAAACTCCTCCAATCTACAAAACTCACCCATGTATTCTTTTTTTTTTTTTTGTGATTGAAAAAAATAGAAATCTTAAATTATAATAAATGCAAATTATTAATTTTTACCAAAAAAATATAAAAGCCTATGGACGAATACGCAAGCATACGTTTCATGCTTGTTTGAGTAATAGCAATGAGATTCCCCAATATCATGCTAAGAATAGCTAGGATTTCCAGAAGAAGATGCCATTCGTTTGATGATAAATAAAAAGGAATATCGAAAATTCGAGTGGCTGAAGCTGAAGCAGCTACTTTCGAAGTAACAGAAAGAAAAGCAACGACTGGAGTGGGAGAGTCAGAGTCGAAAAGAGGATTCCTCACTTTTTTCTCTCATTCAAAACCGTGCATGAGACTTTCATCTCGCACGGCTCCTAAGTTATAAAAGAAAGAAGAACTCGTCTTCTTTCCTTTTTTGATTACCTTCCTCGCGTATGTATAAGATCGAATCCATTCGATTTCTAAAAATTCACGCGCGTGCTCAGAGGCTAGTGTATATTATTATTGTATGCCAACCAATAATATCTATTAGAGGTATTAACTAAATAATTCCGCGTCAAGTTTTGTGTACTCTCTTTTATGTTCTTTGATACATTTCTTCCCCGACTATAAAAGTATTGACATTTTGTTTTCCAAATAAATGAAGACTGAATTACATAAATACTTTTCTTTATAAATTATATATATATTTATAACCCTATATGATTATAAAATGATCAGACTGTGTTATATATATATAATTAAATAGTTTTTGTTTTTGTTTTTTAAACAAGATCATCTCTAATAAAAAGCTCCATTTATATCTTGACAATTTTCATTTTGAGATTGACTTGTGATAAAGATTGTTATGTGTGTGTGTCTATATATAAATATATAATATTAAGTTTTTTTTTTTTTTTTTTTTTTTTTTTTTTTTTTTTTCCTGAGAGAGTTTCAACCTATGACGTCCAAGATACTAATCAGTTTTTAATGTAGGCGGGAATTAAACTTCAGATCTCTTAAACAACCATCAAAGACTTTACCAGTTGAGTTAACAGAAACCCACAAACATACACACACACACACACACATATATATATATATATATATTAAGTTGATATGGTTTTATGTACATTTTTGTTATTGAAACAGCATCACTTTCATTCAGTCCATCATTTATCAATTTTATGAAAACTAATATGAAAATTGTTTTGTCCTTAAACTTAGAGTTTTATTTTTATACATATAAAATTATAAATTCCATCATATTTATCATCCTTATTATCATTATTTTTTTTTTTTTAGAAACCAGTACAAAAATTTTATTACGTGGACAGTAAACTTCTATCAAGAATTACAAGATTGGTTACATCACAGTGGATGTCTTCTAACCATATTTGTGGTTCATACAAGAATTTTGCCAATTTGGCAACCTTGTCAGCAACTTTGTTTCCATTACACCTAACATGTGAGAAAGACACACTTCTCAAACTTGTGTTTAGCCTACGCGAGTCCTCAATGATGTGACCAAAGGCGGCCGTGCAAGTTGAATCGTCTGAGACAAGGCGCTTGTATATGACCTCTGAGTCTCCCTCAAAACCATCTTGTAACCCGAGCTCAATGGAGAAAGAGATGGCTCTCCTGCACGTCAATGCTTCCACGTCCTTCACTGTGGGTGGTAGTGTAATGCGTTCCGATAGAGTTGCTATCACCATTCCTTCTGAGTCACGTACCACCACTCCTAGACCCACTGTTCCCAAGTCCTGAAAAATCGCTCCATCACTGTCAGCTTTGTACTGATTAGAGTTGAAAACAAATAATAAAGAAGACAATATGTCTAAACATAAAACTATAAGAAGTTAAAGATTATTATTCCTTATGAGATTAACTTGTAATTTATATTAAGATGCCCTCACATTTAAATGCTCTAATTCCCTTAGAAATGCCACATGTCTTAAAACTGCATTAAAACTAGAAGAAATTAACTAATTAAGTGATTTTTTTTTAGGGAGAAGAAAGGTAGTAGAAAGTAACTTTAATGGGAAGATATCGTTTCCTAAATTCAATCATCGCCTACTTCTTAACCAATAAAAGAAGAAGAAAAAAAGAAAAAGAATGGAAAACCATATCTCTAAACTTAAAGCCTTCAACTTGCTTGTTAGCGAGAAACTTTGATAATTTGATCCCCACCAATAATGATGCTCCTCTGATTCTTTGGTCTTAACAGAGATGCTCATAAAATGGAATTGAAACAACAATATTGCTACAGTTGGGAAGTATTTTTCCATGCCATTTCCAGTTTCCCATAAGAATGTGACGAAACAAATTGTGTAGTAGCTCAATACATACCTTGTTCCATAAAACAAGAAAGAAAGAAAAAGTAGCTGATCAAAACCTTGTTGAATTGTACCTGCAAGCGAGGTCCATTTGAATAACTTTCAACCTGACTAGAATGACGAGTCACGAGACAGGCTGACTCAGCGGCAGGAGTCATGTGTTGAATGCCCAAAAATCAAAGCCTTTTTTGCCTGTCTATTCAACTCATCTGTCAGGGACTGATCTGATCAGGATGAAAACGGAAGATACCCACACATAAACGTGGCTCTGCTAATCAAAGCCTGCCCTGTCTAGGAGAGGAATCTCTTGCTATCATCCGTAAGAATCGAATGGTGGTGGAGAAGGATTCGCATTAATTTTCAATCTATTTTACACTAAAATTTATTTATTTTATTTATTTTTTATTTTACATACTAATTTTTTAAAATATTTTACATTAGTCTATCTATTATACAATTTATTTTATTTAAATAATTAATTTTCTCAATTTTTTTTATTATTTCTCTCAACAACTCCCTTTACATATGCTCTCTCTCTCTCTCTCTCTCTCTCTCTCTCTCTCTCTCTCTCTCTCTCTCTCCATTTTTTTTTTGATTTGTTGCTCTTTCTCTATGCCCATCTCTCTACCCATCTCTATACCCATTTTTTTTTGAACAACTCTCCCTCTTGGTCTAATCCACACTCGCGTGATCTCCCTAGCTTCGATCAGGCAAAACCAATCTCGGTCAGATCTCCTTAGCTCCAATCAGGCAAGACCCACGAGCTTCGATCAAACAAGACCCACAAGCATCGATCATTCCACAAGCACCGATCATTCTGATCAAGCACCGATCTGTCTCTTTGTTGATTTGTCCGTGTGGGTTTGTTTGTGTGTGGGTGCGTTTGTGTATCTCTGTGTTGATTTTTCTGTGTAGATATGTTTGTGTGTGGGTGTGTTTGTGTGCATCTAAGGAAAAAGAAAATGAGGAGAGGAGAAGTTACTGAGTTCGTTGTGCACGGAGAAGAGAGAGAAAAAAAAGTGCAAACGTGAAATTAATGAAATAATAAATTCATGAGCTACAGTAACCGTGTAAATATACATGGTTACTATAGTAAGTGTATAAATATACACATCTTTACACATTTTTAAAAGTATTGATGTGGAACATTTTTGAGGCAAAATGTGTATAAGTGGTGTCTTTTTCTATTATACAAGATTAGTGGATGCTTTTAGAAGTAAGCAATTGAACTAACTTATTGTACAAGGTTTAAACCAAAAGCCATGTTCCCCAAACCCATGTCATACTATATGAGACTATAGCAATTAGTTGCCCACTATATTTTTCTAAGTTTAGATGCATGAATTTGCATGTAAATATAATTGACAAAAAATAAATTAAAGTGTGATTAGAATGACAATTAATATAAAATTGAAGTATATTTGTAGTCTAAAGACACTTTAGTATCAAATTATAGTACAATTAAAAGGATATTAAACATAAAAGTGAAATACAACAAAAATCTTATTTGTATTCTCCATTGGGCTTCCACTCTAATATATTATATACTAGTCTCTAAGCACGCGCGTGAGAGGTTCTTCTATTTCTTTTGTAAATTGAAATAATATTCATAACAATTTTCAAACCAAAAAAAAAAAAAAAACCCCAGGTTCTTATTAAAAAAAAAAACATATTCCTCATTTTTTGTTTCTCTCTCACCTTTTTCGTTTGATGTATGTGTTCAACTCTATCAAAAATAAACCCAAGTTGATATGATTTAAATAAAAAAAAAAGTGTAAGGCGATGTCGTGTCTAATTTTATGGGATATGGAGAAACATGATGGAAAAAAAAACTTTTTATTTATTTATTTAAATTTACCTAAAATTTAGGAGTTTTATTAAGAGTCCACGACTTAAAAGGTTTGGAACCCCTTAAATAATAGTATAGATGATAAAGAGTTCAGGTTAGGGTTATGTAATTCGAAGTTTTATAATTTCTAAATCATGTAACAAGAAGCTTTTGTTGTTTATTTATTTATTTTTTTGAATAGCAATTTTCAACTCATTTAGGACAAACAATTTTGTTTGTGAATGAACAACATTTTTCATCTAGAGAAAAGACTACTCAAAAGAGAATTTTTTTTTCCTACTCTTATTTGCCAATGAGTATGATTATATCTTGTTCCTGGGCTTGTCACTGCATATAGTTAGGTTATAAACTAACCAAGCTATTTATGAGCAGTTCGAGAGCTCGGCTTAGGAAAACACTTATATATGCTCGTTTAATTAGAAAATAGGCTACGCTTAAGCCCAAGTTTAGGCTCGACTATTAAATGAGACAAGCTCAAATATAATAATGTGTACATGAATATGCTTGTGAACATGAGACTTGATTTAACCAATATTGTCTAAATATATACTTATATAGATTTAAGATTGAATTCTATAAGTTTATGAATAGGTTTATATGATATCAAATTATTATTTATAGTCTATAGATAATACAAACATTTCATTCATAGTAAAAATTCATAGATTTGTGAAGGAATAAAATAATTTAGTCATGATTTTACTATATATGAGAAAAAAATAAGTTAATCAAGTAGCTCGTGAATAAGCTCGAGCTTGTTCAACATAGAAATAAATTGAGCTTCAACATATTATCTTGTTTGGTGATGAGTTCAAGTTTAGCTTGTATTCGAAGTAAAATTCAATGAACAACTCCGAATTTTAGATACTCGACTCGACTCGTTTATAACCCTCCAAATAGGAGTCTTTTGGCTGAATATTGCAGAAAATTGAGTTTATTTGTGTTATGAGTACTTTTCAAAGTTATTTGGCGAATTGGGAAGAGAAGCAAATTTTGGCAACAGGATTGCTGAAATTCTAACAAAAAAAGGATGAGAGAGGAGAGAGAAATAATGTGATGGCAGAGTGAGAAAAGAATTGAATTTCGATAATGAGGTTACCGAAATTCTTTTTGCTCGAATTTGCTGCCTAGATTAATGAAGTGCCTGAAGGAGAGGTGCTCGTAAGGAAAAAACCAATTGTGGCAACCAAGTTGCCGAAATTCAAGGGTAGTGAGGAGAGAGAAAAAAGGATTGAAATGGGATGAAAAAAAAAAAAAATTCCTCTCATAATCAATTAGTTCAGTAATTACAAAAAAAATGGTAGAATTGGTTGTCATTAGAGTTATTGCATGGAAAAACCTACTTGTTCCATCAATTGGTGTGAGCCAAATCATAAATGGGACCTTGAAAGTTACTATAATAAAATTCTGGTCTACCAATTACCATCTTCATCTTTTTCTCTTTCTTTAACAAATTGCTTTTAAATAGGATTTGAATCCATCTTTTTCTTTTCCTTTAACAAATTGCTACTAATATGATTTAAATCCATGACATACATGAGCTCTATAAAATTATGTATTTTCTATATGATGCAAGGACCAGTTTAGCTTTTAGAGTTGGTTCTAACAAAGTCCACATTAGCATCAATGCATCATAAACCAATTGTGGCAACTTGGTTGCCACAATTCCTTTTTTCTTCTCTTGAATTTCGGAAACTTAGTTGCCACAATTGTTTTTTTTTTTTTCATCCCGTTTCAATCCTTTTTTCTCTCTCCTCACTCCCCTTGAATTTCGGCAACTTGGTTGCCACAATTGGTTTTTTTTCCTTTTGAGCACCTTTCCTTCGGGCACTTCATCAATCTGGGCAGCAAATTGGAGCAGAAAGAATTTCGGTCACCTCATTACCGAAATTCAATTATTTTCTTACTTCGACATCACATCATTTCTCTCTCCTCTCTTATGCTTTTTTGTTAGAATTTCGGCAACCTCATTGCCAAAATTTGCTTCTCTCCTTAGTTACCCAAATAACTTTGAACAGTACCTATGTCACAAATAAACTTGATTTTTTGCAATATTCAGCTAAAAGACTCCTCCAAATAGTTGGAAGTGCAAAAGGATAATGAAGGACGAGACAGCTTAACAAAGACTATTAAGTATATGTTTGGATTCAGCGTCTGCGTGTTTCACGTTTTGCGTTTTCTCTTTTTTTTTTTTTTTTTTGATGCACTCGTTTCAGAGATAGAGAGCACTGTTCATGCAATGTTCACATACGGTGCACGCACTGTTCATGGGACTCATAACCACTTTATTTTAAAAAAATATATTAAAAATGAGTTCTACGGTACTATTCACATATTTAAAAATTATTTTACTATAGTATTTTTAGTTTTCAGTAAAATAAGCTATATCTAAACGAAAACAAAAGAGTAGGGATGTAATTATACTACTTTAATATATTTATATCCCCACATAAAGTTGAGCTAGAGTCCTCTAGAGTCGATTCCTCGATCTTTCAATTTTGCCATCTCTTGACACAAAAAAACAGATGGATTAATTATCAATTAAGGAATATGATTATACTAGCTAGCATATACAGCTTGCATGGTCTATTGTCGTGCCCACGGTAAAAGTTGACTTTTATTTATTTATTTATTTTTGGTTAAAAGTTGTCAAACGTGGACACGTCTAAGCAAGGTTGTCGAATATTCCAAAAGGGTCGCATCATATAATAAAGGCATCCTAGATGGGACTCCGCCTTATCCATGACCTTTCAACTAACATTAGGCTTAGGGCGTCCAAGTAAGTGGATGCAAACATTTACAAAATATAAAAAGCAACTATTTTTATATATTTTTTTTTAAAAATCTTTTACATTAATTTTTTTAAAGTTGTGTAAATTTACCCATTAATTATAGTAATTGTGCATATATGCACGACTATTGTAACTCATGTATATAAAATATAATATATAATAAATATACTGATGTAAGTATTTTATAAAAATAAAAGTGTAAAATAAAAAAATAAAATTTTTTTTTTGTGTAAAATAGATTATATGTTTACATCTACTTACGTAGATGCTCTTATTAGCATATTTTTCACTGATTGGTAGATATACAAGTACTTTGTTTCAGGATGTCAGATTGCCTATCACAATATATATATATATAATTTTCTATTTGGCTAAATGATTGTCTATCACATTTATGATTTATCACTTAACATAAGACGTTTGTCGATGAAGGTCAAGGCCTTTGGCCTCGATCTGTTTAAATGAAATAGTTGGTATTGTATAATAAATTGACAAAAAAATAATATTTAGGAATAATTTAGAAGAGAAATGAATTCAAAGCACTCATCGTCAAATTCAATAATATATCTTCAAGCTTTGAATTGCAATTCTGGGATTCGTCGGAGTGTTGAGTGGAGTGGAGTGGAGTGGAGTGGAGACTGGAGAGTGTTAAAAACTTAATTGAGAAAGACGGATGTTTTATAATTATAATAGGCGAGGGTCAGAGCTGGCAAGATCCATTCAGTTAGAGAACTTTCAGCCCAAGGCCCAAAACCAAACAAACCGGAGTAGATCTGTCATCGTTCTAAATCCGTAAAGTGGGACACAACTAGGGTGGCAAATGGGCGGGTTGGGTCATAAATGGGTTGGGTCATAAATGGGTTGGGTGTGTAATTACCCATTTATCCATTTATGACCCGTTTATATATAAATTAATTATCCATTACCAACCCAACCCATTTAATTAGTAACCCACCCATTTAACCCAATATGATCCAAATACCTCTAAAACAACTTAAATACCCTCTTGACCTCCAAAATTACCAAAATACCATTAAATACCTAAAATGATGCAAATACCCCTACACTTTCAAAATTACCAATATACCCTTGGACATCCAAAATTATCACCAAAATCTCTAAAATGAGTAAAATACCCATGAAATCTAAAAAATGACCAAAATACCCCCGAAACAAAAAAAAAGACCAAAATACTCTCGAAACCTAAAAATTACCAAAATACCCTTAAAACCTAAAAAATGACCAAAATACCCTCAAAACCTAACAAAATGACCAAAATATCCCTGAAATCTAAAAAATGACCAAAATACTCATGAAACTTAAAAATGACCAAAGTACCCCCGAAACCCAAAAAATGACCAAAATACCCATGAAACCTAAAAAATGACCAAAATACTCCTGAAACCTAAAAAATGACCAAAATACTCCTAAAACCCAAAAAATGACCAAAATACCCCTAAAACTCAAAAAATGACTAAAGTACTCCCAAAACCCAAAAAATAACCAAAATACCCCCGAAAACAAAAAATGACCAAAATACCCCCGAAACCCAAAAAAAGACCAAAATACTCTCGAAACCTAAAAATTACCAAAATACCCCTAAAACCTAAAAAATGACCAAAATACCCTCAAAACCTAACAAAATGACCAAAATATCCCCGAAATCCAAAAAATGACGAAAATACCCATGAAACTTAAAAATTACCAAAATACCCCCAAAACCCAAAAAATGACCAAAATACCCCCGAAACAAAAAAAAAATGACCAAAATACCCACGAAACCTACAAAATGACCAAAATACTCCTGAAACCTAAAAAATGACCAAAATACCCCCAAAACCCAAAAAATTGGCCAAAATACCGCCGAAATCTAAAAATTACCAAAATACTTTCGAAACCTAAAAATGACCAAAATACTTCCAAAACCCAAAATATGACTAAAGTACCCCTAAAACCCAAAAAATGACCAAAATACCCCCGAAACCCAAAAAATGTTGCAAATACCCTCGAAACCTAAAAATGACCAAAATACACCTGAAACCTAAGAAATTACCAAAATACCCAAAAACTCAAAAATGACCAAAATACCTCTAAAACCCAAAAAAATGACCAAAATACTTCTGAAACCCAAAAAAATGATGAAAATACTTCCGAAACCAAAAAATGGCCAAAATACTTCCAAAACCCAAAAAATGACTAAAGTATCCCAAAACCCAAAAAATGACCAAAATATCCCCGAAACCTAAAAATGATCAAAATACCCCCCCCCAACCCAAAAAATGACCGAAATACCCCCAAAATCTAAAAATTACCAAAATATTTCCGAAACCTAAAAATGACCAAAATATTTCCAAAACCCAAAAAATGACTAAAGTACCCCCAAAACCCAAAAAAAAGACCAAAATACCCCCAAACCCAAAAAAAGACCAAAATACCCCCGAAACTCAAAAAACGACCAAAATACCCCTAAAACTCAAAAATTCCAAAGTATCCCCCGAAACCTAAAAATGACCAAAATATACTCGAAACCTAAGAAATTGCCAAAATGATAGAAATGCCATCGTAACCTAAAAAATGACTAAAAAATACCCTTAGAATCTAAAAGACAGTCAAAATAACCCCGAAACCTAAAACATTACCAAAATTCCCACGAAATCTAAAAAATTACCAAAATTCCCTCGAAACCTATAAAATGACTAAAAGACACTTAGAACCATAAATTTGTCAAAAATATCCTCGAAACATCCAAAATACCCTAAACCTCTATTTCGGTAATTGTAGATGTTTCAGGTGTATTTTTGTCATCTTACATGTTTAGGGGTATTTTGGTCATAATTTGAGTTTCATGGGTTTTTATCAATAATTTTTTTAGGTTTTGGGGTTATTTTGGTCATTGTTTAGATTTTGGGGGTATTTTGATCATTTTTTATGTTTCAGGCTATTTTGGTAATTTTTTTAGGCTTCAGGGGTATTTCAGTTATTTATTAGGTTTTGGAGGTATTTTGGTCATTTTTTAAGTTTAGAGAGTATTTTGGTAACTTTTTAGGTTTAGGGTGTATTTTGGTAATTGTTAGGTTTTAGGGGTATTTCGGTCATTGTTTTAGGTTTTGGAGTTATTTTAGTAATTTTTTTAGGTCTTGGGGTATTGCAGTCATTTTTAAGGTGTAGGGGGTATTTTGGTAATTTTTTAGGTTTAGGGTGTATTTTGGTAATTCTTAGGTTTCAAGGGTATTTCGGTCATTTTTTAGGTTTAGAGAGTATTTTGATCATTTTTTAGGTTTCGGGCGAGTATTTTAGTCCTTTTTTTAGGTTTCAGGGTATTTCAGTCATTTTTTAAGTTTAGGAGGTATTTTGGTAATTTTATGGTTTTGGAGGTATTTTAGTCATTTTTTAGGTTACGGGGTAATTTGGTAATTTTTTAAGGTTTTGGGAGTATTTTAGTCATTTTATAGGTTTTGGAGGTATTTCGGTCATTTTTTAGGTTTTGGGGATATTTTTGGTAATTTTAAGGTTTTAGAGGTATTTTAGTCATTTTTAAGGTTTCTGGGGTATTTCGGTCATTTTTTGGGTTTTGGGGTATTTTGGTAATTGTTTAAGTTTTGGGGATATTTTGGTCATTTTTTGGGTTTTAGAGGTATTTTGGTCATTTTGTTAGGTTTAGAGGGGTATTTTGCTCATTTTAGAAGTTTGGAGGTTTTTTGCTCATTTTTTTGGGTTTTGGGGGTATTTTGCTCATTTTAAAGGTTTTGGAGATATTTTGGTCATTTTAAAGTTTGGAGGTATTTTGGTCATTTTTTGGGTTTTGGGGTATTTTGGTAATTTTTTAGGTTTAGGGTGTATTTTGGTAATTCTTAGGTTTCAAGGGTATTTCGGTCATTTTTTAGGTTTCAGGGTATTTCGGTCATTTTTTAAGTTTAGGATGTATTTTGGTAATTTTATGGTTTCGGAGTTATTTTAGTCATTTTTTAGGTTTTGAGGATATTTTTGGTAATTTTAAGGTTTTAGAGGTATTTCGGTCATTTTTAAGGTTTATGGGGTATTTCGGTCATTTTTTGGGTTTTGTGGGTATTTTGGTCATTTTTTGGGTTTTGGGAGTATTTCAGTCATTTTTAGGTTTTTGGGGCATTTTGGTAATTTTTTGGGTTTTGGGGGTATTTTGTTAATTTTTTGGGTTTTGGGGGTATTTTGTTAATTTTTTGGGGTTTGGAGATATTTTGGTCATTTTTTTGGGTTTCAATGGTATTTTGGTCATTTTGTTAGGTTTAGGAGGGTATTTTTCTCATTTTAGAGGTTTTGGAGGTATTTTGCTCATTTTGTGGGTTTTGTGGATATTTTTGTAATTTTTTGGGTTTTGGGGGTATTTTGGTCATTTTTAGGTTTCGGGGTTAGTTTGGTCATTTTTTGGGTTTTGGGGATATTTTGGACATTTTAGAGGTTTAGGGAGGTATATTTCTCATTTTAGATATTTTGGACGTATTTGGGTCATTTTGTGGGTTTTGGAAGTATTTTGGTCATTTTTTAGGTTTTGGGGGTATTTTGGTCATTTTTTGGGTTTTGGGGGTATTTTCGTCATTTTTTAAGTTTCGGGGGTATTTTGGTCATTTTTTGGATTTTGGGGGGTTTTTTGGTCATTTTTAGGTTTCGGGGGTATTTTGGTCATTTTTTGGGTTTCGGGGGTATTTTCATAATTTTTAGGTTTTGGAGATATTTTGATAATTTTTTGGTTTTGGGGGGTGTTTTGTTCATTTTTTAGGTTTTGGGGGTATTTTGGTAATTTTTATGTTCTAGGGGGTATTTTGGTTATTTTTTTGGTTTCAGGGGTATTTTGGTCATTTTCTTAGTTTTGGGGGTATTTTTGTCATTTTTAGGTTTTAAGGGATATTTTGGTAATTTTTTAGGTTTCGGGGGGTATTTTGGTAATTTTTTGGGTTTAGGGGTATTTTGATAATTTTTTGGGTTTTTGGAGTATTTTGGTCATTTTTTAGGTTTCAGGGATATTTTGGTCATTTTCTATAAATTTAGATTTTATGTTGTTTATTTAAATTTTAGATGGGTTTAGTGGGTATTAGTGGGTTTATCCATTTAGACCCATCTAATTAATTAACCAAATGGGTCTTTACCCATTTAACCCAAATATTTAAATGGGTTGGGTTAAGACTTATCCAAATAAGGTGGGTAATGGGTGGGTTCATGGATATGGATAAAAATTGCCACCCCTAGACACAAGCAAGTGTGAATTGAATAACACAATTCAAATGTGAATTTTAGCGTTTTGGTATTGCGCTCGTTAAGCTACAACACAATAAAATTACTGTAGGAGTTTTTACCTTTTATCTCTAAAATACCCCCATCTTTCTCATGAACTCGATCTCCACTTTACCCAACTCTCTGACCACAAAATATTTACAAAAAATCCTACCGATCGAGATAAGCAAATTTCAATGATTTGGTGGTGGGCCATGTCAGGGTTTCGGAATTAGAATTGGTTTTGGGGTTCTGAAAAGAGAGAGAGAGAGAGAGAGAGAGAGAGAGAGAGAGATGTGACGAGACTTGTTTTGAACCCTTAGTTTATTAGGTAACAGATCAATCAAGTTATGCAAATTATCAATTTATGTGATCAAGGTTTTAACAATTTGAATACCATTAAACCAAAAAAAAAACAATTTGAATACCACAAACAAGTACGTCACCATATAACATAATGTAATAAATATTAAGTAATAAGCACAACAATATGGTGACGTGGTAGAAAACTGATAGAGAACCTTCAAAGGAAAAACCACTTCAAGGTACCCTTACTCCAACAAAGATATTCATTAATGGAATTAAAGTTTACAATCTAAGACAAACCATTGGGCCAAAATTAGAAATTAACATCATTTATCAAACAATATAATTAGTAGGCACTGTTTTTAAACTATATTTTTTACTAGCATTTTGAGTTTAAGAGGATTGATTTTGGGCTATAAATCAAGTCTTAAAGACTTGATTTTAGTGTTCTAATTATGTCTGATGTGGCGTTTTTTTCATGTGAGCATCCACATGAAAATCGAGTCTTAGAGACTCGATTTACAACCCAGCACAACCTTTACACATTCTCATCAGAGAAGAACCCAGCACAGAGAAGAAACAGAAGGTGAAGAATGAGAAAAAAAAAAAAAAAACCTAGAAACAGAAGGTGAAGAATGAGAGAAAAAAAAAAAAAAAAATCCAGAAACAAAAGGTGAAGAATGAGAGAAAAAAAAAAAAAAAAAACCCCAGAAACAGAAGGTGAAGAATGGCCGTGAAGAATGAGAGAAAAAAAAAAAAACCCCCAGATCGCCGTGGCTTCAGACTAGCGTCGATGGCTTCAGCTCGGCGTGGGCTTGATCGTCGGTGGTCTTCATTGCTCGTGGCTAGGGGTCGAGTTTAGATCGCCGTCGAAGATCGAGTCGGAGTGGGTGGCTTCAGATCGGAGTTGGCCGTGTGTGGTCGTGGGGCGTGGATGGCCGTCGGTGGTCGTGGCTGGCCGTGGGTCGCCGTGCGGGTTGAAGGTGTAAAGGTTGTCCTCTTCATGGGTCACCGTGGGTTGAAGGTAATCGGTGGTTTTGATGAGTGGGTGGCTGGGTGGGCATGGAATTGCTGAAGAAGAAGATGAGGAAGAAGGAGATGATGAGGATGGAGATGGGTATAACCTTTGTTCTTTACCTTCATTTTTCTTTGCTTTGCTTCAGGAAAAAAAAAATTGGATCTTTTTTTTTTCCCTCTCTCTTTTCTTTTGGTTTTGGATGTGGGGGAAGAGAAATGGTTAAAGTTATTTTGTGAATGTGTTATCTGATACAGAAGCGAGAGAGAAAGAGATAGAAAAGAAAATACAGAGGGTGGATATTTTATTTATAAATTGAGTGTTAGAGACTCGATTTCCATATAGACGCCACGTGAAAAAAATGTTACATCAGAGATGATTAGACCATGAAAATCGAGCCTCAAAGACTTGATTTATAGGCCATAAATCGAGTCTTTTAGACTCGAGATATTAGTAAAAAATATAGTTTAAAAACGGTGTCTACTAATTATATTGTTTGAAAAACAATGCTAATTTCCAATTTTGGCCCAAGCCCTTGGCTCTAGAGTTTAGACTCAACTCAAGAGGTAAACTTACTGACATTACCCCTTAATCAGGTTTAGATCTAATTTGGACTCTTCTATTATGTACGTTTTCATGAATTGTGCTTCTGCTCATGATCAGCCCAACTAATAATGCCCATCTTTAAGATTTAACCTCCGCAACAATGTATTGAAAATGGGCTCTGTGGCATTAGCTTTCTTGATCACCATACAAAAACATTGAATTAAGATTGATCTTCTAAACTCACGGATTGGTGAAATCTAAGTTTATATTTTCTTTCTTTGATGTGCATGGCAAAGTTTTCTAAACTTATCTTGAAGTTGTCCAATAATAAGCCCTTTTATTTTTTTGGCATGTAGAGCACAAAAATCAAGGCAACAATTGACTTATTAAAACACGTAAAAATACTGTTTTTACAATCCTCGATCTATCGAGTTGCGATTAAAAGACTGTTTAAGTGTTTAATCAATTGAACAAGTATCATGGAATGAGTCAATAAACTTGAAATGTATTGCGAAAAAAATGTCATGAAATTAGCCACCACTAAAAAACCTAGCAGAAGGTACTCGTAGTTCTAACGTGGGTCAAAGACAATGATATTAACCTCATAATTCCAAGACAGGTGACTTTTGGGCCATATAGGACTCAAAATCTGTGCACAAACTTGCGGATTCCATTTAACTTTGAATGGGAGAGAAAAGTACGCAAAGAAACATATTATATTAATTAGTTGGGTAGTTCATAGTTGGCCTGATATTAAATAGCAAATTAGTCAGAGTTGGAGGAGCAACTTTACAACATATAAAACTTGTTACAACCAACTACGAAACAGAAATCAAAAACGAAAAGCAACACATTTTCTCTTAACCAAAATTTGAGAATACTTCACATCCTCGAAGTCGAAGACAAGTCGCAATCTGTCCTAGTATATATTACTCACATAATGTAGGAGAAAAAGGGAACCAAAATCAGAGTATATTCGCCATGTGTGAGAAAAACACCAAAATGAAGACAACCACGAAAGCAATAGTTGCCTGTCAAGTTTTGTACTATCCAGAGCATCAGTCTTCAATTATATCATCCCTGCTTGTTGAAAAATCTGTCTCCCAAGATTTGTATCATTGAACCTCAACGGAGTGTTTTTGATACGATCGAGAACAAAACACGCAACATTCACAACCTAATAAATGCTCAATGAAAAAGAGGGAAAGATGTTTCTTTATGTGTTGTTCTTTACAACACCACAAAGTTAATTAATTTTCACAACCTTTAGTAATAGGTTGAATTGGGCCCACTATTGGGTATACTCTCTTTGAGTTTGGTTTGACGCAACATTTCTAACATCTCCCAGTGGGCACAAGATAACAAAACATCTTTCATATCAATTTCCAACATTATCCATACCACGCACAGGATTTACAATACTCTTTTTTAGCCCTCATATGCTTTTTCCATTTAAGGTTTAACACATGAACCATTTCATGGCTATATCTGGTAGCCTAGAAAATGTACATGAGACTCAAATTTTCTGAAACTAAAAATTCTTTGTTACAAAGAATTTTCACCAGCTAACTAGGCCTACTTATTAAAATAGCTTGTATAGTTTGCTTTCTAATTCTAGAAGAAAAAAAAAATGTTCAATTTACAAATTATATTCTAACTTTAACCTGTTTTGAACTCTATATTTTAAGTCTTATCTTTCTTTTATTTCAAACCTTCAGTTTTAATATGTTTTCAATATAATCATTTTTGTCTAGTTCCATCCTATCTTGCCATCAGTAATTTATTTATTTATTTTTAATACTTTCCAAAATAATTAATGTTGTTTTGGTGGACTTAACTAAAAGAATTACATTGTAAAAGAACAAAAGTTAAAAGACTGAAATGAAAAAAAAAAAAAAATTAAAAGATTAAATTAAAAACATGTCAAAATTAGAGGATTTAATTTATAATTTAGCCAAAAAAAAAAAAAAAAAAAAACTCAGTCTTCTGAGCAACTAAAGGAGGTTTGTAAAACAACTAGCTTAGGAAACATGCAACTATACTAGAAATTAAAATTTAACCTGAATCTTAATCACATTTTCTTGTTCTTATATTTGCCACTAAAATTTATTGAACCTAAACAAAAATGGTGCCCCAACTGAAAATTCAGAATTGGGCTGATTCCAAGACCATTGCCATATGATCCATAACCCTTCTTCAGTGGAGGATTTTGATAACCAATTGAGGAAGGAGATTGTGAAGGCTTTGTTGTTGATACCAGTGAAATTTTCTGCCAATACTGCTTATGATGATGAGCTTTTTGTAACACTGGCACTGGCTTAACATTTGCTGTAGTTCCAGTTGAGTTGCTTCTCAAAAAAAGTGGTAATAAACATAAAGCATGCTTGCATACAGTTGTAAAATTCATACTGAAACACAGTTTTTTATATCTCCATGAACCTTGCTTCTCATTTGCTTCTTTCTGGCTAGTACTAATCTTGGTTTCTTCTGAATTATCCTTGTTCAGGCTTTCAATACTTGCATGATCATCATGAAGAACAGGAAGTGGTGGTACTGGGACAGAATGATACATTTGTTTATTCGAGAAATTCTTTTCTTTGATTTTAATAGGAAGAAGCTTTCCATCGACGAAAAGCTCATCAGCTGATGATGGTTCTTGATGGAAGTTTTCAGAAATGCAAAAATTGAAATCAATGCTGGAACTCAATCCTGATGAGTCTAATGGAAGAGAAAGTTGTTGCTGTATGGGCATGACATCTGATAGGTAAGGATCATGGGAAAATGAAATTCTAGGACTAGTATCCATGCTGGGATTTTCAGGAGAAGAGCTCAATGGTCAGAGGTAAAAGTTGTCATTGTGATTTTATGGTCATAAAGAGAAAGTATATCCAAACCTGACAAGCAAGGAGTTGACTTGAAGTCTTTAGTATTCATAGGAATTGCATGGAAGTTTGAATTACGGGAAAAGCAAGCAACTGTTAAACGAAAGCGGAACACAAGTTGATAAATTCAAAGACTTGTGAACCTTTTTGTTTTTGACCGGTCCTTATTGTACATTACTTCACTTCCAGTGTACAGAACAGTTCTGAATTGTATCACGATTCACGATAGACCAAGTCTTCTATTGTTGCCAAAAAAGTTGCATGACACTATGCTTATAGTGTGGGGCATGAGGGGTTGTAATGGTAGTCCCTTTCGTTGCTGCTGACAATTCCATTTATACGAAAATAATTTTTTTCTATTAATATTATCTTTATGACTTTTATCATGTTGTAAAATAGTGGATGCTCAAAATATCAAATTTGATTGTGAAAATAATTTTGGCTTAAGAAAAATCCAAAACAAATAATAGGAATGAAAGAAACCAACCCAACAAATAAAATAGACACAAACTAATGTGGTTTGACAATAGCCTATATTTACAGTAATCATGGATGAATTTACCATATTAAAAAGAGCTTATAAAGTATTTACACACTCAAATCATCTCAAGCTACCTGCAAATATGCTAGTATTTGGGTTGATTTGCACTTTCTCTTTGAATGAGCTCTAATTTGGTTTTGGCGCACTTAAGCACACATTTATGGCTTGAGAGAAGTTTCACCAAGGTGGAGAGGAATTTGATTATGTTTTGTGTAGTCTACAAATTTTGCCAAGGTGGAGAATTGTTGTAGAGTTTGACTTAATTGGTGATTCTTGCCTTTTGTATTAAGTTGAAATTTCAAATTTGATTTGGTTTGGGTTTTTTGGTGTGAAAGAAAAGTGTGCGTATTACTTGAATCCTTGCCCACTAAGGAAATGTATTCCTTGTCCACTTAGAAACATACTGATTATTTACTATAAAGAGCATTCATTGTCTACCAAGAAAGGTATTCATTGTCCACCAAAGAATAGGTATTGTAGTATTATAAATAGACTTAGAAATGTCCACTAAGGAAATGCATTCCTTGTCCACTTAGAAACATACTTCTTATTTACTATTAAGAGCATTCATTGTCTACCAAGAAAGGTATTTATTGTCCACCAAAGAATAGGTATTGTAGTATTATAAATAGACTATACCACGACAGATTTGGTGGTTATGGCTCAAAAGTCCTCCCACTTGAGGAGAGTTTGGATTAGTTTGAGAGAGCCCAAAAGATTTTTTTTTCCCTTTGCCCTTTGTATTTGTGAAAAAACACTCTTTGTATGTATTAGGGCTTTGGGTTATGTGAGAATTTCTTTACACCATCTTTGTTATTTGTGAGTGTTTCTTTGAGTGTGTAAACACTTTGTAATCTATCTTTGATATAGTAAATTAATCACTTATTACTCATGGATGTAGGCTATTGTTGAACCATGTAATTCTTGACGTGTTTGTGTTTGTGTTTTTTTTTTGGTTGGTTGCTTTCATTCCTATTATTATTTATATCTTTTTTAAGCCCAAATTATTTTCAGTCTATCTTAGTATTTTGAGCTATCACTATTAGACTGTGATTCATTATCGTACTGCGGGATCCTATCTTTTTCTTCTTTCAAATAACTCTATTTTAAATTTTTTCCATTTTTCCCCCATTAATCATAGTCATCTCCCCAAGATTGATTGTATGCATATCACTTACAAACTGTGCTAGCCTACAATGGAGAATACATATATTGAGATGTTATGCTTTGTCAACTGCAAGATAATCTTTTAGCGAACTAGTTACCAACATCAGATGTGTTTATTATTGGTTTGAAGCATTAGTCCAACTAATTATTGATTCATCCCATTAACATTTTTTTTGGGGGATGAAATCATTCATAAACATATGGTACTAGTAGGACTAGCATGTTTTAATCTTCCAATGCAGATAACAGAATGCGAGGGATAGAACTAGGAGGTTTTTGTGTCTATAACAAAGGAAGAGAGGATTAAGAAAAAGAAAGTTGTGCCCTCACCATGTACACGAGAACATATGTGTGTACCTAAAACAACTTTTATGCCCCCTGATTTTGCAAGAGTAATTAAAGCCTAACAAAAACTGGTCAGAAAATGAGCACATCTACAGGATGAGAGCTGGGATTAAGTAAGCTGAAGTAAGGATTTTAATTTTAAAGAAATAAATGCAACATAAGATGGTGCAACCATGAATTAAGCAAGTTGGACCTGTTGTCCTAGAGCAGGTCACATGATTATTAAGTCTTTCCCAACCACCCATCCTTCCATGTGTATGTCTACACTCTATAATCTGTGTATATTTCCCAAAAAAAAAAAAAAAACTGTTGGGAAAAGATTACGTTGGAGAGACTCCACATGACCCAAAAGCATAATAAAGTTGGGAAACAATGTTGAGTAATTTATATAAGATATAAGAACACCACATAGCTTAAAAGTTTAAGCTAATTAATTTGGATCTAATTATATTTAATTACTAATTTTTGTCGGTTATTATTCAATGTGAGATTTTACTTACATATATATACCCAATAAAAAGATATCAATTTTGAAGTTTTGGCTTGATGATAAATAGTAATTATTATTGAGCAAAGTTATAGAGTCAGATTTTATCATATTTACAAAAAAAGAAAAAAAACTTGATATTAGATTACTTCTATCTTTTCATAACCTGAAAATTGAATCAATACCAAAGAATCTAGTAAATGAATTTAGTTATTTACAAAGAATTCATTACATCAACACTATTGTTTAGTAAATGAATTTAGTTATTTCCAAAGAGGTTTTTTAACCTAAATGTCAAATTTAGTTTACCAGTAGAATTTTGGGATCTTCTTTGAAATATTTGTGGGTCTAGATGATGCAGAAACAAACATAAAAGTCCTTTCTTTTTTCTGAATAACAAACATAAAAGTCAGTGACTTTTTTATGGGCTAAAGTATCTGGATACTACAAAAGGTGACATGATTTCGCAACATGTGGGAGAGGGTGAAGCGGAAATAACAAATTCTAGTTAGACAATAATAATACACTGCTTAAAACAGCAAATCAGTCAGGAAAAAGGTCCTTATCTTTAATACATTGATCAGTTTTCAAACAAGTACAACAGAGATGAAAAAGCAATTCATAAGCTCTCCCAATCAATAATTCAAAGAAAATTTCAAACTTCACTCACATACATTAACAACCATCAACCAACTACCTAATCTATTTAGCAAAAAAAAGGTAAAAAACCAACCTACCTTAGTCTTTTTACTCTTTCTGTAAAAGAGTAAGAGATAAGAGAACTAAAATCAAACTATGTGCACCATGTGTGAGCAAAGACCAAAAGCATATAAAGAAGAACAGCATGGGACAGCCATGAAAGCAACGGTTACCTGTCATCTTGTGTCCAAAGCATGTGCCTTTGAATTATGCCATTCCTTGTCCCTTCCTTCAAGCACCTCTTTATCTCTTTGTCTTCTTGATGCAAACAAACCCTTTACTCTTCCACTTTCCAAACATATTATAACTTCTTAATCACATGGAATATCAAGAAACATCTAGTAAAAAAAAAAGACTCAATCCACAATAATTGCAAATTAGACATGAATTATTATCTCATTAGAGCAAAAGTCAATCACTTTTTCTTATTCTTATCTTTGCCACTCGAGAACATTGAACCTAATCCAAATAGATTCGCTGAATGAACGTTCAAAACAGGACTAATCGGAACACCATTTCCATAAGATCCATGACTACCTTTCTTCAATGGAGGCTTTAAGTAACTAGATGAAGCTGAAGATTGTGATGCTTTCATTGATGAATGTTTGTGAGAACTCTGCTTAGAATTTGAACCATCATTGGACAATGGGGCTCGCTTAGCATTTGGTACAGACCCGGTTGAATTGCTCCTTGATAAAAGTGGTGGCAAAGGGCATAAGCTCCTTCCATATCCACTACCAGAGCTACTACTTCGCTTGAACCGCCAAAAGGACTTAGAACTTTGCTTCCCATCGGCTTCATTACTCGATCCCTTGCTTTCTTTGGAGCTCTCTTGCTTTGTAGTACTACCATCACTCGTACTACGTGGTGGTGGCAATGGTGGATGAGACACATACTGATCTATTTGCTTTGTGCGAGTGACCTTTTTCTTGATTTCGGCAGGAACGATTTTCCCCTCAGAGAAAAGCTCATCTGCAGACGAAGATTCTTGCTCGAAACTCTCACGAACACAGAAGTCAAAATCTATACCAGAACTCAAACCAGTCGAGTTTGATCGGAGAGGGTGTTGTTCAACAGGTATTATATTATCTGATTGGCAAAAATCATGAGAAAATGAAATTCTAGGACTGGTACCCATGTTAGAACTTTCAGAGTAGAGGTCAACAGCCATTTCTGAAAACCTTGGAAGAAAGCAAAAACAATGACTGAAACCCAATGGTCTGAATTGCAAAAAACTGTCACATAAACACACGTTTGTATTTTGGAGTGAAATCACAAAAAGTTAATGAAAACTTTGACGTTTTATCTGCAACAAAAGAAGCATTAAAAAGATTCAAACCTAACAAAGCTCACAATTAAAAGTCTCAGCAGTCACAAAAGAACACCATAATGAACTTTGAATTCTAGAAAACGATTGACATCATGGAACATTAATTCCAAGGCTGGAAAAACTTGAAAATCTCGGAAACCTATGGTCCTAGCCTAGGAAGAAAGAAATATACATGTATATGAGATTAAAGTGTGCGATCGAGACTGATAAACTAACAAAGAGAATCTGGTATAGGCAGGAGACACAAAAGACTTAGCCTTGTGTGTTTGAGGGAGTGGGAGATATAAGAGTCGTGGTGAGAGTTTAAAGCAACAAAAGCCGGCCTCATTTGAGGTTTGTAGTTAAAACTGCCAAGTTTTTCTGCTGCTTCTGTTGGAACTTGGAAGAGGTTGGCTTGCTGCTGACGTGGACGGAGACTATTTGCAATGGCAAACATGATCAAAATGGTTTTTTTTTTCTTCTTTTTTTACTCTCTTAAAAGTTAAGAGGGAGAGAGAGAGACTTTCCTTTCTCTTATGGCCAATTATTGAAACGAAAATATCATATAAACAAGTTGGGAAGTATGCCTGTTGTTTTGATAAGAATTATAAACATTCCTTTTTTTGAAACTAATTATAAACATTTCTTTAGATGTTGATTATCTTTACATTTGATAAAAAAAAAATAAAGATAGACAGTAGTACTTAAATTTATAGATCAAAAGTTATAGTAACAGTTTTATAATAGGAGTGTTTTAAAAAAAAAAAATCAAAATAAAGAAGAAGAGATTTGAAAAAAAGAAAAGAAAAAAAGAAGAAGAAGAGAGATTAGGAGTTAGGAAACCACAAATTTGAAGAAAAAATAAACCGGTTAAGCCTTGATAATAGGAAAAAAAAGGAAAAAAAAAAAAAAAAATTGTAAACGTGGGCTTATAGGAGAGTTGGAGTAGTTAAAATCTGTGAATACAGAATGGTCAGATTTTGTAAACACCGTTTTATGTAGAGTTAGAGATATATTTTTACCGAGCTATCCTCGAGTTTTGTCGTTGCTTAAACTTAGGGTGCATGAGTATTTTTGAACCATAGAATTGTTCATCCTAAATCGGAAAAGTCTTTTAAATAGTAGTATAGACTAACCTTATTAGGTAATTAATGTTAATATGTTGATATTTTCTCTTTCTTTTTTATCTTTTTAATATGATTTTAAAGTTTTCTTTGCACCAAGTACTGAACTTCTTTTGGAATTATGTAATTGGAGACCAAATTATGATGGATTAAAAAGATCGAACCTAACAAATTTTTTTTCTTTCTGAAAACCTGAGTGACCAAATTATAATGACTCAAAAGATCAATCATGATAAAATTCTCTACTCAAAAGTCAAAAGAACAATACTCTACCGCCGTCAACATCGCAATTTGTTATGCCCTCTCACTCTCACCCTTTTCTCTTTAAAAATATTTCTTCTTAATGCATTAAATTTTGTTATTCATATTTTTCTCTTTTTGTTGGTAATTTGATAGTTATAATGGGAAAGGGAAAAAATCATAAATATCTCCGTTAGAACATTTGAAAATGCCAACCATAAGCTAATATTGTGTATATAATTCTAATATACAAAGTAAATAACTAAACATTTTATAGATATTAATTTTGAACATCTTGATATCAAATAAATTCAATAGGAAGCTATTAAATGAGAATAAAGGTCTAATGAATTAAAATGGTGTAACGCATGGACTAAAATTACATTAGGTTTAACTTAAAAATAAATTGTTATACTATAGTTTTTTGAGATAGATAGATATATAGTAAGCGAGGGAGGTAAATGTGGAGTTCAATTCACAAATCTGAAACACCACAAAAAATGTCCTTACTATAGTTTACTATTAAACTATCACTTAAACGTAACATAAGTAATAGTTAATTTACAGATTTTATGAGATTCAATGGGTGCTAATGTATTTGATTTTCATAATAATTATAGGGATTCTCTTCTTTTCGTGACTCCTGTTCACTAAACGTGAGTTTCTTTGATTAGTTAATTAATTAATTAACTAAATATTCTTTAATAAGAAACTTGGCTCGCTAGATTTTTAAGAGTCTGGATTTCGTTTGTTGATTGCACTTTTGTGGATGAGAAGTTATTAGAGAATGTCAAGCACGCGTAAACTTTAAGTGAGGTAGTTCTTATCAGTTTTTCATTAAATATATTGCTCATGTTTGATGACCTATACGTTTGAACTTGCTTTCCCGTACGGGGTTGTTCTAACTTTTAACATACTTATTATTATTATTTTTTTTTTTGGCCTCAAGCTAATCATGTATTTCTCATACAAATAATATAAAATTGATTTGAGTGGAATTTTGTTTTTTTGAGAAGTATTTCAGTACATATTATTAATGGAGGTTGTTCAAATCAATATATAGTACATATTCAACATTTAATGATACATCTTTCATCCAGACTGATATAGGGGTCGGGAAAGAATCATTCATCTTGCAAGTGGGTGAGCAACCTTATTACAATGCCTATATATGAGAAAAACGTAATGTTGCAAAACTTGAGGCAATGTAATGAATATCATTAGCAATATGGCCGAAATGAGCCAAATGATTGACGCCACTTTTCAAAACTTTTATGAGGACCTCAAAATCTCCTTCTGAGATAATTTGATCAAGTCCATCTCCATTGCCATTTCGAGTGCTCTCCGTACTGCCAAAGTCTCAACCTCAATGACCGTGAAGGGTAGAGATATCCGTTGAGACAGTAAAACTATAACCAAGCCTGCATATATCATTCCTTATGACTACTACCAAATTAATCCGCACAATTATCTTTTACAAAAATAGCACCATCAAAATTTATGGCGAAACTACATTATTAGTCCTTAAAGTTTACTTACTGAGCGCTTTTGGTCCCTGAAATTTCAAGTGAGCACTATCAGTCTCTGAAGTTTAAAAAATAGGTGCTATTGGTTCTTCCATTAACTTCTCGTTAGCTTTTTTGCTTATGTATCTAATGAGCTTATGTATCTAATGAAACAATGACATTGCATGTTTTAACTAATGTGGCAACCTTTTATTTATAAAAATATTACACATTGGAGCAACCTATTTCTATTACCCACCCAATTCAAACCGGTTTCTATTGGGTCTCCTTCGCCCGTTATTGAGCTTCATGATCTACAAGCAGAAGAGAAAGAATAGAAAAAAGAAAACTGCGAAGCGAAAGGAACCCCAAAGTGCAATGATCACGTGCCCACCTGCTCTAAGGAAACCCAAGCCATCAATTAATGAAAAGAAAAGTGTTGCAAAATGTTTGTATAAGTCCCTAACTTGATTTCTCCAAAGAGGTTGAATCACTCTTCTACTCTGATTTGCACTGCAAGATCAAGAAGGCTCAGCCTCAAAGAGTGATTTAATTATAATTATTTGTCAAGAGATCAACTTTGCACAATGGGGATCTACCCAATAATTGTAATCTTGTAATTGAGGTTAATTTTGAATCTATCCACTCTCTTTTCTAGTTAGCAGTTAGGGCTTTAAATCTTGATTCGGTGGGATTATTCTACAACCTAGAAGATGGTGTAAAGTTAAAGTTAACTACAAAAATATCATCAAAGATGAAGTACAAACCAAGAATAAAAAGGTGATTGTAAAATTCCTAGGGACAATGCTTTTGCATTAGAGTTGCTGTCTTGACAAGCAACTTGGAGGGATCACAACAACAAAAAGGAAGGCTGGTGACCAGACCACGTTTGGAGGTTTTCAAACCGGTTTTGATTTGGGAAAGAGAGATCCATTAGACTTCCGAGGAACCTGAGTGAGAGATTCATTAGACTTGATTGAACTGGGTGGGTAATACAGATGGGTTGCTTCGAATCTGATGTGTAATTTTTTATTAATAAAATAGTTGTCATGTGAATAAAAAAATGACTTGTCACCACTCTGTTAAACACATAAGCAAAAGAACTAACATAAGTTAACGGAGGGACTTATAGCACTTATTTTTAAAACTTTAGGGATCAATAACGCTCATTTGAAATTTTAAGAACCAAAAACACTCGGTAAACTTTAGGGACCAACAGTTTATTTTCGCCAAAATTTATCTTATACTAGAGTTTCAGGGGTGGCCAAAATGATATCAACACAGTTTTCTTAGTGTACATTAAATGTTCATTTTGGTTTGAGAATGTAATATGGGTTTGACTCAAAATTAATTTGATTTTTTATTTTCCAAATTCCATGCATTCTTTAAAATGAATTAATTATTTGAATTTGATGATCCACATATGGAGTAGGTTATTCACTTAGTTGTAACTTCTACTCCCATTTCTTAGCTTTTATTGTCTATTTATTAAACTTTTTTTTTAATGTGTATTAATTATTAAACCAACTTTTTTTTTTGAGTAAAATTTATTAAACCAACTTCAATGCAAGATTTTTGTCTAAATTGAGATTTGAGTTTCTTTTTCATAAAATATAAGCCAGAATACATACATATATACATACATATATATATATATATATATATATGTATATATATGTATATCAAATTATCAATATTCTCTTTTCTGTCTACATATAACTAGTTCCGACGTTCGAGATAAACTTTTATACCTTTGTATTTTTCGATCTTGTTTGATTTTTAAATTCATTTCGAAACTAATTAGCTCCTAATACACACAAAAATTATTATTATTATTTTTTAAAGGACCGCGAAATCTAAGTGATATTGTAGTTCTATGGCGAAGATCTACTACTTAACAAGACTCCATTGGAATTTGAGAGTTGATTGCGCAAAATCAAGTTGATGACCCCAAAATTTACAGCTGATGTCCCAATGGTTTAAGTGATTAACTAATTAATATTAACATGAATGCATAAACATAAAACTAAACACAACCACAGAAAACCTCACCCACAACACATTGAAGTGTTGACAAAGAGGAAAACTCAAATACCAAGCAAAAAAACCTCTAGGTGTCATAATACTAAATAATCCACTAGAAAAAATAGTTGTAGCACATCTTACATGCAAATTCCTCTAAAGTCCAAACTATGAAGAAAATAATGTACTTGAATTTTCCAAACTCCTGCTCACAACCGCGCGACTTCTCAAGCCGATCCTTTCTCTTCTCTTGTCCTCAAGCCGACCCTTTCTCTTCTCTAGTCACAAGATTCTCAATTGTAGTCTAATAGCAATCTCCAAGTTTCCTTTGAAATTCTTAGCTATTCCAACGGTTCCCAAGCTCCAATCAACACAATAACTCTAAAGGTTGATTTTTGTGTAATGGATTTAATCTCCTCTCCTGAATTTGGCAATTGTGAGAGGGAGAAGGTAAAGACATTGATGAGGGTTTTAGCTCTAGTGTTTATAGTTTCTCTCTAACTATTCAAGTGAGAATTTGGTGTATAAAATCGTGGGAAATGGGATCATATATAGTGGAAACTGCACACACAAAAAGTAACAAAATTGTCTCATGTTTTTTGAAGTTCGCTTGTTCGAAGTGTTGTATGAGAATGGGGTGAACTCATGGTTAAATGCTTTTCAAATTCAAGTTTTTTCTTTCAGTTTTCCTCTTACAATGAAGTTTGTAGGAGCAAAATTCCTCAGCAGCAAACTTCAATTTCTGCACTTTGACAACTTCACCTTGTCAACCCAATACAAACGAAAACCCACAAAATACATGAGCACTTGGAAATTAAGATCAACAAAATACAAAGAACTTTGTCATGGAATTAGCCAACAATTACAAGACCTAACATAATTCTTTTAAGAATTTAATAGGTCTAGAAGTTTTCGTTTAATGTGGGTGTTTAATTAGATCTTCGTCAATAGCCTTGTAGCTCAACTGACATTACTTTTCAAGTCATCCTTTCTAGCTATCGAATTATCCAAAAAAGGAAGAAGAAAAAGAAGAAAAAGAAAAAGAAGAGGAAGAAGAAGAAAAAGAGATTGGGAGAGGAAGAAGTGGGGCTTGAACTATAGAGATGAGGCATTCCAAAAAAATATATCATTACTATTGCACTATCACTTGAACTCCAAAAATTAGATTGTTCACATAAAAAAAGGGTTAGATTTTCATGATGCCTAGTAAAATAATCAATAGTCCTATAACTTTAATAGCCCAAATAAAATTCCATAGTTCCATTTCTATGTTTTTTATAGGTTTTTTATGAACAAATTAAAGGTGTTGAATTAAATGAGATAATTGATTAATGTTCATGATGAATCATTGGTCATATGTGAAAGCTCACTGGTTTAAATACGAGAATGAGTTCAGACCTCTAATTTTTAAATTATGGCTAGATTGCTTTTTTAATTTTCTCTAAATTATGCGGAATAAGAGTATAAATGCACAATCAATCGGAACTACTAACAAGTGCATGGATAAAAATAATTGAAAATTAAGTAAAGGCACAAGTAGTAAGGGAATAGAGGAGCAAATACAAGATAACCCTGCGATGTGTTATCGAAGAGGAAAACCGGAGAACCCAGCAAAAAACCCTCTTTGCGGCCCGACAAGTTGAAATGATCTACTAGCAAATCAGTTGGAGTACATAAATACAAATTAAGAAACCCTCTAAAGCTAATCTACCCATTATACTTGAGCCATCTAAGCCCCAACTAACAACGAACTTCACCGAGTCTTGTCTTTTCTAGTTTCCTGGATCTCGTAATTATCACCAATTGTTCCTACCAAAGATTGGCATGAACCTAATGCTTCCCAAATGCTCCAAATCAACTCTCTACATTCTGAATGGGTGTGAATTGTGTTTGGGCTAAGTTCCTCTCATAGGATATGGAATTTGAGAGGGATGGGAGAGAAGAAAACTAAAAGAAATGTGTAGATGCTTGTTAGTTTGCAATCTCTAACTCTCTAATGGATTTCTAGGGTTTTCCCTTGGAAACTCTTCTTACAAGTTCATGGGTAATGTAGGCTTTTATAGTGTGGGAAAAGAAAAAGAAAAATGAAACACGCATAAACAGCTGTCAGTAGCCTCTCACAAGTAAGCGAGATGTCTCTGACACTTGAGTTATTTGAACTTCCAACATGTAGCTGTCATGAGCAAGTTGCAAACTTAATCCCCTATTCTTCACAGTTCTTCACCAAATTGAACACTAAACCCATTACATTTAATCCCACAAAATTACAGGTAAATGATTGAATGAATTATAATTAAATTTGATATGGAATTATTGCCAGCATACATGAATTGAAAATCACAACTTTAAAATAAGATTGATTTGTCAATAGAATACATATAAAAAGTAAAATGTGGCTTTGACGGCCCCTGCCTAAGCACATTGATGCTTAAGCAAGTGGTAACTTCTTTAAAAAAAAAAAAAAAAAAAATCTTTATATGGAGATATATTATTGTCCATTAAATTATTTATACTTCTCATTGATTTAGGAGTTTTTGATTTATGAGAAAAGTTAATTGATACCTTAAGAGTATTGGTTTAGGAAATATTTTAAAAACTTTTTTACGGAAAATTAAAAAGTAACTAACTTTTTGGACAACTTTTAATATTTTTCTATAAAAATAATATTAAAATTTTCCTAAAATAGTCATTTAACAAATGTTCTAAAGACACTCGTTAACAGAATCTTTAAGTTCATAGTTGTAGTGCTTGTTCCTCGTTGATTGTAGCCTCCATCTCAGCTGTGATCCAGGGTCTAATTGCCATAAATATATATCGTGGGCTCTAGAGTTCATGCATGGAGCTCGGGAGTTCGTGCTTGAGCTTCAGGTGAGAGCTTACTCCCTCTTGGTTGGGCACCTTGTCCAATGAACTTTGCTCTCAATATATTAATACCATTAAATTTGTATTCCTTGCTAACTTTATTTACGATTTAAATGAAATAATTTGTTTTTGTTTATACTTTTTTTATTTATTTTTATTAATATTATCAAAATCGCTAAAGTTATTCAAAAGTTGATTAAATTTCACTATATATTTTAGTTAATTTTTAAAAATTTTAATATCTTTATTTTAATTTTAATAAATTTTTAAATTAATTATAACATCATTACAGTTCAATCTCACTCAAAAGTACATTAACTTTATTAACCTAAACTCATGAAAGACAAATAAATCTTTCACATTTTCATAAGGTTAAAAGCAGTGAAGTGATGTGATAAATAAAAAATCTTACAGAGACTAAATATTAATGATAAAATGATTCTATACAAAAAAATTGATTTAAATCTATTTGAAATAGGTCAGTTTCATTGTTTATATTAAATTTTACAAATTTAAAAGTGTATAGACAACCACGTCATTTAAAATTTTAAATTATATAACAATTTGTATATAGTTAGATTTAGAAAATAAAATCTTAAATGTGACCATAATGAAATGGAGAGTACTTGAAATAGAGAGGATACAAGCTCTATCTTACACTTAGTTTTTATTTTCTTATCTTCCCAGAGTCTTACAAGCAACTCAGATCTTCCCAATTGTATAATCCGACTTAATATCTGTTTGGTACTATCTTGATTTTTGTAGTTGTTTGACCTTTAATATGAATATTGTGCCACTTATCCATTGCAATAAGAATAAGTGGTACACCAAAAACTTTATCTATTTGTTTTTTAGTAAATTCCAGTCAGCAAAGGTTGGTAATGCGTTAACGTTATGTAAGGTTTCTGACTCCCTTCGCCTTTAATAAGATCTCAGTTACAAAAAGGGAATTGAAAGACCTAGATAGCTAACTCGTTAATGTTCACCTAAATTTTTTTAGTTATCACAAAATGGAAAATTGAAACTCAGCGACAGTCGGTTTCTTGACAGTAAGGTATAACTAATTTTACTTAATTAATAGTTATCAAAAAAAAAAAAAAATTTACTTAATTAATATGTACATAAATAATCTTGACCTAGCACTTCAGAAAACAATGGCCTCGCACTCACTATATATATATTCAGAGTGCCAAAGATTAGTTAGTGCTAGTCAGATTACTGCAGGTAGGTGAATGCGTTATGTAGACGTATTTTCCTAACAGGACACACTTTAATTCCTCCTGATTTCAAACTGTTGATGTGGGGTGCACGATGATCATTTTTGTGACTTGGGTTGTGATCAAGTTAGCAATTTTGAGTTTTTATTATAAATATACTTGTTGAAAATATTATATCTTATTAAAATCAGGGTTTTTTGGAATTTTATTATTATCTATTTGTTAAAAATATGTATATGTATTCAATTCGAATGCAACTAGTTTAAAGAAATTAAGAACATTGTATACTATCGAAAAATTTGAAACTAGAAACACATACCAAAAGGGAAGGCTGATGGCAGTGGCTAACCTATTTATGGATCCGGAGTGGAATGAGAATGAAAGCTTAAAAACATTGGCTTTCCAAACATTTCAAGAGTAGTATTGCTTCTACATTTTTTTTAAGAGAGTTTCAACTTATGGCGTCCGCTCCTAATGATAGCACTTTATCATCAGATCAAGACACCAATCAGTTCTTGATGTAGATGGGGATTGAACTCCAGATTTCTTATACAAATATTAGAGACTTTACCAGTTGAGTTAACTGAAACCCACTACTGCTTCTAAATTCTAATAAAGCATCTTAAAATAAAATCAATTCAATATACTGTTTTTTTAACCAATATATATATATATATATATATATGCTCCAGTTAATTTTTGAAATATTTACAAAGCAACTTCAAATCAGAAATAAAAAAGGCGAGAAAGGCCCTAAGTAACTAGGAGCACCCAACCTCTTATATATATATATATATATATATATATATATATATATAAGGCAAAAATGAGCTTTTGCCCAAAAGATGTAGCAAAATGTTCCTATTCTGAAACTATCTAGTAAAATGCTCCTATTTTGAAATTTGATTTTTAGAAAATTGAGTTTTAATGTAAAACTCGATTTAATGAAAATCAAGTTATTTGGAAAAATTCACTTGGAACTCGAGTTCTACATTTTTTTTTCTTTTTTAAGTTTGATTGCATATAACTTGATTTTCTAAAAATGAAGTTTCAATGTAAAACTCGATTTTAGAAAATCGAGTTTCAAAGTAAGAGTATTTTGCTAGATTGTTTCAGAACAGGGGCATTTTGCTACATCTTTTGAGCGAAAGGGACAAAAGCTCATTTTTGCCTATATATATATATATGTATTTTATATATTATACGGTAGTAGTATACCTATATACTTATGTATAATATAATGCATATAGCAGTGACATATATACATTATTTAAATAATAATTATCAAAAGTTTCTCTCCAAGAAAATTAATTATTAAAGTCAAATACTTGCATGCAACTAAATTCACTTGGCCCAATGGTTGAAGTTGAAATTTTCAAATGTAAATCATTAAAAAAAAAAAAAAAGTACTTTGTTTATGGGCCATATACAAAGGAATGAGAGTGTATGGATTTTAGTTGAGAGTGGGTTTACAAAATTTGAAGGGCCATACCAGGAGAAAATGAGTTTTTGCCTTTTTTTTTTTTTAATATTCAGTAAAATGCCCCATATCTGAAACTATTTAGGGAAATGCCCTTATTTTGAAACTCGATTTTCTAAAAATCAAGTTTTAATTTAAAACTTGATTTTTGGACAATCAAATTATAGTGAATTGAAAATTAAAAAAAAAAAAAATTGGAACTCGAGTTCCATGTGAAGTACTCGAGTTCATGGAATTATAGTTCCTTGAAATAATTCAAGTGGAACTCAAGTTCCATGAACTCGAGTACTTTTCATGGAACTTGAGTTCCATGAACTCGAGTTTCATGAAAAAAAAATTAAATTAAATTCACGTCCGCTATAACTTAATGTTCTAAAAATCAAGTTATACATTTGAAACTCGATTTTTAGAAAATCGAGTTTCAAAATAAAAATATTTTCCTAATTAATTTCAAACTTGGGGCATTTTGCTGGATATTTAAAATTTAAAAAAAAAAGAGAGGCAAAGGCCCACGCTCTCCCCGGCCATGTCCTATAACAAATGAGCTATATGCGCGTGCCGGTTAATATTTCTATATGTGGATATATATTATACAGTAGTAGTACACCTATGTACTTATCCACAGTAGTGGAGCTAAAAATTTAGCTTTTTAGCTCCACCAAAAGTTACTTTATCTATTTTACCTACACACATGCTGCAGCAGTGGATCTATTTTAGCTTTCAACACAATAAAATAATATAAACATCACAATAAAATAATATATCCACTACAATAAAATAATATCTCCATTACAATAAACAACAATCACAACCACCTGCAACCGCCACCGTTACCGCAGCCACCGCCACTGCCGCCGCCGCCGTCAACGCTACTGCCGCCACCACCACCGCCGCTGCCACCGGCGACTCTGACTCTTCCACTGCCGCCGCCGCCGCATGATAACAAATAATCGTCTAGTGTTAACAAATGATTTTTTTAACTCCAAATATACTTATACATTTTTTTTTTACTAAAACAATTTCTCAATCATCATGATAGCCTATTATCGTCTCAATTGTCCGGAAGCAATTTTGGAACAATGTGAACTATGAAATTGAAGAACTTTATAAAAAAACATATAAAATAAAACACACAAAATATAACAGAAATGTAAACTCCCTGCAAACAGAAAATTTCCAAACTAACATTTATATCAAAGCTTTAAAAAAGTATAACAATAGAACATGATTATCCCACTGATAAAGAAAACAACAAATTCAACAAAATAAAATCAACAAACAGAAAATTAGCAAGAAGCAAAAACAGAAACAAGTAGATGAAGAAGACATATGGTTTCCCAACTGACATGACAAATTTACCATTCCAATTACCCAAATCAAAAATCTGAAGCAAGTAGATGAAGAAGACAGAGACAACTCACCTGATCAGCAACTTCGGACTTGGTGGGTCAAATTTAAGAAAGGAGAAGTTGGTGGGTCAGATTTAAGAGAGGAGAGGCGGAGTCGGGGCGTCAGAGCATCAAAGAGGCGAGTCGGAGGCGAGTCAGGTTGGCGTGGGCTAGAGGCGACTCGGGTTGGCGTGGGTTGGAGGTGAGGATTGGATCGGCTTCAACAGGGGCGTGGATCGGATCGAGCTTCAACTCCGGCAGTGGCGTTGAGCTTTGACTCGGGCTGGCGGCGTTGAGCTTGGACTAGGCCGGCAACGTTGAGCTTCGGCAGCTGTGAGACTGAGAGTTTGAGAGAGTGATTTTTGTGATCTGAAAACAGAGAGGGTGAGAATGAGAGAATATCGGGCAGTGCAAAAAGAAAAAGAATAAAAAATGTTATTTTAATAAAAGTTAGATAAAATATTAATTTTTGGGTTTTACCTTCAGTACAGTATGGAGCTAAATATAGCTCCATACGGAAGGCTGGAGCTAAAAATTTTTAGCTTTGCCTTCATTGCTGTGTGGCCATTTTTTGAGTTTGTGTGGAGCTAAAATAGCTTTATAACTTTTTAGCTACTCTATTGCAAATGCTCTTATAATCTTATATGTATAATGTATAGAGTATTGAAGAGCAGTGACATACATTATTTAATTAAATATTAAAGTCAAATACTTGGAAGTAAAAAAAAAAAAAAAGGACTTTGTTTGTGGGCCTTATACAAAGGAGAAAGAGTGTGTGTACGTTTATGATTTTAGTTGAGTGAGTTTGTGTTTTATGTAAATGAACGGGCCAGGGCCCATGGAGTATACAGACGATTAATCAATCCAACTTTGGTGTGTGTTTTGGACCAAAAGATATAATAGATGGATAGCCGCGTAATATCACTTTTCATCTGGCCTGTATTAGCTAAAGATAAAAATAAATAAACAAACAAATTATACCAAAAGAAGCGGAAGACATTCCTGCATAGGGATAGGGACCTGGCCCATACGTCAGAGGGGCAGAATCTTCGAACGAGACTTTTATATTATTACTTAAATTAACTAGCATTTTATATAATAAATATTTTAAATCTATTTTTTTTATTTTTTGATATGATTTTTTTAAATACTAAAGTTATAATAAATTTTACTACAAACTGATATTGTAACGGATGTGATTGGTGACATGAGGCTTCCAAAAATGCTAGAGATATTATAAAATTTACAACATGAGAATTACAAAAATATATCACCAATCATAAAAATTCATTCAAAAATGCATTTAATAATTTGTTGAAGCACAGCTATCATATTCATTGTCACATCAAATTATAAAAGTTATGTAATAAAATTATAGTATTTTTAATATTTTCTTATTTGAATTAATTGTGATTAGTAGTACGTTTATTTGTAAGACCTATTTGTTTAAATTTGTCTTATCTCTGTCTCTAGATTACTTAATTCTTTGGGCCTACTTAATAGTGAAACAAAAAAATGTAAACTAAATTTTTTTTAATATCTCCCACAAAAATTTAAAAAAAAAAAAAAATTTTTGCCCCCCAAATTTGGGGCCTTTCTCTAGTAAGGGGATCCTAGGCAATGGCTTAGGTGGCCTAAAGCCCAAGGCTGGCCTTGATAGGGACACAAGTTTTGCATCGCTTAGAGTGCAATACCTATGGAGGATTAAGGATTAATATATTTAACTTTTAGTATGCGTTTAAATACCACTTATTTCGTTGAAAACTGAAAACTAAAAAAAATAAAAAATAAAATTTTTTTGTTACTATTTATTACTGTGCTGCACTATTCATTGGCCTATTTTCACTGTTCATGACCAATGAATAGTGCATGATGTGCTGAGCTGGAAAAAAAAAAAAAACGCCCAAACGTCCAAAACGCAAACGTGATCCAAACAAAGCATAATCTCAATCCTCATAAATATTGCACCAAATTCTAGTCCCGTGTAAGAAAAGAAATATAGACTAGGCTCTAGAGAGTTACTTCTTCTTCTTTTTCTTTTCTTTTTTTAATTTTCTTTACTCATTTTTTCGTTGTTGATAAAAATATTATAGAAAACAAGCAAAATTTTACAAGCGAGTGACGACACACTCCATGTGTTAAATGCATGAGAGTATGACATTTTAGGAGATTTACTATATCATTTTGTAAGAATATTTGACTTAAAAAGAAACATATTTTTTAAAAACATATTAAAAGCATCCATCAGAGAAATATATGTAATGTTTAAGGGTAGTTTTTTTTTTTTTTATGGGAAGGGGGATATTTTATTATATAATTGAAAACTTATATAAAAGAAAAAAAATTCTTAGATAAAAATGTGAATTGTGTTCGTGTTCTAAATGGGATTATGGTTGCATGTGTTTGGATAACAGTATTTTCATATTATTTGTATAAAAAAAATATTTTTTGTTTGGGTAAAATTATATATATAGAGACACAGTAGCATTACTTATCCAACTAAGTAGGATTGTAGCTGGTTAAAAGGAAGGAAAAAAAAAAAAAAAAAGGTAGGGTTCTAGGCTTTTCTTTTAGCTAGGAAAAAAAATACTGAATTACAAGTCAAAATTGAAAAAAAGAAAAAGAAAAAAGAAAGTCAACATGTTCCTAAATAGGACCGATCAAGCTAGTGGCCCCATAAACAACAATATTATTTACTTTTCATGACCTTTTCTCCTCTGTTTTATTAATCAACTTTTCATTTCTTGTCCATCTTTGAACATTTTTGCCTTGTAATTATTTGGGTAGGAGGCCACTTGGCATGTGAACAGATAGTGAAGACATCTAATAATATTACACTTTAATCCAAGCAGACCAATAAATCAATAATGCTGCAATAGATAGATAAAACCCCACCTTGACCAGGAGATTTTGTCACTGTCCTTACCTTATTGGCCATGCCGACATGTGCTTTTGCGTTAACATAGTGGCACTGACAATCACACTGTAAAGTAGCATAAGCACTGATGTGTAATTAAGCACAATTATATCCTTCCACCCGCCTCTTTTACTTTTTATTTGGATCACCTTAAAATAGGATGATGTATAAAAAATTTAATTGACATAATTTTAATAACCTTTTTTTTTTTAGGGATAACCTTTCCAATTTATGTCTTACTGTATTTGAAAAACCAATACTTTTTTTTTTTATTAGCGTAGTTTAAATCGAAAAAAATACTTAGAAAGTTAGACTTTTATATATAAAAAAACAATGCATCAAATAATTTCCTTGGTTTTGAATTTGAGGATTGGATGATGTCCCCTCATCAATAGGTTGATATAAAAGGGATGGGCAAAACTTAAAGTTGATATCCCAAGTGTACATTATTTAGGTTTCCCGATTAAATAATTTGACTGTATCAAGTTATCAATCAATTAAAAAAAAAAAAAAAAATACAATGTTATAATTTTTTAGGACAAATAATTCAATATAGCTAGTTGTTTGAATTTAATTGGAGAACCTAATAAATTACACTAAAAGCATTGCACGTAAGTTTAACACAACATATCTACTCCATTATCTAGCCAGTGTACACTTCTCTTACGAATATTTATATCATAAGCATAAATGACAAATTATCATTTTTTTTTGGGTTCAAAGAAACATGAATTTCATTTCTCATTCAAATTCTTAATATCCATTCTTTTTGGCATTTTAGCTTATAAGGAGGCTTAAATAGGTGCCCATGTGGACAACCTATTTGTGATAGACCATGCCCCTGGCCTGAATCTTCAGGAGAATGGTTTTGGCATAACCCACACAAATGGGTGGAGTTATGTTAGTGCCTCTCAAGAGTAGAGGTTCTACTGATATTATTATCTCTTTTAGGTCAAAGATTTTACAATGGTGTCACCATTTATTTAATAAAAAAAAAAAGCAAAAATTGAAAAGAACATCTTTATTGATGAATTGAAATTGTATGTCTCTTGAAAATAACCAAAAAATTACATGACTTGGTTCTAGATACAATATAAGAAAAGCACGTAGCTTTGATGCCTAGTTACAATCTTAGAAATTGAAAATTACAAGAAAAGCATAATCTACTAACCCTTGATCTAAGTTTGAACGCTAGGTTATAAGATGAGAATGTGTTAGACACCCATCTTACCTGGTAAAACCGGTCTTCTAGATTTTAGTGACCAATAATCATATCATATCATATCATATCATTCAAATAATTTATATCATCCAAGAACATGTGATTAATGATTGCATATAAATATTTAATTGCATGATGAAAACTCTAATCTAGGCATGCAAAGAGAGATCAAAAGAATTGGAATTGAAAGAAACATCTCTATATATTTAGAGAGTAAGCAAGAGATGTCCACTTTTCCTTATTTCCATCTTCAATCCTAATAATTGGTCTACATTTCTTTTTTTGTCAAACGATCAACTTGGGGACAAAAATGTATTTACACTCGTCTGACTCTCACCATTCCTACAATCCAACACATAAACACACATATGCTGATCACATCTTTTAATTGAATTAATAATTTTCTAAATTGAATCAGGTGCATGCAACCTTACTATAAACTATATATTCAATCAATTGTATTATGACACATTATTTAATTTAAATCAAACTAAAAATAGGCCAATTATAATTAAGAGGTCATAATCACATATGGTCAGAACCTAATTTATGCTAGCTTTACCGTTAAAACTTGTTTCCTTGATATCTTTCAATCTAGTCCAATTAAAGTTCTTGAACTGTTGTTTTGATCATCATGACTTCAAGATTTATATCATGCAATATAATCGGAAATAAAATGGTCCAAATTACTTTTCTTCCCTATGATGTGATATGCAATGAGAAGCAGGATGCAATGCAAGTGAGTTTAATTGAGAGATGCAAAATGGGGTATCTATAAAATTATGATATCTAAGTTGTTGAATTTTGACAAATGTATTGTTCATGATTTCATTGTTTTGATTAAGATCTTTCTCACTACATTCATTTGATTGTAATGACATGAAAGGAAATTCTAAATTTTTTGTGTTTTTCCCCGCTTATCAATCTAAATTGTTATAATACAACATATGTAAGTTTACAATTTTCGAGGACGAAAATTTTATTATTAATTTTGGGCATTATAAATTAATGTTTGTGTATTAGAGCTATTACTTGAAAGCTATTAAAAACAAAATTGAAATTTTTATGGAATTCTATTTCTCACTGATGAAGCCGAGAAATCGTCAGTAAGCTGCGCAGTCCTCACTTACTCTACATAAGACAGGCACAACAAAGAAGAGAAAACCCTGCAGAGAGTATCGGTGTGGTACCGACCAAATACCCTCCGAAGGTTAAGTTAGAATATGTTCACCACTCTAGAGTGTTAAAACTAGGATAAATTATGCGTACATTGCTTTTGAAGGCTTTTGGGGCTTTTATAGTAGCATAGAATCGACTCTTGTTTCTTGGGCAGGAAGATCTTTCCTTATAAGAACAAACCTAATAAATGTACGTATTTTGCGAGGTTCTTTCCATATAGGGACTCTATTGACCTAGGGCTATTGTGAGGCGCAAGATATTTCCATTTAGGACTCTTTGGGGTTCACTTAAGCTATGTGGGTGCCACGTGGCCTTGGTACCCGTCGGCCTTGGGCCTGTGCACCTAGAATCCGTCCATATAGGATCACCCGTCCATCAGGGGGGACCATTTGTCATGCGTTCTATCCGTCCAGTATCTCAACCCGTCACCTTATTTTTGATAGCATGTTAATTTAGTACTATCAGGCTTATTTAAATGAGTCTGTCAACCTTAATTTTTATTCTTTTCAGTTGCCCCTTCACTCCATGGGTCCGTCTCCCATATTTCACGAACAGACTCATAGAGTGACGATTTAACCTAGCCCCTGAGAAACGTGCCTTTACTGATGGGCTAGCCTAGGGCCGTAAATGCCGTAAGGGCATGTGTCACACTTCTGGTGGCTTATCACTCGGATCAAAGCGTCCCTTTGTCTTCCATGACATTTCCTATATATATGCTGCCTCCTCCCTTCATTTTGCACTTCGCATCACAAACTTCCAGTCAGAGCGATGCCGTCTTCTACAAGCAATCAACCTATTGTCTACTTCTCCATTTGGACTGCTACCGTCCCTACTTTCTCTGTTGTCCCTTTGCAACGTTTCCTTGTAAGTATGGGCCTGAATTTGAACTTATTTATATATATATATATATATATATGTATATATTTTTCTTTGTATTTCATACCCGTCCACTATGTAGACCTGTAGAGTCTTAGGGTTTTATCTGTCACGTGTAAGTGACAAATGTCTAGTGAGGCGTCGAGTGATCCACGATGAAGCGGGCTACGATGAGGTGTATCCGTCAAGTCGGGATGACCCCGGCACCTCCTATGACAAATGAGTACCGTCCTCCAACTCATCTTCTGAGAAGGGGGATGAGGATGTGGATGCGAACAGGTTAGAGGGTGATTCCAATGAGGACTTAGTCAGTGTTGAACCCCCTCCCCAATCCATCATATGACCAGATGGCCTTAGGCAGTTCATTCTTCTCCCACTGTGGACGGTGAATGACCTTTGGTCTACCATCAAGCAAAAGCACTTTGATACTCTTAGGGAAAAATACCAAATCCCACATATCATACCAATTCGTCTACCATACAAATCTGAAAAATGTTACTACCGGGGGGTTGATGATGTTAGAGTGTATGAACAAATGCTTAAAGCAAGACTTAGGTTCCCACTGAGTGCCCTTCTCCGTCGCCTCCTCCAATATCTTGGACTGGCTGTCACCCAAGTTTCTCCGAACGCCTAGACGGTCTTTCTTGGCGCGGAAGTCCTGTATGAGGTTCTTTTAAAGGAAGCACGTAGGATGACGGTGGCGAAATTCTTCCACTGCTATCATCCATCCGAGATCATCCAATCCAGGGGAATGTAAAGCTTCCTACGAAGGAAGCCGTCTCTTAGATTAGTATGTGAAACCCTCAATTCAAATAGGAACTGGAAGAGTCGATACTTCTTCCTTAAGGGGGACGACTAGATGTGCTACCTTGATGACCAGGAGTTCATGCCAGTGGACAAGACTTGGGGTATAATGCCCCCATCTAGTATGTGTCCGTTGGTTTTAAATCTTGCATGTTATTACCCATTTTATGTAATGTCCTGACCGTCTCTTTTTGCAGCTCAAGACCGTCCAGAGGTAAACCTTGAGGAGTGGAGTTTCATGGAACGAATCTTTAAAATCAAGTTGTCGGAGAGAACTTAGGTGAAGCTGGTAACCTTGGATACTATTCATTGGTGTTGCGAGGGTCTCGAACCCACAGAAGCTGCCTGTCGCCACGATCGCTTAGTGCGCAAACTTAAGTTCATCACATTTCTTCCTCATTTCATAATACTTTTATCTAATTCCTTCTTGGTCCGTCTCATACATAAGGAGGGAATGGGCCCGTCCATCCCGTCCACAAAGAGGAAACCGATGGACAAGACCGACCGTCCACCTAAGAAGCCTAAGGTGATGGTTGGGTCTGTTGGGGTCAAATCCATAGAGACAAAGCTGCCTTCCCAACCCGTCCACGGGAAAGGCAAAGACTTGATGACGAGTCAAGTTCCTGTTGACGAGAAACGCCTCGTCCTCCTTCGTGAAGACCCCCAATATGCTCTTAAGCAACTCTCGTCCATCCTTACGAATGAAGGATATGAGGACTTGGGCAACCATTCTATTGAGGCCATGGGAGAGACGGGCCTCTTTAGCTTAACTCAGGTATGTCTTCATCTGCCTTTTCTTTTCGTCGTACTTTTTGTTTATTCCTTCTAACCTTGGTTTTGGTTGCTATCAGGGGGTGCTCATGAAGAAGGGCCTGATGGACCGTTGCGTGTCTTAGGCAATGGTGGTGGACCGTGTAAGGGCGCGGGTGGAGGCGTCGGAGGTTGAGCTAGAGGAGCTGAAGGCATGGAAGGCCGTCTAGGAGAAAAAGTTTGACCTGACAAGAAGGCTTCTTGAAGAGACGGAGGAGCAGATGGAGGCACTAAAAAAAGTGCTCAAGGACAAGAAGGACGAAATCTTCGAGTCCAAGAAGCTGATCCATCGGGCCAAAGAAGAAGCAATAATGGAATATCGTGACTCTGATGTTCTTCTAGCTAAACTGGGAGGTTCTTTTGCTGACGAATTCGATGACTGCCTCTGTCAGGTCAAGGTTTCTTTCCTGGACCTGTCCCATATTACTATTGATGCCGAAGGCTAAACTCTAGCTCGTCCGGTTGACTCTGTAGGAATGGATGAGGTTTTTGCTGATGATGCTAATCCTGACCCTTAAGCTGATTGGGAGACCACTCATGCCGACCAGGAAAAATCCGTCGAGGGCGATATCCATCAACTTGAAGTGGACCAGTCGGTTGAGGAAAAAGAGGAAAAGACCCTCGCTACCTAGTAGTTTTTTCATTGTTATCTTTTTTCTTTCTACTCTTTGTATTATCAATTTTTGTTCATTTGAGAGAACAATATTTATTTTCCCTTCACCTTTGTTTTTGGGTTTCTATAAACAATTTACCTTTCATAGGCCTTTTATTTATTGCTTCATGCTTCGTCCATTTATTTGAATATATCTTTTGCACACAAATTTAAGTATCTTGATGCTTTCGTCTATTCCATGGGATGAAGTCCTTAGTTAGACCCATCCATTTTTGGATATTAACACACCCACTGAATATCTTGAGATGAGCCCATCCATGTATGGACTTAGTATACACTTACTTAACAATCTTTGGCTTACCCTTCGGAAAGAACCTGTCCACATATGGAGTGTAAATATGGACCCGTCCATTTTGTTGATTTGATAATTTCAAATCATTTCTTTAGGATAGGTCTGTCTACTTTAGACTTAATAATTTCAAATCATCCCTTTGGGATGAGCCCGTCCACTTTGTGGACTTAATGATTTGTAGAAATATAGATATATTATACACAGTATTTCTGAATAACTCCTCTTATTGTAATAAACGTGCGTATAAAATTTTTTCTTAAAAGATCAAAAACCTGCCCTTCGGGCTTAAAAGAAACTGTAGATAATAAAAACTTAACTAAAATGGAAATGAGGAGTTTTGTTGTCCATGCTGTTGTCTATTGGTAGTACTTCTTCAAGTGCTCCGTGTTCCAAGGGTGGTGCAGTTTTTGCCCGTCTAGTGTTTCCAGGTGGTATGTTCCCTTCTTATGCCATGCTGTTATCCTGTACGGTCCTTCCCAATTGGGTCCTAACTTTCCCTGTGAGGTATCTTTTGTGGTGCCCGTTACCTTCCTTAAGACCAGATCTCTAGCCTTGAAGTCCCTGCATCTGACTTTTGAGTTGTAATGCTTAGCCATGAGGTCCTGGTACCGTGCTAACCTTTGCTCAGCTATTGCTCTGACCTCGTCCAATAGATCTAGTTGTAGGCGCGCATAGTTTCACCATTTCTACCCCCGTCATGATTTCCCACTCTATAGCTTGTAAGTCCTACTTCAGCCGGGATGACTGCCTCGCTTCCATATGCTAGTCGAAACGATGTCTTCCCTGTAGACGTCCTTGCCATTTTCTTGTACGCTTATAAAATGCTTGGCAATTCTTTCGGCCATATACCCTTCGCCCCTTCGAGCCAAGTCTTGATGATTTTAAGCAAGGATTGGTTCGTGACCTCAACTTGCCCATTGGCCTGAGGGTGGGCAAGTGATGAATAATGATTCTTGATCCCTAACTGTGAGTAGAAGTCTTTGAAGGCGTCGTTGTCGAATTGCTTCCTATTGTTTGAGACCAGTACTCTAAGTATACCGTACCTGCAGATAATGTTCTTCTATAGGAAACTTCGTACATTCTTCTCCGTGATGGTGGCCAGGGTCTTGGCTTCCACCCATTTGGTGAAATAGTCTATACCGACTACTAGGAACTTCAACTGTTTAACTGCTGTGGGAAACGGGCCCACCCCCATTTAGCGAAAGGCCATAGGGCCGTCATTTGGGTGAGATCCTTTGTTGGTTGCCTGATGAGGTTTCCAAACCTTTGACACTTGTCGTAAGTTTTAACGTATGCATGGGCATCCTTCTGCATGATAGACTAATAGTATCCCTCCTGGATTAGCTTGTGCACTAATGACCGTGATCTCGAATGGTTTCTGCAGACTCCTTCGTAGACTTCTCACATGACATAGTTTGCCTCCTCAGGGATGAGGCACCTCGGGTATGGTCAAGAGAAGCCCTTTTTGTATAAAACATTTTTAATCAAAACGAAGTGCGCTGCTTGAACCTTTAATTTTCTTGCAGCCTCCTTGTCGTCGCGTAGCACTCCATCCTTCAAGTAGGATGTTATTGGTGTTGTCTAATAGTTCTCAGAACCTACCTCCTGCACACTGATGCCATCTATTAGTGGTGAGATTTGAATGAAGGATAGTACTTGATTGGGGATAATCATAGGCTCCGCTGATGTGACTTTGGCGAGATGATCGACTGGCTCGTTCTTTTCCCTTGGGTTTTGAACAAACTTTGCTTGAAGGTCGTTCACTCGATTCTTCACTTGCTCCAGGTACTTCTTCATACATTCGCCCTTGAATTCGTAGTCGCTGTTGACTTAACTAGTGACTAGTTGAAAGTCACAATACACTATCACATCTGTGGCTCTTGCTGCCTTTGCTAAATCCAGCCCTGCTATAAAGGCTTCGTATTTTGCCTAGTTATTTGTCGTAGGAAAATCAAGTTGGAGCATGCATTCGGCCTTTTCCCCTTTAGGGTTATGGAATATTACACCAGCTCCACCTGCTTGCCTGTTAGAAGATCCGTCTGTGTGGACGCTTCATTGTGGGTTATTTCTTAGCCCTTGGCCTTCCATGAGAGTGAATCTTGCGATGAAGTAAGCGATAACTTGCCCCTTTATAGCCATACGTGGTCGATACTGTATGTCAAATTCAATCAACTCAATCGACCATAGCGCCATCCATCCAGTAGCTTCAGGGCTGCTCATTGCTCTCTGTAGGGGCTTGTCTATTAAGACGATCACAGTATGTGCTTGGAAGTATGGCTTAAGTTTTCATGTTGCTGTTACCAATTTGAAAACAAGTTTCTCCATCGGGGGTATCTCTCTTCCGCTCCTCGGAGTGCTCAGCTCATAAAGTATTTGTACTCCATCCTCCTCTCTAACTAAAGCCCGCGCTGACAGGGGCTGGGGAGATGGTTAGGTATAGAAACAAATTCTCCCCTGGTTTGGATGGGCTTAGTAATGGCGGGGAAGAAAGGTAGGCCTTCAAGTCCTTAAATGCTTGCTGACACTTAGTCGTCCATTCAAAGGACTTTTTCAATGTGTAAAAGAAGGGCAGGCACTTATCGGTTGCTTTTGAGACGAACTTGTTCAGTGCAGCGACCTTATTGTTCAGGCTCTGTACCTCCTTAACGGTCTTCGGGGGAGCTAACTCCATTATAACTTGTACTTTATCTGAGTTGACCTCAACACCTTTTTGGGACACCATGAACCCTAGGAATTTTCCTGCTGTCGCCCCGAACGCGCACTTTTTTGGATTTAGCTTCATGTTGTAAGACCAAAGGGTGTCAAAGGTCTCTTTGAGGCCATTCAAGTGGTTGTCCTCCTGTATGCTTTTCACCAACATGTTGTCCACATAGACTTGCACATTCCTCCCAATTTGATGCGTGAACATTTTGTTCATCAGTCTCTGGTACGTGGTGCTCGCGTTCTTGAGTCCGAACGGCATTACCTTGTAGCAAAAGAGACCCTAACTAGTGACAAATGAAGTTTTCTCTTGGTTGGCCTCGTCCAGCCTAATCTGGTTGAAACTCGAGAACAAGTCCACAAAGCTTAGTGGCTGGTGTCTTGCTGTTGAATCTACCAAGATATCAATCCGCGGGAGAGGATAGCTATCCTTGAGGCAGGCCCTGTTAAGGTCCATGAAATCCACGCACATCCTCTATTTCCCATTGGCTTTCTTAACCATTACTACGTTGGCCAACCAGTCAGGATAGTACACTTCTCATATGAACTCTGCTTCTTGTAATTTGTGAACCTTATCTACTATGGCTTTATCTTGCTCCTGCGCGAACATTTTTTTTTTCTGACGTATGGAAGGGAAGGAGGGTGATACATTCAACTTGTGGACTATGATCGAAGGGTCAATTTCGGGCATGTCTTCATGGCTCCAGGCAAACACATCCAAGTTCTCCCTTAGAAACATTGTGAGAGCCTAACGGACTGGCGAGCTAGATAGAGTTCTGATCCTGGTTGTTTGTTTGGGCCTAGTGTCATCCATGATTACCTTTTCCAATCCTTCCACTAGTTCTGCCACTGTCTGCTGTTCTCCTATACACATGGTTTGTAAATGATCGTCCATGTCCAGCATAGTGATGTAGCACTCATGCACTGCCACTTAATCTCCACATACCTCTCTTACTCCATACTCGATTGGAAACTTGATCATCAGGCGGTAAGTTGATGTCACGACTTTCCATGAGTTAAGGGTAGGACAACCCAAGATGGCATTGTATGCGGATGAATAGTCGACAACTAGGAAGGTGACATCCTTGGTAATCTGTTGAGGGTAGTCACCAATTGTCACGGACAAAGTGACTGCACCGAGGGGATGTACTCTTATTCCTCCGAATCCAACGAGGGGTGCGTTAGTTGGGACCAGCCGCTCTTTATTAATTCTCATATGTTAGAACGCTGGGTTGTAAAGGATGTCAGCAGAGCTCTCATTATCTACCAGGACTTGGTGGGTGTTGTAGTCCCTTACCCGTATGCTGATTACGAGCGCATCGTCGTGCAGGTGGTAGAGATGCGTGGCATCTTCCTCTGTGAACCTAATGACGAGGTTGTCGATTTGTGCCATCTTCGAGATAAAACCCGTCAACTAGACGTTTTAAACCATCCGTAGGTATGTTTTTCGTGCCTTCTTGGATGATTTAGATGTTGTGGTTCATCCTACTATCATCCTTATGTCTCCTAGTGGGTGTTTGGGACGCTCGTTTTCTCTCCTTGCAGATTGCTCCTAGGGCTGGTCCGTTCTTTCCTTACCGACGAATCTTTGCAACTTCCCTTGCCTAATAAGAACTTCTATCTGCTGCTTCAAGTTATAACAGTTGAATGTATCATGACTATGATCGCGGTGAAAATGGCAATACTTGTCTCTAGACCGCTTGCTAGGGTCTCCCTTCAACTTGCCAGGGAAGGTCAGGGCTCCTTCGTCCTTGATCTGCATCAGGTTTTGATCAATCGGGGTGTTCAGCAGGGTGAAGCTTGCAAAATCTCCCTGCAGGGGGTTTGGAGCACCTGTCCTCTCGTTCTTTGGTCTTGGCCATCTTCCGCACTTTATCCTGCTGTGTGTCCTCTTGTCTTTCCCTCTTCTTGGGCTTCTCTTCTCGAGCCAGCAATGCGTCCTTCGGGGTCATCTACTTAGTAGCTTTATAAAGTACATCCAACATGGTTTTTGGGTTGTTCTTGTATAAAGAAAATAGAAATTTACCCTTCCGTAGTCCATTCGTGAATGCAGCCACGAGTATTTTGTCGTCTGCTTCATCGATGGAATGGGCCTTTTTGTTAAAGCGGGTTATGTAAGACCGTAGGGTCTCGTCCTCCCATTACTTAATGTTTATCAAGCATGTAGTGGACTTCTTATACCTTTTCCCCCCGAATAAAGTGTGAGGCAAACTAGGCGCTCAACTCCTTAAAGGTACTAATAGAGTTAGGCGTCAATCTGCTAAACCAAATCCTTGTGAGGCCATTCAGTGTAGTGGGGAAGGCCCTACATATGATCTTGTCTGTCACTCCTTGCAGGTGCATTAGGGTCTTGAAAGATTCCAGATGATCCAAGGGGTCTTTGGACTCGACGTAAGTTTCTACTTGTGGCATGCAGAACTTCGGTGGAAGGGGGAATTAGGTGACTGGTGCGGTAAAGGGTGAGTCTGTCTGATGGACTTACTCGTTGAGGTCGCTTAACACCCATCCTCTAAAGGCATTCATCATGAGGTCCATCCTCTCTTTCATCATTTGCATCTCTGAGACAATGTGCGGTGGAACAGTATCTATAGCGGATTGACGGCTCGTATCCTATCGCTCTTGTCTACTCGGGGTGTTGCTGCCTTTTGGCCCTTCCTGGTTCCTTTTCTCTGTGCTGGTTCTTTCTCGGTCCTCCTCCTGAGTGTTAAGCGTCGTATTCTTCTGTCACAGCTGCTCCTTTAGGTCATAATTTTTCTTAGTGAGGCATTCTACTGTTGCTGCGAGAGTTTGAACCTGTTTATCAAGGGCAGTGGTGCGTGGTTCGTCCCGTTGAATGTTATTGGTGGTCGCCATCGAGCGAGTAAGTATTTGTCCGGGAAGCGGTAGTATAACTTACTTCTTATCGTTTCCCATAGACGGCGCCAACTGATGAAGCCAAAAAATTGTTAGTAAGCTGCATAGACCTCACGTACTCTAGACAAGACTGGCATAACAAAGAAGAGAAAACCCTGCAGAGAGTACCGGTGTGGTACCGGCCGAATACCCTCTGAAGGTTAAGTTAGAATATGTTCACCACTCTAGAGTGCCAGAATTGGGGTAAATTATGCGTACCTTGCTTTTAAGGGCTTTTGGGGTTTTATAGTAGCATAGAACTGACTGTTGTTTCTTGGGCAGGAAGACCTTTCCTTATAAGAACAACCCTAATAATTGTACATATTTCGCGGGGTTTTTTTCCATATGGGGACTCTATTGACCTAGGGCTATCATGGGGTGCAAGATATTTCCATTTAGGACTCCTTGGGGTTCACTTAAGCTATGTGGGTGCCACGTGACCTTGGTACCTGTCGGCCTTGGGCCTATGCACCTAGAATCCGTCCATATAGGATCACCCGTCCATCAAGGGAGGCCATTCATCATGCGTTCTATCCATCTAGTATCTCAACCCGTCGCCTTATTTTTGATAGCATGTTAGTTTAGTACTATCAGGCTTTTTTGAACGGGTCTGTCAACCTTAATTTTTATCCTCTTCACTCACCAAGATTATTTTTACAAACTGCTTTACTTTAATATGTTATGGGATAGTATAGTGTATCACGAAATAGGCTGGACTTTCTCCCTTGTTCTATTACTTTTTGGGAGAAAGTATTTGATGAGACACTCCCTCCACCTCAACAACCTTATATGGTGAGACTAACCAATAAAAATAAAACACATGGACAATACACACAAATACCATAATACCCTCAAAATTTCAATAGCCTGCCTCTTGACCCCCTCCCTTTCTCCTTTCTGAAATCAAATTTCATCTCTCTCTCTCTCTCTCTCTCTACTTTTATTCAACTATACCTGACTATGAGTCTGTTTGAATACCGATTATTGCTAAAAATTGAAAATACTGCAGCAAAATAATTTTTTAATGTGTGAATAGTGCCGTGAGACCCAATTTTAAAGAAAAAGTTGCTGAATGAAGGTACTTGTAGGTCTTGTAAACAATGCATGAGACCCACATAAAAAAATGCTTCCGCTAAAAAATGCGCAAAACAAACTTCCTAGCAATAGTTTCAACTTCCCAGCTATTGTTAGAGGCTATAGCTCTAACAATAGTTTCAACTTTTCAGCCACCACCATCCAAAGGCCAACTCGAGAAAAATAATAAATAAATAAAATCTTTATGATCTTTCTCAGCAAACTCAAATTTGGTAAGGAGATTTCGATTTTCATTTTTTATTTGTTTTTCTCTCTTTATAGTTCAATCAATGAATAGTTAACAGATTTTGGAATGTAACTTTTTAGAATCTTTGAAATTTTTTTTTTTGACTGATTTCTCTTATATTACATATATTACAAAAGAATTTCATCTTTTGTTGCAAAAGATTATCAAGTCTTTTGATTTATGTCTTGAAGAATTTGCCTTGTGATGTTTGTTTTCATTTACAGTCTGACTTCTAATTATCTGATTCAGGAACATCCCAGGAGGGTGTTTTTATGTCGTTTTTCATATGAAGCCATAAATGTGTGTTGCAATGTTTTACAAATTTCCTCAAATTATTGTTGCAAACAGCATAATTAGGATATTATTGATGAAGTAATTTCAAACTCAACTTTTTAGATGTCTAAGTGACTCTTACATGAACATGTCTCGTGTGGTTTGCTTTCATTGTGGCTCTGCTTACGAGTTTTGTGTGTGTGTGTGTGTTTATTTCTTAATTTTTTGTCAAATTTAGTACATTGCATGGACTTCGGGATTTTAGTTATATCATTTGGGAAATATCATTTATAATTTATGATTCACAGGGACATCAATTTTGAAGTTCTGATGCTTGGTTTTCATAAAAAAAATTTTAGAAATTTTGATGCTTGGTAATGAGGTATACTAAAATATCCTTGTGGCGTGTCTTTTTTGTGATTCATAGGGACATCACTGAGCTCTTGGAGTATCATAAATTGTAATTCATTATAAACATACAAACCTTGGCTCTTAAATTTTTTTCCAGCTTGAATTGTTACTAATCATGCCGAGTATAGCCTAAATTTTAAGCCATCAATCTCATATTTTTATATTATGGATTTTTAGTTCAAAAGAATCTTTCAGAATTTGGTGATGCTATTTTTTTGTTAATAAAACGTAAATTTTTTTTATATGAACTTTAATTCTACTTTGGCATATCTACTTGGGCATTTCTATATGGTGTAATGACTAATATTTCCCATATTTTCTTGTTAACAGGTAAGCAATTAGCATTTGCTGTACAAAAGTTCATTGTATCTTGCCAGCAATGGTTATAAAGCATGCCGTCATGGATTAAGTCATGTATAATGAAGTTAAGATGATTGATTTTGAGTTTTGGCGAAAGTGTATCTAGATATCCAAAAGTTCAAGATTTTGCTTCTTAATTCATAACAGTGTAACAAGAAGAAGACTTTCTAGAACATTGTTGTCTTGTTTTCTCTGATTTAGACAATTAGAGAATGAAAGAAGATGTTCCCTCTGTCATTGATATAAAACTCTTACTAGGATGTATTGTACAAGCTAAGAGAATGTAGTAAGATGTATTTATTCTTTTATATAGTTTTAGAATGTACTTTTTGTTTTCTTCATATTGAAATTTTGGTAAAAAAATATGTTCATTATCAACATGCATATATAGAAACCAATATGTTTGAGTAGCTTTATAAGTCAATTACAAAAACTATCCACAAAGCTAATACAAATTTATATATATCTAAAAGTTGAGACGTAGCATTTAATATTGTTATACTCCTATTAAGCCACTCATCAGCCACATCATACACTTTTTCTTTTCTTTTTAAATCATTTTTCTCTTTATGATTTTTTAATTTTTTTATATAAAATAATTAAATACAAATCATGGACAAACGTTATTATTCATTAGATACAAATATTTGACTATTCAGCTACCTGAATTGATTTCAACTTTTCTATTTCTTCTTTCTAATTTCAAGTAATTTTCAAAATTGAATAAGTCATTATCTTTTTAGTGGATAAAATTAGCATTTCAAGTGTCCATTCATTTATCTACCGTTATAGTGTTTCCTCTTTCAAAATTTCAGTTTTTCACTACTTTATCTCTCTCTCACTCATACATTGATTATTTATTTTTAAGTTTTATAATGTTATATATACCAATACACATTTTAGATACAATCAGTCATCATCTACAACAAAAAATTTAGCACAATACTAATTGTTTTCCATATTTTTCAATCAAGATTTAGTTTTCACCATTTTGAGAAGACATCAAGCATTAAGTGTCTCTTTGTTTATCTACCGTTATAATGTTTTCTCTTCCAAAATTTCAGTTTTTCACCACCTTATCTCTCTCTCACTCATACATTGATTATTTATTTAAGTTTTACAATGTTATATATACCAATGCACATTCTAGGTACAATCATCCATCATCTACAACAAAAAAAATTAGCACAATACTAATTATTCTCCATACTTTAGTTTTCACTATTTTGAGAAGACATCAATTATATTTGTCTGAAACTTTCAAAGTTAAGGCAACAATAGGAAGACCATTGAGGTAAATGTGCAATAAAAAAGTGATCTTTTTTTTTTGTCCCATTTTCCTTTCTATTTAGTATTCTTGCATTTTCTGAAGTGATTCTGTTGTTTTTCTTTTCAAAATTTTCAATGATATTGACTTTTGTTATTTTTAATTGACTTAGAATTGTTAATATAGTTTTATTTGGCCTATCATTGTTATGGAAATTCCTAATGTTGATATGAAACATATTGATAATGAACATTTTTTGTGCTTATTTGTAAAGTGTCAATAAGTCAAAAAGTATTCAATATAGTAATTTTGTTATTGTTGTATCTCATGTGTTTGGTAAAATTTCTTTTAGAAAGCTATGCGTCTTTTTCAAATCTGTTTGTGATTTTTATTTTGTTCATTCTACTAAAAATAATAGGCATATGCACCATCAAATTTTTAGCTAATTTCACCTTTCTTAGTAAGTTTTTACTTTGTTTAGTTGATCATCTTTAAAAAAAAAAAAAGCCAAAAAGAGAATAAGGCAAAATATAATTTACTGTAGAGCATCATTATGCTATTAATGTTTTTATGTATACATACTTAAGGAACTTGATTGATTCTTTCTTAGTATTCCTATTATCCTTACGTCTAACCTCTTAAATTAATTTTTGGGGGTTCAAGTGTTAGCCTAGCAATATTCTTTATGGTGTCCCCTATTTGTGGTTCAAACCCCACCATCCCCCCTCCACCACCATCTGCATCTCTCTCTCTCTCTCTCTCTCTCTCTCTCTCTCTCTCTCTCTCTTTTTATATATATATATATATATATATATATATATAATCGGCTATTCAAATTAAGAATTCTCATGTGTTACTCTTTAAAGATTTTATTAGATGTATAGATGACACTTTTGGTTTATGAAACATGATCAATAAAATGTGATTTTTATATAATTATATCTAGACTATACTGCAATGTCATGATGGATGGATTGCTCTTATTTTACTATAAAATCTAAGTAATTATGTGGTTTATGAATTTGAAGAGTTATATATTGTGGGATTTGTTCATATGATGAAATAAAGTTTGCTCTTTGTATTTTATTTTATTTTATATTTCCATTTTATGACATATGATTTATTGAATATGATCCATTGCACAGTTATCTTTACATACTTTTTCATTTAGTTTCAATTGTATGGAAGAAAGAGATGTGGATTTATGTTTTGGAGAAAAATATATCTATAAGTGTTGAATCACATACATCTGTATAGTAATAAACAAAGTATACATGGTTAGAACTTGGTCTAATAGTTCTCACACTATAATTTTTTTTTTTTAAATTATTGCATTATATTTTCATACATATCTCACTATATATATATATATATATAATACCCAACTACAAAATATATTTAATTTGTTAGTTGTTACACCACAAAAAAACTTCTAATATAAAACATAATTTCAAATAACACAAATTGACTTTTAAAAATATACAATCTAATATATTAATTTTATAATTATCCAATAAAACATATTCATATCAAATTTTCCCGCGCGATGCAACTAGTTATACATTAAAGTTAAAACTACTTGAAAACTATCTAATAGGCTTTGCAAAGAACTATCCAAAAGCAATCCAATATACTTTACAAAATTTGTCCAAAAAGCTATCCAAGATTTTTCAATCTCTTTGTATATGTCACCTAAGGATAGAATATTTATCTATGGTGTTTGCCTTTAGAAAGAATACAAGTAAAATAACTATATTTATTGAGGTAATTCATGTCTTTTGTCTTTTACAGTTGACAATAATGTTTACATGCTAAAATAAGGAACAATGACAATTGACAAAGTTAAAATGCTGAATTTAAGGACTCAATGCAAACTCAGCTAAAATAAAGGTTTGAAATAGGACTTAAATTCTATCATACTGCTGCTTGATACTTGGTCAGGATTATAACACTTTTCCAACCTTACAATTTTGACAACTCAAAGTCTCAAACACAAATAAGATGGACATAAACAAAAATTCACTTCTACACTTCTTCATCTATGCTACTAGCAAGGCTAGCTCAATAACTTAGGGGGCCTTAGGCGAAAATTTTAAGTGGGGTCTTTTTTATATTTAAATATTAATTAAATAATATTAATTAAAATTTTTTATTTAAAAAATATTTTTCTTGCTTTTTGAGATGCAAAATTACTAATAGGTTATTGCAAATTTTCTAGAGCTGTGACCACTTTATACTTTAAAGTCTAAACCTACACAAATAAAAATTAATTTATTACATAGTTCAATAAATTAGTATCACTATAATACAATTGAGTTGATATGATATACATCAAATTATTAGTTAGTGTGATAATTTATAATAATCCATAAAGTAAAAGCTTGCATAAAAAAAAAATATTAATTTGAGTGGGTATACATTGGGTGTGGGTGTGTTACTGGGTTAGTGAGTGTATAGGTAGTGTAGCCGTGTGGGTGGGGGCTAGCTAATAGCTATATGCGGAGATGACGGGAGATCTCTTGCACTTGCATAGTAGCTATGAAATTGTTTTCAACTTTTTTAGATTATAAAATATTATATTCTCGACAGTTGAGTACTATCAGGCTATTATTTTATCAAGTATCAAGTTGTGTGTAAGGAAAAAACTTAGGTGCTCCGGGAGCAATGCTCCCTCCTCTCACATGAGAGGTGGGCCCCATGCATGAGTCCTACCACGGAACCCACCCCTCATGTGAGAGGAGGGAGCATTACTCCCGGAGCATGTAAGAATTACCCTGTGTGCAGTGTGCACTGTCATTGTGGAGTGTGACAATGAGCAAACTGTGTATTGTTTTTTCCCTTTTTAATCTTTTGCAATTTAGGATAGAATGTGGTTTTCTTAATGCATTTTATTGACCAATAAAATGACTAAAAGAATTTTATTTTTGTAATTAAAATATATAGATAAATATATTATATATATAATTTTTTTTTACAAGTTGAGGCCTTCTTCTATTTGGGGCTTTAGACGATTGTATCAATTGCATCCATTGTTCAGCCGACCTTGACTACTAGCTTGCTCCCCATGTAACAGTTGAAGGCATAATCGTATCTATCAGTGCCATCTTTTGATGTGGTAGGATCCTACAAAAAAAAATGTCATAATTTTAGAAAAGCAATACACAATTACACATCAAAGTTTAACCTGTAGTAAATACTTTATTCAATTGTGGCATTCAGATAATTTCCTAAAATATTCTTATAAATCTTAACATATAATAATCACAAGACATCTAAAGCGGAAAAAATGGTGCTTCAACATATCCTAAAAAAAGGGGGAATAGAAACAAAGGGTTAAACTCAACAAGTAAAACTAAGAAAAAGAGTGATTGAAATAATAAAATTGAACCTAGCCATAAACACTCACTTAAATAGGCTTCATACCTTTCTTCTAAAAAAAGGGCTTTCTACCCATGGCAAAATTATCATATTTTTGTTAGAGAACAGAGGCAGATCACACAAATTCTGCCTCTGTTATAGCTAATTTCCCTTATGCAAATTCCAACTCACAAGTTGACTACACCCACAAGGCAACAACTTAGCCACCAATTGATCCTGATAATATCCCATGATTCATGTTCATGGGATCCTTTCATGTTTCTTTTAATCTAATGTATGGGTATATATTAGTACCAATTCGGTCTGTGAATATACTATAAAACCATTCTTTTGCAATATGCCAATTTTGTTCAAATCTCCACAATAACTCAATCAGTAACAGTATATTTACAACATTTCCTAAAATATATAGTGATTAATCCATTTCTAAGGGGGAGAAGTCATTAAAAACTATACACTTATTTTATAATGAAAAAAAAAAACTTGATTAATCCATCCTAAAGATGACATTGATACAAACACACACTAATTCAAGAAAACGGAAATATATATGAGCCGTGTATACAAAAGAAACAAAAAAAAAAAAAAAAAAATCACAAAAAATGAACTAAGATAACAAAAATATGACATTAATTGAGACAAAAAATTTACCTGCCACTAGAATTGTTAAGCGAGTGCAAAAAACGATGGGAGTGGAAATTGATAAGAGTTTTGGGAGGTCTTTTGGCCTCTTTAAAGATTGGGGTTGAGGAAGTTCATGAATCTAGCCAAAGAAATGGAAAAGGGGCAGTGGGTAGTATTTTTTGTAACCACATATGACACTTTTGTAACAACAGATTTGAGTTTGTTGATAAAGCGATAGAGAGAAGGAGAGCACCATTTTTTTTCCTGGGATTAGCATGGGTGGATAAAAGGGCTGAAACTCGCAGTGTTGGAGCGGTGCAGGGTGGAGTTTAGGTGGAGTTTAAGAACTATGATAGAATGAAAGTAGAGAGATTTTTTGAAATTTGATTAGAGAGAGAGAGAGAGAGACAGAGACAGAGATTCAAAAATTTGATTTCAAAAATAAGGGGGAGGCGGGCTGTTGAAAATTTTAGGCAAAAAGGCAAAACTGACCGTTTAACTTTTAGCTTTTGTTATTTCAGCCCTCTAATTTTCAGCTTTGTCATTTCAGTCCTCTAAGTTTCAATTTTTGTTAATGTAGTCTTCAGCTAAAACTCAGTTATCTTTTTCCGTTAAGTGGCCCTCTTACTTTCAGCTCTCTCTCTTTTCTTTTCTTTTTTTTTTTCTTTTTTTTTTTAATAATAATTTTCATAATTAAAAGAAAATTAAAAAAAAAAAAAATCAAGTAAGGGGAACGACATTGTTCCCCTTACCTGAGAAATCAAAACCTTGAACATGTCAGAGAAGTCCAATTCATGAACCTGAATTTGAGTTCCAAATGAGACGTAGCCAACAAGGGCGTTCTCGAGCAACAAGCCAATGGCAGGCCGCATGCCTCAAAGCTGATTTGACATAGCCTATCTCCTCCTCAATCATGCAAGTATAGAGCATGAAAATGAAAACAAGGGAGAGTGTATCGATCAGTGGTGTGTTGAGTGTAGAGTTCGCCGGGGAGATTGGTATTAGAGATCATGGAACAGTGAGGAGGGAAATAGTTGTGTTGGTAACAGAAGAGGTAGATCCAGATCTTTGTGACGAAGACGACGCAAGCGTAAGGGTTGAGAACAGAGGCATAAGTTTTGCAGCGAAGCGGAGCGTGGGGATGTCAGGGTGAGGGCGGATTGGAGAAATGGAGACAACGAGTGGGATTACGCACTTGCTCGCTTCAACCTTCGTTTGTCGCCACATGTTCCAACTCATCTAAACTCCGTCGATTCCCTCTAGATTTGTGTTCACCACTTTCGACAAGTTTTTTTTTTTTTTTTTTTACAGTTTTTTTTTAGAAAATTATTATAGAAAAAAAAGGCAAAACGGTGCAGTTTTGATCACTTAACGAAAAAAGATAAATGAGTTCTAACGGAAGACTACATTGACAAAATTGATACTTAGAGGACTAAAATGATAAAACTGAAAGTTAGAAGACTGAAATGACAAAAACTGAAAGTTAGAGGGTCAGTTTTGCATTTTTGCCAAAATTTTAAGTGTATAATGGTCTTTTCACATATTTCATGTGTCCCATTCCTGTTGGGTGGTCTCACCAAATGTGGTGCTGAGGTGGAGAGAGTATCTTATAGGATACTTTCTCTACTTTCTAGATGTTTAACAATCTTGGCTTTGCATGTCACCAATATGTCCTACAATATAAAGAATATTTAATAAAAACGTTATTATTAAACAGATAAACACTTATCAATTATGGTAAATTTAAGTTGAATAGGTATCATTGATACCTTTGTCTCTAAGTTCCATTCCATTTCAAGTCTTTAACAAAAAAGAGTGGTAAATGTTGTACACACACACATAGACACACATATATAGAGATATTTGACTTAATAAAACCAAATTTTATCCCTCCTAACAATATTATTGGCCCTCTTATACAAAAAGAAAAAGCCAAACTAGCCAATCAACAAAATTTACTAATTTAAGATCCCTCCCCCTTCCCCCCCCCCCCCCCCCACCCAAAAAAAAAAAAAAAAAAACTCAACAAAAAAATTTCCAATTGAAAAGTTAAAGAAAGATTAGCTCAATTAGGAGTGTCCAACTAGGCCCAGTACTAGACCAACCTTGTCGATCCGGCCTGAAAACTAGCTAACCCAACGTAGGTGATGGTTGGTGGTGGGTCTCCATACCCAAAACCCGAGACAGATTGGTCAGTTGATGGGTCTGAGAATAGAAAATTGATTTTCAACTAACCTGACCGTCTACACATCGAAAACTTGCTGTTCTTTGTCGATTTGAGTGGTTGGCTGGACTGGTGTTGTCCGATCTCATCGAGATTCGGCCTGATCTCTTCGGAATTCGTCGAGATCTAGCCTGATCTCTTCGAGATTCGTCGAGATCTCGTCGAGATCTAGCCTAATCTCTTTGAGATCTAGCCTCATCTTGTCGAGATTTCTTCGAGATCCGGAGATCTTGACAGATTCGGCAAAGTTGGTAGATTTCGGCGAAAACCAGCTAATTTCTGCAAAATCTAGTGACGTTTTGCACAGTCCTAAACATAGCGAGACCTGACCGAAAACTGAAGACATCCAACCACCCGAATCACCTCCGTCTATTGGTTGGCGGCGAGTCCAGGTATGGGAGAGATTGGGTCGGTTCAGGATTGGGCATAAATCTGACTCGGACTAACCTGTGGATAGTCCTAAGCCCAATTAGAAAATTTTGCCACAAAGTCTATCAAATTAGCCTTTTGCCATTTTTTTTGTATCTATTATCTAAGTTTACATTGCAAGTACAATGTAAATATATAAAGGTTCAAAAAAATAAACGTGTGTGTGTGTGTGTGTATATACATATATATATATAAAAGAAGACTAATTTTAGAAATTTGACCTAATAAAACCAAATTTTTATCCCTCCTAACAATATTATTGGCCCTCTTATACAAAAAGAAAAGGCCAAACAATAAAATTTACTAATCTTAAATCCAAAAAAAGCAAATTAGAAAGTCCAACAACAATTTTCACTAATTTAAGATCCAAAAAAAAAAAAAAAAAAACCTCAATAAAATCATTACCAATTGAAAAATTAAAGAAATATTATCCCAATCATCAATTTTGGGCAACAAAGTCTATCAAATTAGTCCATTTAACCCTAAAAAATTGGAATAAACCAATCACTCAAATCATCTTATCAAATTCAAAACAAAAAAAATCCTAAACGAAGAGAGATGCCCTCATTTTTGAGTCACTCACTACCAAATCTCCCAACTCCTTGCTCCCCCAATCTTTGACCCTAATCAAAGTGAGGCGGTGAGTGTAGATATCCTATTTGCAACTCCCATTTAACCTTACTTGTATTGCACCATGCATCCCATTGCATTTAATATTACAATGAGAAACTGCAATTTTAGACTGATTGATTTCTAATTGCACTGCATGATATAAATCTCAAAATGATCAGAATGATGACTCAAGAGCCTTAATCGGACAGCCAGATTGAAAAAAAAAAACAATTTTTAATGGTAAAATACGCTTGCATGAATTAGACCTCGATTATACGTGATTATGAACTCTTAATTATGTTTGCTTTATTTTTAGTCAAATTTAAATTAAATGATGTGTCATAATACTCAACAAATAGCATTAATGCACATCGTTTAATTTAAATTCGACTAAAAATAAACTAATTAGAATTAAGAGTACATAGTCACGTGTGGTTAGGATTGAGTTCATGTGAGTGTACTTTATTGTTAATTTTTGAGCACTTCTCAATTCCTCCCTCTTTTGCTGATGAGATTAATAAAGATTTTCTCTTAATTTGAAGCTTGGAGATCTAGGGGCTGTTAGGTTTTTAAAAAAAACCATCACTCATCACTCATCACTCATCACTCCTCACTCAATTTTCGTCATTCATCACTTAAAATACCCCAATTTCCTAAACCCCACCCGTTTGGCACACATTTTCAGCTTCTCATCACTCAAATATTTCTACTTTTTGTGGGACCCATACTTGAACACTTGGTCAGAGCCTTCCAGCGGAACCCTCATTCCCCACCATTTTTATTATTATTTTTTCTCACTTTACCCTCTCTCATCTCTGACTCCCCACTTCTCTTGTTTGTATCCCTTTGCTTCTCTCTCCTCTCCTCTCTCTTTTTGATGAGAATCAACAAGCATTCAAGGATCCATTGCATGTTCCAGTTGGGCCAATTACAAGAGCAAGATCCAAGAAGATCAAAGAAGCACTTAATGGGCTGATTCAAGGGATTTGGGCTGATTCACATTCCAAGCTGGGCCCAAAAGAATATGAAGGCCTAATAAATTTAATCCAAGCTATTAAGGGCTGATTTGACGTAATTGGGCGCTATTTATGGAATAGAATTATGGCTGATTGACTTTCCAGCTCTAAATCAGTTAACAGATATTTTTCCTTATTTAGATCTTCTAATTTTGGACCAGATCTTCCTTAATTTTAGGCTTTTATTATTTAGAACGTTTTTTAGGGTTTTTCCTATTTTGGATCTGCTATTTTAAGACCAAATCAGTTTTTAATTAGGGTTTTATTATTTAGTACGTTTTTTAGGTTTTCTACATTCAGCCATGCCTTATAAATAGCATGCACTCATTGTAATAGAAGGATTTATTGAATAAAAATCAGGAAAGGTGAGGCTTTGCTCTTCTCTTTGGTTCTTCAAGAACTGTGAACTTACCAAGGATTCTTCCTTGTGGCGTTCAAACTTATACCTTTGGTTCGTGATTCCTTTATAATCATTGGGTCAAGGTCTGTTACTTATACCTTTGGTTCGCGTTTCTCTTATAAACGTTGGGTCTGGGTTTCTATCAAATATGTATTTTAGCTTTCTTGGGCAATATTCCAATATTGTTTGTTGGGTTTCAAAGCGAGTCTGTTGAGGTTCGCATCATTTGGTATCAGAGCTCAGGTTCTAAAATCAGTTTTCTATCTTTTTATCTTTTGTTTCCTGTTATCTTCCTATCTTGTTCCGTTTTTGTTTTTTGTTCTTCGTTCTTGTTTTGTGTCGTGCACTAGGTTAAAATTGTGCACTGAATTCCCAAAAAAAAAAAAAAAAAACGTGAAAAAAAAAACTGCAGAAAAAAAAAGGACTGCAAAAAAAAAAAAAAAAAACGAAAAAAAAGACTGCAAAAAAAAAAAAAAATTTGTTTTTAATTTCAGTTCTCTCAGAGCAATTATATTGTTTTCTTTTGTCCTATTTTTCTTTGATTTGTGTTTCTATCATACTTTCTAGCCGTTGGTATTTGTTTAAATACTACAAGTTGAATTTCTTGATCAAGTTTATTAGTTTATTGCAGAACTGAAAATGAGAAGCTGCGAGTGGAAAAAGGCAAGAGAGTGTGAGACTAGTATCGGAAAAAAGCCAATTTAAGAGTGAAACACGAGTGGGAGTGACATAATCTGAGTGCAAACACATGAGGGAGTGTTGTGAGGAATTATTTCTAACCTTTCTTTGTAGTTTTTAAATATGTCTTGCAGGGGCGAAACATCAAATAAGGAAGGAGGGGAGGAGTCATCTATCATGTTGCAGGCTATGCAACAACAATTTGAACGCATGAACGTTGTATTTAATAAGATTCGGGATCGGTTGGACAGGCAAGATACTGTTATTGCTAACTTCCGTGAAGAACATCCCCAAAGAGGTCCTAATGCTAGAAGGCAAGAAAGGCATGCGCGCGTGTATGATTCTGATGATTACCATGAGGATGAGTTTGAAGATGAAGAGGATCATGTTTCGTGGAACAATGGGGGCAGGTTTGCGCGAAAGGCGTGGTGAAGGATTTCGAAGAGATCCAAGATGGCAAGATGGGACTGACAGAAGCCTAGGAAACATAAAAATG